>JBBPBP010000001.1:41336918-41398204 GCA_037974735.1 Cicer chorassanicum
GAGGACGAAAATGACCTAAATGTTCAACCAATGACACAAATTGACACAAAATCACATATTGGATGCACAAGATTGGTTAAAAACCATAATTGGGTTAGAATAAGCCTAGGGAGGACGAAAATGACCTAAATGTGCAACCAATGACACAAAATCACATAATGGATGCACAAGATTGGTTAAAAACCCTAATTGGATTAGAATAAGCTTAAGGAGGATGAAAATCACCTAAATGTTCATCCAATGACACAAAATCACTTATTGGATGCACAAGATTGGTTAAAAACCCTAATTGGATTAGAATAAGCCTAGGGAGGACGAAAATGACCTAAATGTACAACAAATGACAGAAAATCACTTATTGGATGCACAAGATTGGTTAAAAACCCTAATTGGATTAGAATAAGCCTAGGGAGGACGAAAATGACCTAAATGTACAACCAATGACACAAAATCACATGTTGGATGCACAAGATTGGTTAAAAACCCTAATGGATTAGAATAAGCTTACGGAGGACGAAAATGACCTAAATGTTCAACCAATGACACAAAATCACTTATTGGATGCACAAGATTGGTTAAAAACCCTAATTGGATTAGAATAAGCTTAGGAAGGACGAAAATGACCTAAATATTCCACCAATGACACAAAATCACTTATTGGATGCACAAGATTCGTAAAAAACCCTAATAGGATTAGAATAAGCTTAGGGAGGACGAAAATGACCTAAATGTTCATCCAATGACACAAAATCAGTTATTCGATGCACAAGATTGGTTAAAAACCCTAATAGGATTAGAATAATCCTATGGAGGACGAAAATGACCTAAATGTGCAACCAATAACACAAAATCACATATTGGATGCACAAGATCAATTAAAAACCCTAATTGGATTAGAATAAGCCTAGGGAGGACACAAATGACCTAAATGTTCAACCAATGACACAAAATGACACAAAATCGCATATTGGTTGCAAAAGATTGGTTAAAAACCCTAATTGGATGAGAATAAGCCTAGGAAAGACAAAAATGACCTAACTATTCAACCGATGACACAAAATCACTTTTTGGATGCGCAAGATTGGTTAAAAACCTTAATTGGATTAAAATAAACATGGGGAGGACGAAATTGAGCTAAATGTTCTACCAATGACATTAAATGGCAGATAATCACATATTGGATGCACTAGATTTGTTAAAAACCCTAATTGGATTAGAATAAGCCTAGGGAGGACGAAAATGACCTAAATGTTCAACCAGTGACACAAAATCACATATTGGATGCACAAGATTGGTTAAAAACCCTAATTGGATTAGAATAAGCTTACGGAGGACGAAAATGACCTAAATGTTCAACCAATGACAGAAAATCACTTATTGGATGCACAAGATTGGTTAAAAACCTAATTGGATTAGAATAAGCCTAGGGAGGACGAAAATGACCTAAATGTACAACCAATGACACAAATTCACATATTGGATGCACAAGATTGGTTCAAAACCCTAATGGATTAGAATAAGCTTACGGAGGATGAAAATGACCTAAATGTTCAACCAATGACACAAAATCACTTATTGGATGCACAAGATTGGTAAAAAACACTAATAGGATTAGAATAAGCCTAGGGAGGATGAAAATGACCTAAATGTGCAACCAATAACACAAAATCACATATTGGATGCTCAAGATTAGTTAAAAACCCTAATTGGATTAGAATACGCCTAGGGAGGACGAAAATGACCTAAATGTTCAACCAATGACACAAAATGACACAAAATCACATATTGGATGCTCAAGATTGGTTAAAAACCATAATTGGATTAGAATAAGCCTAGGGATGACGAAAATGACCTAAATGTGCAACCAATGACACAAAATCACATAATGGATGCACAAGATTGGTTAAAAACCCTGATTGGATTAGAATAAGCTTAAGGAGGATGAAAATCACATAAATGTTCATCCAATGACACAAAATCTTTTATTGGATGCACAAGATTGGTTAAAAACCCTAATTGGATTAGAATAAGCCTAGGGAGGACGAAAATGACCTAAATGTACAACCAATGACACAAAATAACATATTGGATGCACAAGATTGGTTAAAAACCCTAATGGATTAGAATAAGCTTACGGAGGACGAAAATGACCTAAATGTTCAACCAATGACACAAAATCAATTATTGGATGCACAAGATTGGTTAAAAACCCTAATTGGATTAGAATAAGCCTAGGGAGGACGAAAATGACCTAAATGTGCAACCAATAACACAAAATCACATATTGGATACACAAGATTAGTTAAAAACCCTAATTTGGATTAGAATAAGCCTAGGGAGGACGAAAATGACCTAAATGTTCAACCAATGACACAAAATGACACAAAATCATATATTGGATGCACAAGATTGGTTAAAAACCCTAATTGGATGAGAATAAGCCTAGAAAAGACAAAAATGACCTAACTGTTCAACCGATGACACAAAATCACTTATTGGATTAGCAAGATTGGTTAAAAACCTTAATTGGATTAAAATAAACATAGGGAGGACGAAAATGACCTAAATGTTCAACCAATGACACAAAATGACACAAAATCACATATTGGATGCACAAGAATGGTTAAAAACCATAATTGGATTAGAATAAGCCTAGGGAGGACGAAAATGACCTAAATGTGCAACCAATGACACAAAATCACATAATGGATGCACAAGATTGGTTAAAAACCCTAATTGGATTAGAATAAGCTTAAGGAGGATGAAAATCACCTAAATGTTCATCCAATGACACAAAATCACTTATTGGATGCACAAGATTCGTTAAAAACCCTAATTGGATTAGAATAAGCCTAGGGAGGACGAAAATGACCTAAATGTACAACCAATGACACAAAATCACATATTGGATGCACAAGATTGGTTAAAAACCCTAATGGATTAGAATAAGCTTACGGAGGACGAAAATGACCTAAATGTTCAACCAATTACACAAAATCACTTAATGGATGCACAAGATTGGTTAAAAACCCTAATTGGATTAGAATAAGCTTAGGAAGGACGAAAATGACCTAAATATTCAACCAATGACACAAAATCACTTATTGGATGCACAAGATTGGTAAAAAACCCTAATAGGATTAGAATAAGCCTAGGGAGGACGAAAATGACCTAAATTTTCAACCAATGACACAAAATCACTTATTGGATGCACAAGATTGGTAAAAAACCCTAATAGGATTAGAATAAGCCTACGGAGGATGAAAATGACCTAAATGTGCAACCAATAACACAAAATCACATATTGGATGCTCAAGATTAGTTAAAAACCCTAATTGGATTAGAATACGCCTAGGGAGGACGAAAATGACCTAAATGTTCAACCAATGACACAAATTGACTCAAAATCACATATTGGATGCACAAAATTGGTTAAAAACCATAATTGGATTAGAATAAGCCTTGGGAGGACGAAAATGACCTAAATGTGCAACCAATGACACAAAATCACATAATGGATGCACAAGATTGGTTAAAAACCCTAATTGGATTAGAATAAGCTTAAGGAGGATGAAAATCACCTAAATGTTCATCCAATGACACAAAATCACTTATTGGATGCACAAGATTGGTTAAAAACCCTAATTGGATTAGAATAAGCCTAGGGAGGACGAAAATGACCTACATGTACAACCAATGACACAAAATCACATATTGGATGCACAAGATTGGTTAAAAACCCTAATGGATTAGAATATGCTTACGGAGGACGAAAATGACCTAAATGTTCAACCAATGACACAAAATCAATTATTGGATGCACAAGATTGGTTAAAAACCCTAATTGGATTAGAATAAGACTAGGGTGGACGAAAATGACCTAAATGTGCAACCAATGACACAAAATCACATATTGGATGCACAAGATTGGTTAAAAACCCTAATGGATTAGAATAAGCTTAAGGAGGATGAAAATCACCTAAATGTTCATCCAATGACACAAAATCACTTATTGGATGCACAAGATTGGTTAAAAACCCTAATTGGATTAGAATAAGCCTAGGGAGGACGAAAATGACCTAAATGTACAACCAATGACACAAAATCACATATTGGATGCACAAGATTGGTTAAAAACCCTAATGGATTAGAATATGCTTACGGAGGACGAAAATGACCTAAATGTTCAATCAATGACACAAAATCAATTATTGGATGCACAAGATTGGGTAAAAACCCTAATTGGATTAGAATAATCCTACGGAGGACGAAAATGACCTAAATGCGCAACCAATAACACAAAATCACATATTGGATGCACAAGATTAGTAAAATACCCTAATTGGATTATAATAAGCCTAGGGAGGACGAAAATGACCTAAATGTTTAACCAATGACACAAAATGACACAAAATCACATATTGGATGCACAAGATTGGTTAAAAACCCTAATTGGATTAGAATAAGCCTAGGGAGGACGAAAATGACCTAAATGTTCAACCAATGACACAAAATGACACAAAATCACATATTGGATGCACAAGATTGGTTAAAAACCCTAAATGGATTAGAATAAGCTTAGGAAGGACGAAAATGACCTAAATATTCTACCAATGACACAAAATCACTTATTGGATGCACAAGATTGGTAAAAAACCCTAATAGGATTAGAATAAGCCTAGGGAGGACGAAAATGACCTAAATGTACAACCAATGACACAAAATCACATATTGGATGCACAAGATTGGTTAAAAACCCTAATGGATTAGAATAAGCTTACGGAGGACGAAAATGACCTAAATGTTCAACCAATGACACAAAATCACTTATTGGATGCACAAGATTGGTTAAAAACCCTAATTGGATTAGAATAAGCTTAGGAAGGACGAAAATGACCTAAATATTCCACCAATGACACAAAATCACTTATTGGATGCACAAGATTCGTAAAAAACCCTAATAGGATTAGAATAAGCTTAGGGAGGACGAAAATGACCTAAATGTTCATCAAATGACACAAAATAAGTTATTCGATGCACAAGATTGGTTAAAAACCCTAATAGGATTAGAATAATCCTATGGAGGACGAAAATGACCTAAATGTGCAACCAATAACACAAAATCACATATTGGATGCACAAGATCAGTTAAAAACCCTAATTGGATTAGAATAAGCCTAGGGAGGACAAAAATGACCTAAATGTTCAACCAATGACACAAAATGACACAAAATCGCATATTGGTTGCAAAAGATTGGTTAAAAACCCTAATTGGATGAGAATAAGCCTAGGAAAGACAAAAATGACCTAACTATTCAACCGATGACACAAAATCACTTTTTGGATGCGCAAGATTGGTTAAAAACCTTAATTGGATTAAAATAAACATGGGGAGGACGAAATTGAGCTAAATGTTCTACCAATGACATTAAATGGCAGATAATCACATATTGGATGCACTAGATTTGTTAAAAACCCTAATTGGATTAGAATAAGCCTAGGGAGGACGAAAATGACCTAAATGTGCAACCAATAACACAAAATCACATATTGGATACACAAGATTAGTTAAAAACCCTAATTTGGATTAGAATAAGCCTAGGGAGGACGAAAATGACCTAAATGTTCAACCAATGACACAAAATGACACAAAATCATATATTGGATGCACAAGATTGGTTAAAAACCCTAATTGGATGAGAATAAGCCTAGAAAAGACAAAAATGACCTAACTGTTCAACCGATGACACAAAATCACTTATTGGATGCGCAAGATTGGTTAAAAACCTTAATTGGATTAAAATAAACATAGGGAGGACGAAAATGACCTAAATGTTCAACCAATGACACAAAATGACACAAAATCACATATTGGATGCACAAGATTGGTTAAAAACCATAATTGGATTAGAATAAGCCTAAGGAGGACGAAAATGACCTAAATGTGCAACCAATGACACAAAATCACATAATGGATGCACAAGATTGGTTAAAAACCCTAATTGGATTAGAATAAGCTTAAGGAGGATGAAAATCACCTAAATGTTCATCCAATGACACAAAATCACTTATTGGATGCACAAGATTGGTTAAAAACCCTAATTGGATTAGAATAAGCCTAGGGAGGACGAAAATGACCTAAATGTACAACCAATGACACAAAATCACATATTGGATGCACAAGATTGGTTAAAAACCCTAATGGATTAGAATAAGCTTACGGAGGACGAAAATGACCTAAATGTTCAACCAATGACACAAAATCAATTATTGGATGCACAAGATTGGTTAAAAATCCTAATTGGATTAGAATAAGCCTAGGGAGGCAAAAATGACCTAAATGTGCAACCAATAACACAAAATCACATATTAGATACACAAGATTAATTAAAAACCCTAATTGGATTAGAATAAGCCTAGGGAGGACGAAAATGACCTAAATGTTCAACCAATGACACAAAATGACACAAAATCACATATTGGATGCACAAGATTGGTTAAAAACCCTAATGGATTAGAATAAGCTTACGGAGGACGAAAATGACCTAAATTTTCAACCAATGACACAAAATCAATTATTGGATGCACAAGATTGGTTAAAAACCCTAATTGGATTAGAATAAGCCTAGGGAGGACGAAAATAACCTAAATGTGCAACCAATAACACAAAATCACATATTGGATACACAAGATTAGTTAAAAACCCTAATTTGATTAGAATAAGCCTAAGGAGGACGAAAATGACCTAAATGTTCAACCAATGACACAAAATGACACAAAATCATATATTGGATGCACAAGATTGGTTAAAAACCCTAATTGCATTAGAATAAGCTTACGGAGGACGAAAATGACCTAAATGTTCAACAAATGATAGAAAATCACTTATTGGATGCACAAGATTGGTTAAAAACCCTAATTGGATTAGAATAAGCCTAGGGGGACAAAATGACCTAAATGTACAACCAATGACACAAAATCACATATTGGATGCACAAGATTGGTTAAAAACCTTAATGGATTAGAATAAGCTTACGGAGGACGAAAATGACCTAAATGTTCAACCAATGACACAAAATCACTTATTGGATGCACAAGATTGGTTAAAAACCCTAATTGGATTAGAATAAGCTTAGGAAGGACGAAAATGACCTAAATATTCCACCAATGACACAAAATCACTTATTGGATGCACAAGATTGGTAAAAAAAACCCTAATAGGATTAGAATAAGCCTAGGGAGGATGAAAATGACCTAAATTTTCAACCAATGACACAAAATCACTTATTGGATGCACAAGATTGGTAAAAAACTCTAATAGGATTAGAATAAGCCTAGGGAGGATGAAAATGACCTAAATGTGCAACCAATAACACAAAATCACATATTGGATACACAAGATTAGTCAAAAACCCTAATTGGATTGGAATACGCCTAGGGAGGACGAAAATGACCTAAATGTTCAACCAATGACACAAAATGACACAAAATCACATATTGGATGCTCAAGATTGGTTAAAAACCATAATTGGATTAGAATAAGCCTAGGGAGGACGAAAATGACCTAAATGTGCAACCAATGACAAAAATCACATAATGGATGCACAAGATTGGTTAAAAACCCTGATTGGATTAGAATAAGCTTAAGGAGGATGAAAATCACCTAAATGTTCATCCAATGACACAAAATCACTTATTGGATGCACAAGATTGGTTAAAAACCCTAATTGGATTAGAAGAAGCCTAGGGAGGACGAAAATGACCTAAATGTACAACCAATGACACAAAATCACATATTGGATGCACAAGATTGGTTAAAAACCCTAATGGATTAGAATGAGCTTACGGAGGACAAAAATGACCTAAATGTTCAACCAATGACACAAAATCAATTATTGGATGCACAAGATTGGTTAAAAACCCTAATTGGATTAGAATAAGCCTAGGGAGGACGAAAATGACCTAAATGTGCAACCAATAACACAAAATCACATATTGGATACACAAGATTAGTTAAAAACCCTAATTGGATTAGAATAAGCCTAGGGAGGACGAAAATGACCTAAATGTTCAACCAATGACACAAAATGACACAAAATCACATATTGGATGCACAAGATTGGTTAAAAACCCTAATGGATTAGAATAAGCTTACGGAGGACGAAAATGACCTAAATGTTCAACCAATGACACAAAATCAATTATTGGATGCACAAGATTGGTTAAAAACCCTAATTGGATTAGAATAAGCCTAGGGAGGACGAAAATGACCTAAATGTGCAACCAATGACACAAAATCACATAATGGATGCACAAGATTGGTTAAAAACCCTGATTGGATTAGAATAAGCTTAAGGAGGATGAAAATCACCTAAATGTTCATCCAATGACACAAAATCACTTATTGGATGCACAAGATTGGTTAAAAACCCTAATTGGATTAGAAGAAGCCTAGGGAGGACGAAAATGACCTAAATGTACAACCAATGACACAAAATCACCTATTGGATGCACAAGATTGGTTAAAAACCCTAATGGATTAGAATGAGCTTACGGAGGACGAAAATGACCTAAATGTTCAACCAATGACACAAAATCAATTATTGGATGCACAAGATTGGTTAAAAACCCTAATTGGATTAGAATAAGCCTAGGGAGGACGAAAATGACCTAAATGTGCAACCAATGACACAAAATCACATAATGGATGCACAAGATTGGTTAAAAACCCTAATTGGATTAGAATAAGCTTAAGGAGGATGAAAATCACCTAAATGTTCATCCAATGACACAAAATCACTTATTGGATGCACAAGATTGGTTAAAAACCCTAATTGGATTAGAATAAGCCTAGGGAGGACGAAAATGACCTAAATGTACAACCAATGACACAAAATCACTTATTGGATGCACAAGATTGGTTAAAAACCCTAATTGGATTAGAATAAGCCTAGGGAGGACGAAAATGACCTAAATGTACAACCAATGACACAAAATCACATATTGGATGCACAAGATTGGTTAAAAACCCTAATGGATTAGAATAAGCTTACGGAGGACGAAAATGACCTAAATGTTCAACCAATGACACAAAATCACTTATTGGATGCACAAGATTGGTTAAAAACCCTAATTGGATTAGAATAAGCTTAGGAAGGACGAAAATGACCTAAATATTCCACCAATGACACAAAATCACTTATTGGATGCACAAGATTCGTAAAAAACCCTAATAGGATTAGAATAAGCTTAGGGAGGACGAAAATGACCTAAATGTTCATCAAATGACACAAAATAAGTTATTCGATGCACAAGATTGGTTAAAAACCCTAATAGGATTAGAATAATCCTATGGAGGACGAAAATGACCTAAATGTGCAACCAATAACACAAAATCACATATTGGATGCACAAGATCAGTTAAAAACCCTAATTGGATTAGAATAAGCCTAGGGAGGACAAAAATGACCTAAATGTTCAACCAATGACACAAAATGACACAAAATCGCATATTGGTTGCAAAAGATTGGTTAAAAACCCTAATTGGATGAGAATAAGCCTAGGAAAGACAAAAATGACCTAACTATTCAACCGATGACACAAAATCACTTTTTGGATGCGCAAGATTGGTTAAAAACCTTAATTGGATTAAAATAAACATGGGGAGGACGAAATTGAGCTAAATGTTCTACCAATGACATTAAATGGCAGATAATCACATATTGGATGCACTAGATTTGTTAAAAACCCTAATTGGATTAGAATAAGCCTAGGGAGGACGAAAATGACCTAAATGTGCAACCAATAACACAAAATCACATATTGGATACACAAGATTAGTTAAAAACCCTAATTTGGATTAGAATAAGCCTAGGGAGGACGAAAATGACCTAAATGTTCAACCAATGACACAAAATGACACAAAATCATATATTGGATGCACAAGATTGGTTAAAAACCCTAATTGGATGAGAATAAGCATAGAAAAGACAAAAATGACCTAACTGTTCAACCGATGACACAAAATCACTTATTGGATGCGCAAGATTGGTTAAAAACCTTAATTGGATTAAAATAAACATAGGGAGGACGAAAATGACCTAAATGTTCAACCAATGACACAAAATGACACAAAATCACATATTGGATGCACAAGATTGGTTAAAAACCATAATTGGATTAGAATAAGCCTAGGGAGGACGAAAATGACCTAAATGTGCAACCAATGACACAAAATCACATAATGGAAGCACAAGATTGGTTAAAAACCCTAATTGGATTAGAATAAGCTTAAGGAGGATGAAAATCACCTAAATGTTCATCCAATCACACAAAATCACTTATTGGATGCACAAGATTGGTTAAAAACCCTAATTGGATTAGAATAAGCCTAGGGAGGACGAAAATGACCTAAATGTACAACCAATGACACAAAATCACATATTGGATGCACAAGATTGGTTAAAAACCCTAATGGATTAGAATAAGCTTACGGAGGACGAAAATGACCTAAATGTTCAACCAATGACACAAAATCAATTATTGGATGCACAAGATTGGTTAAAAATCCTAATTGGATAAGAATAAGCCTAGGGAGGCAAAAATGACCTAAATGTGCAACCAATAACACAAAATCACATATTAGATACACAAGATTAATTAAAAACCCTAATTGGATTAGAATAAGCCTAGGGAGGACGAAAATGACCTAAATGTTCAACCAATGACACAAAATCACATATTGGATGCACAAGATTGGTTAAAAACCCTAATGGATTAGAATAAGCTTACGGAGGACGAAAATGACCTAAATGTTCAACCAATGACACAAAATCAATTGTTGGATGCACAAGATTGGTTAAAAACCCTAATTGGATTAGAATAAGCCTAGGGAGGACGAAAATGACCTAAATGTGCAACCAATAACACAAAATCACATATTGGATACACAAGATTAGTTAAAAACCCTAATTGGATTAGAATAAGCCTAGGGAGGCCGAAAATGACCTAAATGTTCAACAAATGACACAAAATGACACAAAATCATATATTGGATGCACAAGATTGGTTAAAAACCCTAATTGGATGAGAATAAGCCTAGAAAAGACAAAAATGACCTAACTGTTCAACCGATGACACAAAATCACTTATTGGATGCGCAAGATTGGTTAAAAACCTAAATTGGTTTAAAATAAACATAGGGAGGACGAAATTGACCTAAATGTTCTACCAATGACATTAAATGGCAGAAAATCACATATTGGATGCACTAGATTTGTTAAAAACCCTAATTGGATTAGAATAAGCCTAGGGAGGACGAAAATGACCTAAATGTGCAACCAATAACACAAAATCACATATTGGATACACAAGATTAGTTAAAAACCCTAATTTGGATTAGAATAAGCCTAGGGAGGACGAAAATGACCTAAATGTTCAACCAATGACACAAAATGACACAAAATCATATATTGGATGCACAAGATTGGTTAAAAACCCTAATTGGATGAGAATAAGCCTAGAAAAGACAAAAATGACCTAACTGTTCAACCGATGACACAAAATCACTTATTGGATGCGCAAGATTGGTTAAAAACCTTAATTGGATTAAAATAAACATAGGGAGGACGAAAATGACCTAAATGTTCAACCAATGACACAAAATGACACAAAATCACATATTGGATGCACAAGATTGGTTAAAAACCATAATTGGATTAGAATAAGCCTAGGGAGGACGAAAATGACCTAAATGTGCAACCAATAACACAAAATCACATATTGGATACACAAGATTAGTTAAAAACCCTAATTTGGATTAGAATAAGCCTAGGGAGGACGAAAATGACCTAAATGTTCAACCAATGACACAAAATGACACAAAATCATATATTGGATGCACAAGATTGGTTAAAAACCCTAATTGGATGAGAATAAGCCTAGAAAAGACAAAAATGACCTAACTGTTCAACCAATGACACAAAATCACTTATTGGATGCGCAAGATTGGTTAAAAACCTTAATTGGATTAAAATAAACATAGGGAGGACGAAAATGACCTAAATGTTCAACCAATGACACAAAATGACACAAAATCACATATTGGATGCACAAGATTGGTTAAAAACCATAATTGGATTAGAATAAGCCTAGGGAGGACGAAAATGACCTAAATGTGCAACCAATGACACAAAATCACATAATGGATGCACAAGATTGGTTAAAAACCCTAATGGAGTAGAATAAGCTTACGGAGGACGAAAATGACCTAAATGTTCAACCAATGACACAAAATCAATTATTGGATGCACAAGATTGGTTAAAAACCCTAATTGGATTAGAATAAGCCTAGGGAGGACGAAAATGACCTAAATGTGCAACCAATAACACAAAATCACATATTGGATACACAAGATTAGTTAAAAACCCTAATTTGGATTAGAATAAGCCTAGGGAGGACGAAAATGACCTAAATGTTCAACCAGTGACACAAAATGACACAAAATCATATATTGGATGCACAAGATTGGTTAAAAACCCTAATTGGAAGAGAATAAGCCTAGAAAAGACAAAAATGACCTAACTGTTCAACCGATGACACAAAATCACTTATTGGATGCGCAAGATTGGTTAAAAACCTTAATTGGATTAAAATAAACATAGGGAGGACGAAAATGACCTAAATGTTCAACCAATGACACAAAATGACACAAAATCACATATTGGATGCACAAGATTGGTTAAAAACCATAATTGGATTAGAATAAGCCTAGGGAGGACGAAAATGACCTAAATGTGCAACCAATGACACAAAATCACATAATGGATGCACAAGATTGGTTAAAAACCCTAATTGGATTAGAATAAGCTTAAGGAGGATGAAAATCACCTAAATGTTCATCCAATGACACAAAATCACTTATTGGATGCACAAGATTGGTTAAAAACCCTAATTGGATTAGAATAAGCCTAGGGAGGACGAAAATGACCTAAATGTACAACCAATGACACAAAATCACATATTGGAGGCACAAGATTGGTTAAAAACCCTAATGGATTAGAATAAGCTTACGGAGGACGAAAATGACCTAAATGTTCAACCAATGACACAAAATCAATTATTGGATGCACAAGATTGGTTAAAAATCCTAATTGGATTAGAATAAGCCTAGGGAGGACGAAAATGACCTAAATGTGCAACCAATAACACAAAATCACATATTGGATACACAAGATTAGTTAAAAACCCTAATTGGATTAGAATAAGCCTAGGGAGGACGAAAATGACCTAAATGTTCAACCAATGACACAAAATGACACAAAATCACATATTGGATGCACAAGATTGGTTAAAAACCCTAATGGATTAGAATAAGCTTTCGGAGGACGAAAATGACCTAAATGTTCAACCAATGACACAAAATCAATTATTGGATGCACAAGATTGGTTAAAAACCCTAATTGGATTAGAATAAGCCTAGGGAGGACGAAAATGACCTAAATGTGCAACCAATAACACAAAATCACATATTGGATACACAAGATTAGTTAAAAACCCTAATTTGGATTAGAATAAGCCTAGGGAGGACGAAAATGACCTAAATGTGCAACCAATAACACAAAATCACATATTGGATGCACAAGATTAGTTAAAAACCCTAATTGGATTAGAATAAGCCTAGGGAGGACGAAAATGACCTAAATGTTCATCCAATGACACAAAATCACTTATTGGATACACAAGATTAGTTAAAAACCCTAATTGGATTAGAATAAGCCTAGGGAGGACGAAAATGACCTAAATGTTCAACAAATGACACAAAATGACACAAAATCATATATTGGATGCACAAGATTGGTTAAAAACCCTAATTGGATGAGAATAAGCCTAGAAAAGACAAAATGACCTAACTGTTCCACCGATGACACAAAATCACTTATTGGATGCGCAAGATTGGTTAAAAACCTTAATTGGATTAAAATAAACATAGGGAGGACGAAATTGACCTAAATGTTCTACCAATGACATTAAATGGCAGAAAATCACATATTGGATGCACTAGATTTGTTAAAAACCCTAATGGGATTAGAATAAACCTAGGGAGGACGAAAATGACCTAAATGTTCAACCAATGACACAAAATCACATATTGGATGCACAAGATTGGTTAAAAACCCTAATTGGATTAGAATAAGCTTACTGAGGACGAAAATGACCTAAATGTTCAACCAATGACAGAAAATCACTAATTGGATGCACAAGATTGGTTAAAAACCCTAATTGGATTAGAATAAGCCTAGGGAGGACGAAAATGACCTAAATGTTCAACCAATGACACAAAATGACACAAAATCACATATTGGTTGCAAAAGATTGGTTAAAAACCCTAATTGGATGAGAATAAGCATAGGAAAGACAAAAATGAGCTAACTGTTCAACCGATGACACAAAATCACTTATTGGATGCGCAAGATTGGTTAAAAACCTTAATTGGATTAAAATAAACATAGGGAGGACGAAATTGAGCTAAATGTTCTACCAATGACATTAAATGGCAGATAATCACATATTGGATGCACTAGATTTGTTAAAAACCCTAATTGGATTAGAATAAGCCTAGGGAGGACGAAAATGACCTAAATGTTCAACCAGTGACACAAAATCACATATTGGATGCACAAGATTGGTTAAAAACCCTAATTGGATTAGAATAAGCTTACGGAGGACGAAAATGACCTAAATGTTCAACCAATGACAGAAAATCACTTATTGGATGCACAAGATTGGTTAAAAACCTAATTGGATTAGAATAAGCCTAGGGAGGACGAAAATGACCTAAATGTACAACCAATGACACAAAATCACATATTGGATGCACAAGAATAGTTAAAAACCCTAATTGGATTAGAATAAGTCTAGGGAGGACAAAAATGACCTAAATGTTCAACCAATGACACAAAATGACACAAAATCGCATATTGGTTGCAAAAGATTGGTTAAAAACCCTAATTGGATGAGAATAAGCCTAGGAAAGACAAAAATGACCTAACTGTTTAACCGATGACACAAAATCACTTATTGGATGCGCAAGATTGGTTAAAAACCTTAATTGGATTAAAATAAACATGGGGAGGACGAAATTGAGCTAAATGTTCTACCAATGACATTAAATGGCAGATAATCACATATTGGATGCACTAGATTTGTTAAAACCCTAATTGGATTAGAATAAGCCTAGGGAGGACGAAAATGACCTAAATGTTCAACCAGTGACACAAAATCACATATTGGATGCACAAGATTGGTTAAAAACCCTAATTGGATTAGAATAAGCTTACGGAGGACGAAAATGACCTAAATGTTCAACCAATGATAGAAAATCACTTATTGGATGCACAAGATTGGTTAAAAACCTAATTGGATTAGAATAAGCCTAGGGAGGACGAAAATGACCTAAATGTACAACCAATGACACAAAATCACATATTGGATGCACAAGATTGGTTAAAAACCTTAATGGATTAGAATAAGCTTACGGAGGACGAAAATGACCTAAATGTTCAACCAATGACACAAAATCACTTATTGGATGCACAAGATTGGTTAAAAACCCTAATTGGATTAGAATAAGCTTAGGAAGGACGAAAATGACCTAAATATTCCACCAATGACACAAAATCACTTATTGGATGCACAAGATTCGTAAAAAACCCTAATAGGATTAGAATAAGCTTAGGGAGGACGAAAATGACCTAAATGTTCATCCAATGACACAATCAGTTATTCGATGCACAAGATTGGTTAAAAACCCTAATAGGATTAGAATAATCCTATGGAGGACGAAAATGACCTAAATGTGCAACCAATAACACAAAATCACATATTGGATGCACAAGATCAGTTAAAAACTCTAATTGGATTAGAATAAGCCTAGGGAGGACACAAATGACCTAAATGTTCAACCAATGACACAAAATGACACAAAATCGCATATTGGTTGCAAAAGATTGGTTAAAAACCCTAATTGGATGAGAATAAGCCTAGGAAAGACAAAAATGACCTAACTATTCAACCGATGACACAAAATCACTTTTTGGATGCGCAAGATTGGTTAAAAACCTTAATTGGATTAAAATAAACATGGGGAGGACGAAATTGAGCTAAATGTTCTACCAATGACATTAAATGGCAGATAATCACATATTGGATGCACTAGATTTGTTAAAAACCCTAATTGGATTAGAATAAGCCTAGGGAGGACGAAAATGACCTAAATGTTCAACCAGTGACACAAAATCACATATTGGATGCACAAGATTGGTTAAAAACCCTAATTGGATTAGAATAAGCTTACGGAGGACGAAAATGACCTAAATGTTCAACCAATGACAGAAAATCACTTATTGGATGCACAAGATTGGTTAAAAACCTAATTGGATTAGAATAAGCCTAGGGAGGACGAAAATGACCTAAATGTACAACCAATGACACAAATTCACATATTGGATGCACAAGATTGGTTCAAAACCCTAATGGATTAGAATAAGCTTACGGAGGACGAAAATGATCTAAATGTTCAACCAATGACACAAAATCACTTATTGGATGCACAAGATTGGTAAAAAACACTAATAGGATTAGAATAAGCCTAGGGAGGATGAAAATGACCTAAATGTGCAACCAATAACACAAAATCACATATTGGATGCTCAAGATTAGTTAAAAACCCTAATTGGATTAGAATACGCCTAGGGAGGACGAAAATGACCTAAATGTTCAACCAATGACACAAAATGACACAAAATCACATATTGGATGCTCAAGATTGGTTAAAAACCATAATTGGATTAGAATAAGCCTAGGGATGACGAAAATGACCTAAATGTGCAACCAATGACACAAAATCACATAATGGATGCACAAGATTGGTTAAAAACCCTGATTGGATTAGAATAAGCTTAAGGAGGATGAAAATCACATAAATGTTCATCCAATGACACAAAATCTTTTATTGGATGCACAAGATTGGTTAAAAACCCTAATTGGATTAGAATAAGCCTAGGGAGGACGAAAATGACCTAAATGTACAACCAATGACACAAAATAACATATTGGATGCACAAGATTGGTTAAAAACCCTAATGGATTAGAATAAGCTTACGGAGGACGAAAATGACCTAAATGTTCAACCAATGACACAAAATCAATTATTGGATGCACAAGATTGGTTAAAAACCCTAATTGGATTAGAATAAGCCTAGGGAGGACGAAAATGACCTAAATGTGCAACCAATAACACAAAATCACATATTGGATACACAAGATTAGTTAAAAACCCTAATTTGGATTAGAATAAGCCTAGGGAGGACGAAAATGACCTAAATGTTCAACCAATGACACAAAATGACACAAAATCATATATTGGATGCACAAGATTGGTTAAAAACCCTAATTGGATGAGAATAAGCCTAGAAAAGACAAAAATGACCTAACTGTTCAACCGATGACACAAAATCACTTATTGGATTAGCAAGATTGGTTAAAAACCTTAATTGGATTAAAATAAACATAGGGAGGACGAAAATGACCTAAATGTTCAACCAATGACACAAAATGACACAAAATCACATATTGGATGCACAAGAATGGTTAAAAACCATAATTGGATTAGAATAAGCCTAGGGAGGACGAAAATGACCTAAATGTGCAACCAATGACACAAAATCACATAATGGATGCACAAGATTGGTTAAAAACCCTAATTGGATTAGAATAAGCTTAAGGAGGATGAAAATCACCTAAATGTTCATCCAATGACACAAAATCACTTATTGGATGCACAAGATTCGTTAAAAACCCTAATTGGATTAGAATAAGCCTAGGGAGGACGAAAATGACCTAAATGTACAACCAATGACACAAAATCACATATTGGATGCACAAGATTGGTTAAAAACCCTAATGGATTAGAATAAGCTTACGGAGGACGAAAATGACCTAAATGTTCAACCAATTACACAAAATCACTTAATGGATGCACAAGATTGGTTAAAAACCCTAATTGGATTAGAATAAGCTTAGGAAGGACGAAAATGACCTAAATATTCAACCAATGACACAAAATCACTTATTGGATGCACAAGATTGGTAAAAAACCCTAATAGGATTAGAATAAGCCTAGGGAGGACGAAAATGACCTAAATTTTCAACCAATGACACAAAATCACTTATTGGATGCACAAGATTGGTAAAAAACCCTAATAGGATTAGAATAAGCCTAGGGAGGACGAAAATGACCTAAATTTTCAACCAATGACAAAAAATCACTTATTGGATGCACAAGATTGGTTAAAAACACTAATTGGATTAGAATAAGCCTAGGCAGGACGAAAATGATCTAAATGTACAACCAATGACACAAAATCACTTATTGGATGCACAAGATTGGTTAAAAACCCTAATTGGATTAGAATAAGCCTAGGGAGGACGAAAATGACCTAAATGTACAACCAATGACACAAAATCACATATTGGATGCACAAGATTGGTTAAAAACCCTAATGGATTAGAATAAGCTTACGGAGGACGAAAATGACCTAAATGTTCAACCAATGACACAAATCACTTATTAGATGCACAAGATTGGTTAAAAACCCTAATTGGATTAGAATAAGCCTAGGGAGGACGAAAATGACCTAAATGTTCAACCAATGACACAAAATGACACAAAATCACATATTGGATACACAAGATTGGTTAAAAACCCTAATTGGATTAGAATAAGCCTAGGGAGGACGAAAATGACCTAAATGTTCAACCAATGACACAAAATCACTTATTGGATGCACAAGATTGGTTAAAAACCCTAATTGGATTAGAATAGGCCTAGGGAGGACGAAAATGACCTAAATGTTCAACCAATGACACAAAATCACTTATTGGATGCACAAGATTGGTTAAAAACCCTAATTGGATTAGAATAAGCCTAGGGAGGACGAAAATGACCTAAATGTACAACCAATGACACAAAATCACTTATTGGATGCACAAGATTGGTTAAAAACCCTAATTGGATTAGAATAAGCCTAGGGAGGACGAAAATGACCTAAATGTACAACCAATGACACAAAATCACATATTGGATGCACAAGATTGGTTAAAAACCCTAATGGATTAGAATAAGCTTACGGAGGACGAAAATGACCTAAATGTTCAACCAATGACACAAAATCAATTATTGGATGCACAAGATTGGTTAAAAATCCTAATTGGATAAGAATAAGCCTAGGGAGGCAAAAATGACCTAAATGTGCAACCAATAACACAAAATCACATATTAGATACACAAGATTAATTAAAAACCCTAATTGGATTAGAATAAGCCTAGGGAGGACGAAAATGACCTAAATGTTCAACCAATGACACAAAATCACATATTGGATGCACAAGATTGGTTAAAAACCCTAATGGATTAGAATAAGCTTACGGAGGACGAAAATGACCTAAATGTTCAACCAATGACACAAAATCAATTGTTGGATGCACAAGATTGGTTAAAAACCCTAATTGGATTAGAATAAGCCTAGGGAGGACGAAAATGACCTAAATGTGCAACCAATAACACAAAATCACATATTGGATACACAAGATTAGTTAAAAACCCTAATTGGATTAGAATAAGCCTAGGGAGGCCGAAAATGACCTAAATGTTCAACAAATGACACAAAATGACACAAAATCATATATTGGATGCACAAGATTGGTTAAAAACCCTAATTGGATGAGAATAAGCCTAGAAAAGACAAAAATGACCTAACTGTTCAACCGATGACACAAAATCACTTATTGGATGCGCAAGATTGGTTAAAAACCTAAATTGGTTTAAAATAAACATAGGGAGGACGAAATTGACCTAAATGTTCTACCAATGACATTAAATGGCAGAAAATCACATATTGGATGCACTAGATTTGTTAAAAACCCTAATTGGATTAGAATAAGCCTAGGGAGGACGAAAATGACCTAAATGTGCAACCAATAACACAAAATCACATATTGGATACACAAGATTAGTTAAAAACCCTAATTTGGATTAGAATAAGCCTAGGGAGGACGAAAATGACCTAAATGTTCAACCAATGACACAAAATGACACAAAATCATATATTGGATGCACAAGATTGGTTAAAAACCCTAATTGGATGAGAATAAGCCTAGAAAAGACAAAAATGACCTAACTGTTCAACCGATGACACAAAATCACTTATTGGATGCGCAAGATTGGTTAAAAACCTTAATTGGATTAAAATAAACATAGGGAGGACGAAAATGACCTAAATGTTCAACCAATGACACAAAATGACACAAAATCACATATTGGATGCACAAGATTGGTTAAAAACCATAATTGGATTAGAATAAGCCTAGGGAGGACGAAAATGACCTAAATGTGCAACCAATGACACAAAATCACAAAATGGATGCACAAGATTGGTTAAAAACCCTAATTGGATTAGAATAAGCTTAGGGAGGACGAAAATGACCTAAATGTTCATCCAATGACACAAAATCACATATTGGATGCACAAGATTGGTTAAAAACCCTAATTGGATTAGAATAAACTTACGGAGGACGAAAATGACCTAAATGTTCAACAAATGACAGAAAATCACTTATTGGATGCACAAGATTGGTTAAAAACCCTAATTGGATTAGAATAAGCCTAGGGAGGACGAAAATGACCTAAATGTGCAACCAATAACACAAAATCACATATTGGATACACAAGATTAGTTAAAAACCCTAATTGGATTAGAATAAGCCTAGGGAGGACGAAAATGACCTAAATGTTCAACCAATGACACAAAATGACACAAAATCATATATTGGATGCACAAGATTGGTTAAAAACCCTAATTGGATTAGAATAAGCTTAGGGAGGACGAAAATGACCTAAATGTTCATCCAATGACACAAAATCACATATTGGATGCACAAGATTGGTTAAAAACCCTAATTGGATTAGAATAAGCTTACGGAGGACGAAAATGACCTAAATGTTCAACAAATGACAGAAAATCACTTATTGGATGCACAAGATTGGTTAAAAACCCTAATTGGATTAGAATAAGCCTAGGGAGGACGAAAATGACCTAAACGTACAACCAATGACACAAAATCACATATTGGATGCACAAGATTGGTTAAAAACCCTAATGGATTAGAATAAGCTTACGGAGGACGAAAATGACCTAAATGTTCAACCAATGACACAAAATCACTTATTGGATGCACAAGATTGGTTAAAAACCCTAATTGGATTAGAATAAGCTTAGGAAGGACGAAAATGACCTAAATATTCCACCAATGACACAAAATCACTTATTGGATGCACAAGATTCGTAAAAAACCCTAATAGGATTAGAATAAGCTTAGGGAGGACGAAAATGACCTAAATGTTCATCCAATGACACAAAATCAGTTATTCGATGCACAAGATTGGTTAAAAACCCTAATAGGATTAGAATAATCCTATGGAGGACGAAAATGACCTAAATGTGCAACCAATAACACAAAATCACATATTGGATGCACAAGATCAGTTAAAAACCCTAATTGGATTAGAATAAGCCTAGGGAGGTCAAAAATGACCTAAATGTTCAACCAATGACACAAAATGACACAAAATCGCATATTGGTTGCAAAAGATTGGTTAAAAACCCTAATTGGATGAGAATAAGCCTAGGAAAGACAAAAATGACCTAACTATTCAACCGATGACACAAAATCACTTTTTGGATGCGCAAGATTGGTTAAAAACCTTAATTGGATTAAAATAAACATGGGGAGGACGAAATTGAGCTAAATGTTCTACCAATGACATTAAATGGCAGATAATCACATATTGGATGCACTAGATTTGTTAAAAACCCTAATTGGATTAGAATAAGCCTAGGGAGGACGAAAATGACCTAAATGTGCAACCAATAACACAAAATCACATATTGGATACACAAGATTAGTTAAAAACCCTAATTTGGATTAGAATAAGCCTAGGGAGGACGAAAATGACCTAAATGTTCAACCAATGACACAAAATGACACAAAATCATATATTGGATGCACAAGATTGGTTAAAAACCCTAATTGGATGAGAATAAGCCTAGAAAAGACCAAAATGACCTAACTGTTCAACCGATGACACAAAATCACTTATTGGATGCGCAAGATTGGTTAAAAACCTGAATTGGATTAAAATAAACATAGGGAGGACGAAAATGACCTAAATGTTCAACCAATGACACAAAATGACACAAAATCACATATTGGATGCACAAGATTGGTTAAAAACCATAATTGGATTAGAATAAGCCTAGGGAGGACGAAAATGACCTAAATGTGCAACCAATGACACAAAATCACATAATGGATGCACAAGATTGGTTAAAAACCCTAATTGGATTAGAATAAGCTTAAGGAGGATGAAAATCACCTAAATGTTCATCCAATGACACAAAATCACTTATTGGATGCACAAGATTGGTTAAAAACCCTAATTGGATTAGAATAAGCCTAGGGAGGACGAAAATGACCTAAATGTACAACCAATGACACAAAATCACATATTGGAGGCACAAGATTGGTTAAAAACCCTAATGGATTAGAATAAGCTTACGGAGGACGAAAATGACCTAAATGTTCAACCAATGACACAAAATCAATTATTGGATGCACAAGATTGGTTAAAAATCCTAATTGGATTAGAATAAGCCTAGGGAGGACGAAAATGACCTAAATGTGCAACCAATAACACAAAATCACATATTGGATACACAAGATTAGTTAAAAACCCTAATTGGATTAGAATAAGCCTAGGGAGGACGAAAATGACCTAAATGTTCAACCAATGACACAAAATGACACAAAATCACATATTGGATGCACAAGATTGGTTAAAAACCCTAATGGATTAGAATAAGCTTACGGAGGACGAAAATGACCTAAATGTTCAACCAATGACACAAAATCAATTATTGGATGCACAAGATTGGTTAAAAACCCTAATTGGATTAGAATAAGCCTAGGGAGGACGAAAATGACCTAAATGTGCAATCAATAACACAAAATCACATATTGGATACACAAGATTAGTTAAAAACCCTAATTTGGATTAGAATAAGCCTAGGGAGGACGAAAATGACCTAAATGTTCAACCAATGACACAAAATGACACAAAATCATATATTGGATGCACAAGATTGGTTAAAAACCCTAATTGGATGAGAATAAGCCTAGAAAAGACAAAAATGACCTAACTGTTCAACCAATGACACAAAATCACTTATTGGATGCGCAAGATTGGTTAAAAACCTTAATTGGATTAAAATAAACATAGGGAGGACGAAAATGACCTAAATGTTCAACCAATGACACAAAATGACACAAAATCACATATTGGATGCACAAGATTGGTTAAAAACCATAATTGGATTAGAATAAGCCTAGGGAGGACGAAAATGACCTAAATGTGCAACCAATGACACAAAATCACATAATGGATGCACAAGTTTAGTTAAAAACCCTAATTAGATTAGAATAAGCTTAGGGAGGACGAAAATCACCTAAATGTTCATCCAATGACACAAAATCACTTATTGGATGCACAAGATTGGTTAAAAACCCTAATTGGATAAGAATAAGCCTAGGGAGGACGAAAATGATCTAAATGTACAACCAATGACACAAAATCACTTATTGGATGCACAAGATTGGTTAAAAACCCTAATTGGATTAGAATAAGCCTAGGGAGGACGAAAATGACCTAAATGTACAACCAATGACACAAAATCACATATTGGATGCACAAGATTGGTTAAAAACCCTAATGGATTAGAATAAGCTTACGGAGGACGAAAATGACCTAAATGTGCAACCAATGACACAAAATCACATATTGGATGCACAAGATTTGTTAAAAACCCTAATTGGATGAGAATAAGCCTAGGAAAGACAAAAATGACCTAACTGTTCAACCGATGACACAAAATCACTTATTGGATGCGCAAGATTGGTTAAAAACCTTAATTGGATTAAAATAAACATAGGAGGACGAAATTGACCTAAATGTTCTACCGATGACATTAAATGGCAGGGAATCACATATTGGATGCACTAGATTTGTTAAGAACCCTAATTGGATTAGAATAAGCCTAGGGAGGACGAAAATGACCTAAATGTTCAACCAATGACACAAAATCACATATTGGATGCACAAGATTGGTTAACAACCCTAATTGGATTAGAATAAGCTTAAGGAGGACTAAAATGACCTAAATGTTCAACCAATGACAGAAAATCACTTATTGGATGCACAAGATTGGTTAAAAACCCTAATTGGATTAGAATAAGCCTAGGGAGGACGAAAATGACCTAAATGTACAACCAATGACACAAAATCACATATTGGATGCACAAGATTGGTTAAAAACCCTAATGGATTAGAATAAGCTTATGGAGGACGAAAATGACCTAAATGTTCAACCAATGACACAAAATCACTTATTGGATGCACAAGATTGGTTAAAAACCCTAATTGGATTAGAATAAGCTTAGGAAGGACGAAAATGACCTAAATATTCCACCAATGACACAAAATCACTTATTGGATGCACAAGATTCGTAAAAAACCCTAATAGGATTAGAATAAGCTTAGGGAGGACGAAAATGACCTAAATGTTCATCCAATGACACAATCAGTTATTCGATGCACAAGATTGGTTAAAAACCCTAATAGGATTAGAATAATCCTATGGAGGACGAAAATGACCTAAATGTGCAACCAATAACACAAAATCACATATTGGATGCACAAGATCAGTTAAAAACTCTAATTGGATTAGAATAAGCCTAGGGAGGACACAAATGACCTAAATGTTCAACCAATGACACAAAATGACACAAAATCGCATATTGGTTGCAAAAGATTGGTTAAAAACCCTAATTGGATGAGAATAAGCCTAGGAAAGACAAAAATGACCTAACTATTCAACCGATGACACAAAATCACTTTTTGGATGCGCAAGATTGGTTAAAAACCTTAATTGGATTAAAATAAACATGGGGAGGACGAAATTGAGCTAAATGTTCTACCAATGACATTAAATGGCAGATAATCACATATTGGATGCACTAGATTTGTTAAAAACCCTAATTGGATTAGAATAAGCCTAGGGAGGACGAAAATGACCTAAATGTTCAACCAGTGACACAAAATCACATATTGGATGCACAAGATTGGTTAAAAACCCTAATTGGATTAGAATAAGCTTACGGAGGACGAAAATGACCTAAATGTTCAACCAATGACAGAAAATCACTTATTGGATGCACAAGATTGGTTAAAAACCTAATTGGATTAGAATAAGCCTAGGGAGGACGAAAATGACCTAAATGTACAACCAATGACACAAATTCACATATTGGATGCACAAGATTGGTTCAAAACCCTAATGGATTAGAATAAGCTTACGGAGGACGAAAATGATCTAAATGTTCAACCAATGACACAAAATCACTTATTGGATGCACAAGATTGGTAAAAAACACTAATAGGATTAGAATAAGCCTAGGGAGGATGAAAATGACCTAAATGTGCAACCAATAACACAAAATCACATATTGGATGCTCAAGATTAGTTAAAAACCCTAATTGGATTAGAATACGCCTAGGGAGGGCGAAAATGACCTAAATGTTCAACCAATGATACAAAATGACACAAAATCACATATTGGATGCACAAGATTGGTTAAAAACCATAATTGGATTAGAATAAGCCTAGGGAGGACGAAAATGACCTAAATGTGCAACCAATGACACAAAATCACATAATGGATGCACAAGATTGGTTAAAAACCCTAATGGATTAGAATGAGCTTACGGAGGACGAAAATGACCTAAATGTTCAACCAATGACACAAAATCACTTATTGGATGCACAAGATTGGTTAAAAACCCTAATTGGATTAGAATAAGCTTAGGAAGGACGAAAATGACCTAAATATTCCACCAATGACACAAAATCACTTATTGGATGCACAAGATTCGTAAAAAACCCTAATAGGATTAGAATAAGCTTAGGGAGGACGAAAATGACCTAAATGTTCATCCAATGACACAATCAGTTATTCGATGCACAAGATTGGTTAAAAACCCTAATAGGATTAGAGTAATCCTAGGGAGGACGAAAATGACCTAAATGTGCAACCAATAACACAAAATCACATATTGGATACACAAGATTAGTTAAAACCCTAATTGGATTAGAATAAGCCTAGGGAGGACGAAAATGACCCAAATGTTCAACCAATGACACAAAATGACACAAAATCACATATTGGATGCACAAGATTGGTTAAAAACCCTAATGGATTAGAATAAGCTTACGGAGGACGAAAATGACCTAAATGTTCAACCAATGACACAAAATCAATTGTTGGATGCACAAGATTGGTTAAAAACCCTAATTGGATTAGAATAAGCCTAGGGAGGACGAAAATGACCTAAATGTGCAACCAATAACACAAAATCACATATTGGATACACAAGATTAGTTAAAAACCCTAATTGGATTAGAATAAGCCTAGGGAGGACGAAAATGACCTAAATGTTCAACAAATGACACAAAATCATATATTGGATGCACAAGATTGGTTAAAAACCCTAATTGGATGAGAATAAGCCTAGAAAAGACAAAAATGACCTAACTGTTCAACCGATGACACAAAATCACTTATTGGATGCGCAAGATTGGTTAAAAACCTAAATTGGATTAAAATAAACATAGGGAGGACGAAATTGACCTAAATGTTCTACCAATGACATTAAATGGCAGAAAATCACATATTGGATGCACTAGATTTGTTAAAAACCCTAATGGGATTAGAATAAACCTAGGGAGGACGAAAATGACCTAAATGTTCAACCAATGACACAAAATCACATATTGGATGCACAAGATTGGTTAAAAACCCTAATTGGATTAGAATAAGCTAACTGAGGACGAAAATGACCTAAATGTTCAACCAATGACAGAAAATCACTAATTGGATGCACAAGATTGGTTAAAAACCCTAATTGGATTAGAATAAGCCTAGGGAGGACGAAAATGACCTAAATGTTCAACCAATGACACAAAATGACACAAAATCACATATTGGTTGCAAAAGATTGGTTAAAAACCCTAATTGGATGAGAATAAGCATAGGAAAGACAAAAATGACCTAACTGTTCAACCGTTGACACAAAATCACTTATTGGATGCGCAAGATTGGTTAAAAACCTTAATTGGATTAAAATAAACATAGGGAGGACGAAATTGAGCTAAATGTTCTACCAATGACATTAAATGGCAGATAATCACATATTGGATGCACTAGATTTGTTAAAAACCCTAATTGGATTAGAATAAGCCTAGGGAGGACGAAAATGACCTAAATGTTCAACCAGTGACACAAAATCACATATTGGATGCACAAGATTGGTTAAAAACCCTAATTGGATTAGAATAAGCTTACGGAGGACGAAAATGACCTAAATGTTAAACCAATGACAGAAAATCACTTATTGGATGCACAAGATTGGTTAAAAACCTAATTGGATTAGAATAAGCCTAGGGAGGACGAAAATGACCTAAATGTACAACCAATGACACAAAATCACATATTGGATGCACAAGAATAGTTAAAAACCCTAATTGGATTAGAATAAGCCTAGAGAGGACAAAAATGACCTAAATGTTCAACCAATGACACAAAATGACACAAAATCGCATATTGGTTGCAAAAGATTGGTTAAAAACCCTAATTGGATGAGAATAAGCCTAGGAAAGACAAAAATGACTTAACTGTTTAACCGATGACACAAAATCACTTATTGGATGCGCAAGATTGGTTAAAAACCTTAATTGGATTAAAATAAACATGGGGAGGACGAAATTGAGCTAAATGTTCTACCAATGACATTAAATGGCAGATAATCACATATTGGATGCACTAGATTTGTTAAAAACCCTAATATGATTAGAATAAGCCTAAGGAGGACGAAAATGACCTAAATGTTTAACCAGTGACACAAAATCACATATTGGATGCACAAGATTGGTTAAAAACCCTAATTGGATTAGAATAAGCTTACGGAGGACGAAAATGACCTAAATGTTCAACCAATGACAGAAAATCACTTATTGGATGCACAAGATTGGTTAAAAACCTAATTGGATTAGAATAAGCCTAGGGAGGACGAAAATGACCTAAATGTACAACCAATGACACAAAATCACATATTGGATGCACAAGATTGGTTAAAAACCTTAATGGATTAGAATAAGCTTACGGAGGACGAAAATGACCTAAATGTTCAACCAATGACACAAAATCACTTATTGGATGCACAAGATTGGTTAAAAACCCTAATTGGATTATAATAAGCTTAGGAAGGACGAAAATGACCTAAATATTCCACCAATGACACAAAATCACTTATTGGATGCACAAGATTGGTAAAAAAACCCTAATAGGATTAGAATAAGCTTAGGGAGGACGAAAATGACCTAAATGTTCATCCAATGACACAAAATCACTTATTCGATGCACAAGATTGGTTAAAAACCCTAATAGGATTAGAATAATCCTATGGAGGACGAAAATGACCTAAATGTGCAACCAATAACACAAAATCACATATTGGATGCACAAGATTAGTTAAAAACCCTAATAGGATTAGAATAATCCTATGGAGGACGAAAATGACCTAAATGTGCAACCAATAACACAAAATCACATATTGGATGCACAAGATTAGTTAAAAACCCTAATTGGATTAGAATAAGCCTAGGGAGGACGAAAATGACCTAAATGTTCAACCCATGACACAAAATGACACAAAATTACATATTGGATGCACAAGATTGGTTAAAAACCCTAATTGGATGAGAATAAGCCTAGGAAAGACGAAAATGACCTAACTGTTCAACCGATGATACAAAATCACTTATTGGATGCGCAAGATTGGTTAAAAACCTTAATTGGATTAAAATAAACATGGGGAGGACGAAATTGACCTAAATGTTTTACCAATGACATTAAATGGCAGAAAATCACATATTGGATGCACTAGATTTGTTAAAAACCCTAATTGGATTAAAATAAGCCTAGGGAGGACGAAAATGACCTAAATGTTCAACCAATGAAACAAAATCACATATTGGATGCACAAGATTGGTTAAAAACCCTAATTGGATAAAAACAAGCTTACAGAGGACGAAAATGACCTAAATGTTCAACCAATGACAGAAAATCACTTATTGGATGCACAAGATTGGTTAAAAACCCTAATTGGATTAGAATAAGCCTAGGGAGGACGAAAATGACCTAAATGTACAACCAATGACACAAAATCACATATTGGATGCACAAGATTGGTTAAAAACCCTAATGGATTAGAATAAGCTTACGGAGGACGAAAATGACCTAAATGTTCAACCAATGACACAAAATCACTTATTGGATGCACAAGATTGGTTAAAAACCCTAATGGATTAGAATAAGCTTACGGAGGACGAAAATGACCTAAATGTTCAACCAATGACACAAAATCACTTATTGGATGCACAAGATTGGTTAAAAACCCTAATTGGATTAGAATAAGCCTAGGGAGGACGAAAATGACCTAAATGTTCAACCAGTGACACAAAATCACATATTGGATGCACAAGATTGGTTAAAAACCCTAATTGGATTAGAATAAGCTTACGGAGGACGAAAATGACCTAAATGTTCAACCAATGACAGAAAATCACTTATTGGATGCACAAGATTGGTTAAAAACCTAATTGGATTAGAATAAGCCTAGGGAGGACGAAAATGACCTAAATGTACAACCAATGACACAAAATCACATATTGGATGCACAAGAATAGTTAAAAACCCTAATTGGATTAGAATAAGCCTAGGGAGGACAAAAATGACCTAAATGTTCAACCAATGACACAAAATGACACAAAATCGCATATTGGTTGCAAAAGATTGGTTAAAAACCCTAATTGGATGAGAATAAGCCTAGGAAAGACAAAAATGACCTAACTGTTTAACCGATGACACAAAATCACTTATTGGATGCGCAAGATTGGTTAAAAACCTTAATTGGATTAAAATAAACATGGGGAGGACGAAATTGAGCTAAATGTTCTACCAATGACATTAAATGGCAGATAATCACATATTGGATGCACTAGATTTGTTAAAAACCCTAATATGATTAGAATAAGCCTAAGGAGGACGAAAATGACCTAAATGTTTAACCAATGACACAAAATCACATATTGGATGCACAAGATTGGTTAAAAACCCTAATTGGATTAGAATAAGCTTACGGAGGACGAAAATGACCTAAATGTTCAACCAATGACAGAAAATCACTTATTGGATGCACAAGATTGGTTAAAAACCTAATTGGATTAGAATAAGCCTAGGGAGGACGAAAATGACCTAAATGTACAACCAATGACACAAAATCACATATTGGATGCACAAGAATAGTTAAAAACCCTAATTGGATTAGAATAAGTCTAGGGAGGACAAAAATGACCTAAATGTTCAACCAATGACACAAAATGACACAAAATCGCATATTGGTTGCAAAAGATTGGTTAAAAACCCTAATTGGATGAGAATAAGCCTAGGAAAGACAAAAATGACCTAACTGTTTAACCGATGACACAAAATCACTTATTGGATGCGCAAGATTGGTTAAAAACCTTAATTGGATTAAAATAAACATGGGGAGGACGAAATTGAGCTAAATGTTCTACCAATGACATTAAATGGCAGATAATCACATATTGGATGCACTAGATTTGTTAAAACCCTAATTGGATTAGAATAAGCCTAGGGAGGACGAAAATGACCTAAATGTTCAACCAGTGACACAAAATCACATATTGGATGCACAAGATTGGTTAAAAACCCTAATTGGATTAGAATAAGCTTACGGAGGACGAAAATGACCTAAATGTTCAACCAATGACAGAAAATCACTTATTGGATGCACAAGATTGGTTAAAAACCTAATTGGATTAGAATAAGCCTAGGGAGGACGAAAATGACCTAAATGTACAACCAATGACACAAAATCACATATTGGATGCACAAGATTGGTTAAAAACCCTAATGGATTAGAATAAGCTTACGGAGGACGAAAATGACCTAAATGTTCAACCAATGACACAAAATCACTTATTGGATGAACAAGATTGGTAAAAAACCCTAATAGGATTAGAATAAGCCTAGGGAGGATGAAAATGACCTAAATTTTCATCCAATGACACAAAATCACTTATTGGATGCACAAGATTGGTAAAAAACACTAATAGGATTAGAATAAGCTTAGGAAGGACGAAAATGACCTAAATATTCCACCAATGACACAAAATCACTTATTGGATGCACAAGATTGGTAAAAAACCCTAATAGGATTAGAATAAACCTAGGGAGGATGAAAATGACCTAAATTTTCAACCAATGACACAAAATCACTTATTGGATGCACAAGATTGGTAAAAAACACTAATAGGATTAGAATAAGCCTAGGGAGGATGAAAATGACCTAAATGTGCAACCAATAACACAAAATCACATATTGGATGCTCAAGATTAGTTAAAAACCCTAATTGGATTAGAATACGCCTAGGGAGGACGAAAATGACCTAAATGTTCAACCAATGACACAAAATGACACAAAATCACATATTGGATGCTCAAGATTGGTTAAAAACCATAATTGGATTAGAATAAGCCTAGGGAGGACGAAAATGACCTAAATGTGCAACCAATGACACAAAATCACATAATGGATGCACAAGATTTGTTAAAAACCCTGATTGGATTAGAATAAGCTTAAGGAGGATGAAAATCACCTAAATGTTCATCCAATGACACAAAATCTTTTATTGGATGCACAAGATTGGTTAAAAACCCTAATTGGATTAGAATAAGCCTAGGGAGGACGAAAATGACCTAAATGTACAACCAATGACACAAAATAACATATTGGATGCACAAGATTGGTTAAAAACCCTAATGGATTAGAATAAGCTTACGGAGGACGAAAATGACCTAAATGTTCAACCAATGACACAAAATCAATTATTGGATGCACAAGATTGGTTAAAAACCCTAATTGGATTAGAATAAGCCTAGGGAGGACGAAAATGACCTAAATGTGCAACCAATAACACAAAATCACATATTGGATACACAAGATTAGTTAAAAACCCTAATTGGATTAGAATAAGCCTAGGGAGGACGAAAATGACCTAAATGTTCAACCAATGACACAAAATGACACAAAATCATATATTGGATGCACAAGATTGGTTAAAAACCCTAATTGGATGAGAATAAGCCTAGAAAAGACAAAAATGACCTAACTGTTCAACCGATGACACAAAATCACTTATTGGATGCGGAAGATTGGTTAAAAACCTTAATTGGATTAAAATAAACATAAGGAGGACGAAATTGACCTAAATGTTCTACCAATGACATTAAATGGCAGAAAATCACATATTGGATGCACTAGATTTGTTAAAAACCCTAATGGGATTAGAATAAACCTAGGGAGGACGAAAATGACCTAAATGTTCAACCAATGACACAAAATGACACAAAATCACATACTGGATGCACAAGATTGGTTAAAAACCCTAATTGTATGAGAATAAGCCTAGGAAAGACAAAAATGACCTAATTGTTCAACCGATGACACAAAATCACTTATTGGATGCGCAAGATTGGTTAAAAACCTTAATTGGATTAAAATAAACATAGGGAGGACGAAATTGACCTAAATGTTCTACCAATGACATTAAATGGCAGAATATCACATATTGGATGCACTAGATTTGTTAAAAACCCTAATTGGATTAGAATAAGCCTAGGGAGGACGAAAATGACCTAAATGTTCAACCAATGACACAAAATCACATATTGGATGCACAAGATTGGTTAAAAACCCAAATTGGATTAGAATAAGCTTACGGAGGACGAAAATGACCTAAATGTTCAACCAATGAATGAAAATCACTAATTGGATGCACAAGATTGGTTAAAAACCCTAATTGGATTAGAATAAGCCTAGGGAGGACGAAAATGACCTAAATGTACAACCAATGACACAAAATCACATATTGGATGCACAAGATTGGTTAAAAACCCTAATGGATTAGAATAAGCTTACGGAGGACGAAAATGACCAAAATGTTCAACCAATGACACAAAATCACTTATTGGATGCACAAGATTGGTAAAAAAACCCTAATAGGATTAGAATAAGCCTAGGGAGGACGAAAATGACCTAAATATTCAACCAATGACACAAAATCACTTATTGGATGCACAAGATTGGTAAAAAACCCTGATAGGATTAGAATAAGCCTAGGGAGGATGAAAATGACCTATATGTGCAACCAATAACACAAAATCACATATTGAATGCTCAAGATTAGTTAAAAACCCTAATTGGATTAGAATACGCGAAGGGAGGATGAAAATGACCTAAATGTTCAACCAATGACACAAAATGACACAAAATCACATACTGGATGCACAAGATTTGTTAAAAACCATAATTGGATTAGAATAAGCCTAGGGAGGACTAAAATGACCTAAATGTGCAACCAATGACACAAAATCACATAATGGATGCACAAGATTGGTTAAAAACCCTAATTGGATTAGAATAAGCTTAGGGAGGATGAGAATCACCTAAATGTTCATCCAATGACACAAAATCACTTATTGGATGCACAAGATTGGTTAAAAACCCTAATTGGATTAGAATAAGCCTAGGGAAGAAGAAAATGACCTAAATGTTCAACCAATGACACAATATCACTTATTGGATGCACAAGATTGGTTAAAAACCATAATTGGATTAGAATAAGCCTAGGGAGGACGAAAATGACCTAAATGTGCAACCAATGACACAAAATCACATAATGGATGCACAAGATTGGTTAAAAACCCTAATTGGATTAGAATAAGCTTAGGGAGGACGAAAATCACCTAAATGTTCATCCAATGACACAAAATCACATATTGGATGCACAAGATTGGTTAAAACCCCTAATTGGATTAGAATAAGCCTAGGGAGGACGAAAATGACCAAAATGTACAACCAATGACACAAAATCACATATTGGATGCACAAGATTGGTTAAAAACCCTAATGGATTAGAATAAGCCTAGGGAGGACGAAAATGATCTAAATGTACAACCAATGACACAAAATCACTTATTGGATGCACAAGATTGGTTAAAAACCCTAATTGGATTAGAATAAGCCTAGGGAGGACGAAAATGACCTAAATGTACAACCAATGACACAAAATCACATATTGGATGCACAAGATTGGTTAAAAACCCTAATGGATTAGAATAAGCTTACGGAGGACGAAAATGACCTAAATGTGCAACCAATGACACAAAATCACATATTGGATGCACAAGATTTGTTAAAAACCCTAATTGGATGAGAATAAGCCTAGGAAAGACAAAAATGACCTAACTGTTCAACCGATGACACAAAATCACTTATTGGATGCGCAAGATTGGTTAAAAACCTTAATTGGATTAAAATAAACATAGGAGGACGAAATTGACCTAAATGTTCTACCGATGACATTAAATGGCAGGGAATCACATATTGGATGCACTAGATTTGTTAAGAACCCTAATTGGATTAGAATAAGCCTAGGGAGGACGAAAATGACCTAAATGTACAACCAATGACACAAAATCACATATTGGATGCACAAGATTGGTTAAAAACCCTAATGGATTAGAATAAGCTTACGGAGGACGAAAATGACCTAAATGTGCAACCAATGACACAAAATCACATATTGGATGCACAAGATTTGTTAAAAACCCTAATTGGATGAGAATAAGCCTAGGAAAGACAAAAATGACCTAACTGTTCAACCGATGACACAAAATCACTTATTGGATGCGCAAGATTGGTTAAAAACCTTAATTGGATTAAAATAAACATAGGAGGACGAAATTGACCTAAATGTTCTACCGATGACATTAAATGGCAGGGAATCACATATTGGATGCACTAGATTTGTTAAGAACCCTAATTGGATTAGAATAAGCCTAGGGAGGACGAAAATGACCTAAATGTTCAACCAATGACACAAAATCACATATTGGATGCACAAGATTGGTTAAAAACCCTAATTGGATTAGAATAAGCTTAAGGAGGACTAAAATGACCTAAATGTTCAACCAATGACAGAAAATCACTTATTGGATGCACAAGATTGGTTAAAAACCCTAATTGGATTAGAATAAGCCTAGGGAGGACGAAAATGACCTAAATGTACAACCAATGACACAAAATCACATATTGGATGCACAAGATTGGTTAAAAACCCTAATGGATTAGAATAAGCTTACGGAGGACGAAAATGACCTAAATGTTCTACCAATGACACAAAATCACTTATTGGATGCACAAGATTGGTTAAAAACCCTAATTGGATTAGAATAAGCCTAGGGAGGACGAAAATGACCTAAATGTGCAACCAATGACACAAAATCACATATTGGATGCACAAGATTAGTTAAAAACCCTAATTGGATTAGAATAAGCCTAGGGAGGACGAAAATGACCTAAATGTTCAACCCATGACACAAAATGACACAAAATCACATATTGGATGCACAAGATTGGTTAAAAACCCTAATTGGATGAGAATAAGCCTAGGAAAGACGAAAATGACCTAACTGTTCAACCGATGATACAAAATCACTTATTGGATGCGCAAGATTGGTTAAAAACCTTAATTGGATTAAAATAAACATGGGGAGGACGAAATTGACCTAAATGTTTTACCAATGACATTAAATGGCAGAAAATCACATATTGGATGCACTAGATTTGTTAAAAACCCAAATTGGATTAAAATAAGCCTAGGGAGGACGAAAATGACCTAAATGTTCAACCAATGACACAAAATCACATATTGGATGCACAAGATTGGTTAAAAACCCTAATTGGATTAAAACAAGCTTACGGAGGACGAAAATGACCTAAATGTTCAACCAATGACAGAAAATCACTTATTGGATGCACAAGATTGGTTAAAAACCCTAATTGGATTAGAATAAGCCTAGGGAGGACGAAAATGACCTAAATGTACAACCAATGACAGAAAATCAATTATTGGATGCACAAGATTGGTTAAAAACCCTAATTGGATTAGAATAAGCCTAGGGAGGACGAAAATGACCTAAATGTGCAACCAATGACACAAAATCACATATTGGATGCACAAGATTGGTTAAAAACCCTAATTGGATTAGAATAAGCTTAGGGAGGACGAAAATCACCTAAATGTTCATCCAATGACACAAAATCACTTATTGGATGCACAAGATTGGTTAAAAACCCTAATTGGATTAGAATAAGCCTAGGGAGGACGAAAATGATCTAAATGTACAACCAATGACACAAAATCACTTATTGGATGCACAAGATTGGTTAAAAACCCTAATTGGATTAGAATAAGCCTAGGGAGGACGAAAATGACCTAAATGTACAACCAATGACACAAAATCACATATTGGATGCACAAGATTGGTTAAAAACCCTAATGGATTAGAATAAGCTTACGGAGGACGAAAATGACCTAAATGTGCAACCAATGACACAAAATCACATATTGGATGCACAAGATTTGTTAAAAACCCTAATTGGATGAGAATAAGCCTAGGAAAGACAAAAATGACCTAACTGTTCAACCGATGACACAAAATCACTTATTGGATGCGCAAGATTGGTTAAAAACCTTAATTGGATTAAAATAAACATAGGAGGACGAAATTGACCTAAATGTTCTACCGATGACATTAAATGGCAGGGAATCACATATTGGATGCACTAGATTTGTTAAGAACCCTAATTGGATTAGAATAAGCCTAGGGAGGACGAAAATGACCTAAATGTTCAACCAATGACACAAAATCACATATTGGATGCACAAGATTGGTTAAAAACCCTAATTGGATTAGAATAAGCTTAAGGAGGACTAAAATGACCTAAATGTTCAACCAATGACAGAAAATCACTTATTGGATGCACAAGATTGGTTAAAAACCCTAATTGGATTAGAATAAGCCTAGGGAGGACGAAAATGACCTAAATGTACAACCAATGACACAAAATCACATATTGGATGCACAAGATTGGTTAAAAACCCTAATGGATTAGAATAAGCTTACGGAGGACGAAAATGACCTAAATGTTCTACCAATGACACAAAATCACTTATTGGATGCACAAGATTGGTTGAAAACCCTAATTGGATTAGAATAAGCCTAGGGAGGACGAAAATGACCTAAATGTGCAACCAATGACACAAAATCACATATTGGATGCACAAGATTGGTTAAAAACCCTAATTGGATTAGAATAAGCTTAGGGAGGACGAAAATGACCTAAATGTTCATCCAATGACACAAAATCACTTATTCGATGCACAAGATTGGTTAAAACCCCTAATAGGATTAGAATAATCATATGGAGGACGAAAATGACCTAAATGCGCAACCAATAACAGAAAATCACAAATTGGATGCACAAGATTAGTTAAATACCCTAATTGGATTAGAATAAGCCTAGGGAGGACGAAAATGACCTAAATGTTCAACCAATGACACAAAATGACACAAAATCACATATTGGATGCACAAGATTGGTTAAAAACCCTAATTGGATTAGAATAAGCCTAGGGAGGACGAAAATGACCTAAATGTGCAACCAATGACACAAAATCACATAATGGATGCACAAGATTGGTTAAAAACCCTAATTGGATTAGAATAAGCTTAAGGAGGATGAAAATCACCTAAATGTTCATCCAATGACACAAAATCACTTATTGGATGCACAAGATTGGTTAAAAACCCTAATTGGATTAGAATAAGCCTAGGGAGGACGAAAATGACATAAATGTACAACCAATGACACAAAATCACATATTGGATGCACAAGATTGGTTAAAAACCCTAATGGATTAGAATAAGCTTACGGAGGACGAAAATGACCTAAATGTTCAACCAATGACACAAAATCAATTATTGGATGCACAAGATTGGTTAAAAATCCTAATTGGATTAGAATAAGCCTAGGGAGGACGAAAATGACCTAAATGTGCAACCAATAACACAAAATCACATATTGGATACACAAGATTAGTTAAAAACCCTAATTGGATTAGAATAAGCCTAGGGAGGACGAAAATGACCTAAATGTTCAACCAATGACACAAAATGACACAAAATCACATATTGGATGCACAAGATTGGTTAAAAAACCCTAATGGATTAGAATAAGCTTACGGAGGACGAAAATGACATAAATGTTCAACCAATGACACAAAATCAATTATTGGATGCACAAGATTGGTTAAAAACCCTAATTGGATTAGAATAAGCCTAGGGAGGACGAAAATGACCTAAATGTGCAACCAATAACACAAAATCACATATTGGATACACAAGATTAGTTAAAAACCCTAATTTGGATTAGAATAAGCCTAGGGAGGACGAAAATGACCTAAATGTGCAACCAATAACACAAAATCACATATTGGATGCACAAGATTAGTTAAAAACCCTAATTGGATTAGAATAAGCCTAGGGAGGACGAAAATGACCTAAATGTTCATCCAATGACACAAAATCACTTATTGGATACACAAGATTAGTTAAAAACCCTAATTGGATTAGAATAAGCCTAGGGAGGACGAAAATGACCTAAATGTTCAACAAATGACACAAAATGACACAAAATCATATATTGGATGCACAAGATTGGTTAAAAACCCTAATTGGATGAGAATAAGCCTAGAAAAGACAAAAATGACCTAACTGTTCCACCGATGACACAAAATCACTTATTGGATGCGCAAGATTGGTTAAAAACCTTAATTGGATTAAAATAAACATAGGGAGGACGAAATTGACCTAAATGTTCTACCAATGACATTAAATGGCAGAAAATCACATATTGGATGCACTAGATTTGTTAAAAACCCTAATTGGATTAGAATAAGCCTAGGGAGGACGAAAATGACCTAAATGTTCAACCAATGACACAAAATCACATATTGGATGCACAAGATTGGTTAAAAACCCTAATGGATTAGAATAAGCTTACGGAGGACGAAAATGACCTAAATGTTCAACCAATGACACAAAATCAATTATTGGATGCACAAGATTGGTTAAAAACCCTAATTGGATTAGAATAAGCCTAGGGAGGACGAAAATGACCTAAATGTGCAACCAATAACACAAAATCACATATTGGATACACAAGATTAGTTAAAACCCTAATTGGATTAGAATAAGCCTAGGGAGGACGAAAATGACCTAAATGTTCAACCAATGACACAAAATCACATATTGGATGCACAAGATTGGTTAAAAACCCTAATGGATTAGAATAAGCTTACGGAGGACGAAAATGACCTAAATGTTCAACCAATGACACAAAATCAATTGTTGGATGCACAAGATTGGTTAAAAACCCTAATTGGATTAGAATAAGCCTAGGGAGGACGAAAATGACCTAAATGTGCAACCAATAACACAAAATCACATATTGGATACACAAGATTAGTTAAAAACCCTAATTGGATTAGAATAAGCCTAGGGAGGCCGAAAATGACCTAAATGTTCAACAAATGACACAAAATGACACAAAATCATATATTGGATGCACAAGATTGGTTAAAAACCCTAATTGGATGAGAATAAGCCTAGAAAAGACAAAAATGACCTAACTGTTCAACCGATGACACAAAATCACTTATTGGATGCGCAAGATTGGTTAAAAACCTAAATTGGTTTAAAATAAACATAGGGAGGACGAAATTGACCTAAATGTTCTACCAATGACATTAAATGGCAGAAAATCACATATTGGATGCACTAGATTTGTTAAAAACCCTAATTGGATTAGAATAAGCCTAGGGAGGACGAAAATGACCTAAATGTGCAACCAATAACACAAAATCACATATTGGATACACAAGATTAGTTAAAAACCCTAATTTGGATTAGAATAAGCCTAGGGAGGACGAAAATGACCTAAATGTTCAACCAATGACACAAAATGACACAAAATCATATATTGGATGCACAAGATTGGTTAAAAACCCTAATTGGATGAGAATAAGCCTAGAAAAGACAAAAATGACCTAACTGTTCAACCGATGACACAAAATCACTTATTGGATGCGCAAGATTGGTTAAAAACCTTAATTGGATTAAAATAAACATAGGGAGGACGAAAATGACCTAAATGTTCAACCAATGACACAAAATGACACAAAATCACATATTGGATGCACAAGATTGGTTAAAAACCATAATTGGATTAGAATAAGCCTAGGGAGGACGAAAATGACCTAAATGTGCAACCAATGACACAAAATCACATAACGGATGCACAAGATTGGTTAAAAACCCTAATTGGATTAGAATAAGCTTAAGGAGGATGAAAATCACCTAAATGTTCATCCAATGACACAAAATCACTTATTGGATGCACAAGATTGGTTAAAAACCCTAATTGGATTAGAATAAGCCTAGGGAGGACGAAAATGACCTAAATGTACAACCAATGACACAAAATCACATATTGGATGCACAAGATTGGTTAAAAACCCTAATGGATTAGAATAAGCTTACGGAGGACGAAAATGACCTAAATGTTCAACCAATGACACAAATCACTTATTAGATGCACAAGATTGGTTAAAAACCCTAATTGGATTAGAATAAGCCTAGGGAGGACGAAAATGACCTAAATGTGCAACCAATGACACAAAATCACATATTGGATGCACAAGATTGGTTAAAACCCCTAATTGGATTAGAATAAGCTTAGGGAGGACGAAAATGACCTAAATGTTCATCCAATGACACAAAATCACTTATTCGATGCACATGATTGGTTAAAAACCCTAATAGGATTAGAATAATCCTATGGAGGACGAAAATGACCTAAATGCGCAACCAATAACACAAAATCACATATTGGATGCACAAGATTAGTTAAAAACCTTAATTGGATTAGAATAAGCCTAGGGAGGACGAAAATGACCTAAATGTTCAACCAATGACACAAAATGACACAAAATCACATATTGGATACACAAGATTGGTTAAAACCCTTAATTGGATTAGAATAAGCCTAGGGAGGACGAAAATGACCTAAATGTTCAACCAATGACACAAAATGACACAAAATCACATATTGGATACACAAGATTGGTTAAAACCCCTAATTGGATTAGAATAAGCCTAGGGAGGACGAAAATGACATAAATGTTCAACCAATGACACAAAATGGCACATAATCACATATTGGATGCACAAGATTGCTTAAAAACCCTAATTGGATTACAATAAGCTTAGGGAGGACGAAAATGACCTAAATGTTCATCCAATGACACAAAATCACTTATTCGATGCACAAGATTGGTTAAAAACCCTAATAGGATTAGAATAATCCTATGGAGGACGAAAATGACCTAAATGCGCAACCAATAACACAAAATTACATATTGGATGCACAAGATTAGTTAAAAACCCTAATTGGATTAGAATAAGCCTAGGGAGGACGAAAATGACCTAAATGTTCAACCAATGACACAAAATCACATATTGGATACACAAGATTGGTTAAAACCCCTAATTGGATTAGAATAAGCCTAGGGAGGACGAAAATGACATAAATGTTCAACCAATGACACAAAATGGCACATAATCACATATTGGATGCACAAGATTGCTTAAAAACCCTAATTGGATTAGAATAAGCTTAGGGAGAACGAAAATGACCTAAATGTTCAACCAATGACACAAAATGACACAAAATCACATATTGGATGCCTAAGATTGGTTAAAAACCCTAATTGGATTAGAATAAGCTTAGGAAGGACGAAAATGACCTAAATATTCTACCAATGACACAAAATCACTTATTGGATGCACAAGATTGGTAAAAAAACCCTAATAGGATTAGAATAAGCCTAGGGAGGACGAAAATGACCTAATTTTTCAACCAATGACACAAAATCACTTATTGGATGCACAAGATTGGTAAAAAACCCTAATAGGATTAGAATAAGCCTAGGGAGGATGAAAATGACCTAAATGTGCAACCAATAACACAAAATCACATATTGGATGCTCAAGATTAGTTAAAAACCCTAATTGGATTAGAATACGCCTAGGGAGGACGAAAATGAACTAATTGTTCAACCAATGACACAAAATGACACAAAATCACATATTGGATGCACAAGATTGGTTAAAAACCATAATTGGATCAGAATAAGCCTAGGGAGGACGAAAATGTCCTAAATGTGCAACCAATGACACAAAATCACATAATGGATGCCCAAGTTTGGTTAAAAACCCTAATTAGATTAGAATAAGCTTAGGGAGGACGAAAATCACCTAAATGTTCATCCAATGACACAAAATCACTTATTGGATGCACAAGATTGGTTAAAAACCCTAATTGGATTAGAATAAGCCTAGGGAGGACGAAAATGATCTAAATGTACAACCAATGACACAAAATCACTTATTGGATGCACAAGATTGGTTAAAAACCCTAATTGGATTAGAATAAGCCTAGGCAGGACGAAAATGACCTAAATGTACAACCAATGACACAAAATCACATATTGGCTGCACAAGATTGGTTAAAAACCCTAATGGATTAGAATAAGCTTACGGAGGACGAAAATGACCTAAATGTTCAACCAATGACACAAAATCACATATTGGATGCACAAGATTGGTTAAAAACCCTAATTGGATTAGAATAAGCCTAGGGAGGACGAAAATGACCTAAATGTGCAACCAATGACACAAAATCACATAATGGATGCACAAGATTGGTTAAAAACCCTAATTGGATTAGAATAAGCCTAGGGAGGACGAAAATGACCTAAATGTACAACCAATGACACAAAATCACATATTGGATGCACAAGATTGGTTAAAAACCCTAATGGATTAGAATAAGCTTACGGAGGACGAAAATGACCTAAATGTTCAACCAATGACACAAAATCACTTATTGGATGCACAAGATTGGTTAAAAACCCTAATTGGATTAGAATAAGCTTAGGAAGGACGAAAATGACCTAAATATTCCACCAATGACACAAAATCACTTATTGGATGCACAAGATTCGTAAAAAACGCTAATAGGATTATAATAAGCTTAGGGAGGACGAAAATGACCTAAATGTTCATCCAATGACACAAAATCAGTTATTCGATGCACAAGATTGGTTAAAAACCCTAATAGGATTAGAATAATCCTATGGAGGACGAAAATGACCTAAATGTGCAACCAATAACACAAAATCACATATTGGATGCACAAGATCAGTTAAAAACCCTAATTGGATTAGAATAAGCCTAGGGAGGACAAAAATGACCTAAATGTTCAACCAATGACACAAAATGACACAAAATCGCATATTGGTTGCAAAAGATTGGTTAAAAACCCTAATTGGATGAGAATAAGCCTAGGAAAGACAAAAATGACCTAACTATTCAACCGATGACACAAAATCACTTTTTGGATGCGCAAGATTGGTTAAAAACCTTAATTGGATTAAAATAAACATGGGGAGGACGAAATTGAGCTAAATGTTCTACCAATGACATTAAATGGCAGATAATCACATATTGGATGCACTAGATTTGTTAAAAACCCTAATTGGATTAGAATAAGCCTAGGGAGGACGAAAATGACCTAAATGTGCAACCAATAACACAAAATCACATATTGGATACACAAGATTAGTTAAAAACCCTAATTTGGATTAGAATAAGCCTAGGGAGGACGAAAATGACCTAAATGTGCAACCAATAACACAAAATCACATATTGGATGCACAAGATTAGTTAAAAACCCTAATTGGATTAGAATAAGCCTAGGGAGGACGAAAATGACCTAAATGTTCAACCAATGACACAAAATGACACAAAATCACATATTGGATGCACAAGATTGGTTAAAAACCCTAATTGGATGAGAATAAGCCTAGGAAAGACAAAAATGACCTAACTGTTCAACCGATGACACAAAATCACTTATTGGATGCGCAAGATTGGTTAAAAACCTTAATTGGATTAAAATAAACATAGGAGGACGAAATTGACCTAAATGTTCTACCAATGACATTAAATGGCAGGGAATCACATATTGGATGCACTAGATTTGTTAAGAACCCTAATTGGATTAGAATAAGCCTAGGGAGGACGAAAATGACCTAAATGTTCAACCAATGACACAAAATCACATATTGGATGCACAAGATTGGTTAAAAACCCTAATTGGATTAGAATAAGCTTAAGGAGGACTAAAATGACCTAAATGTTCAACCAATGACAGAAAATCACTTATTGGATGCACAAGATTGGTTAAAAACCCTAATTGGATTAGAATAAGCCTAGGGAGGACGAAAATGACCTAAATGTACAACCAATGACACAAAATCACATATTGGATGCACAAGATTGGTTAAAAACCCTAATGGATTAGAATAAGCTTACGGAGGACGAAAATGACCTAAATGTGCAACCAATGACACAAAATCACATAATGGATGCACAAGATTGGTTAAAAACCCTAATTGGATTAGAATAAGCTTAAGGAGGATGAAAATCACCTAAATGTTCATCCAATGACACAAAATCACTTATTGGATGCACAAGATTGGTTAAAAACCCTAATTGGATTAGAATAAGCCTAGGGAGGACGAAAATGACATAAATGTACAACCAATGACACAAAATCACATATTGGATGCACAAGATTGGTTAAAAACCCTAATGGATTAGAATAAGCTTACGGAGGACGAAAATGACCTAAATGTTCAACCAATGACACAAAATCAATTATTGGATGCACAAGATTGGTTAAAAATCCTAATTGGATTAGAATAAGCCTAGGGAGGACGAAAATGACCTAAATTTGCAACCAATAACACAAAATCACATATTGGATACACAAGATTAGTTAAAAACCCTAATTGGATTAGAATAAGCCTAAGGAGGACGAAAATGACCTAAATGTTCAACCAATGACACAAAATCATATATTGGATGCACAAGATTGGTTAAAAACCCTAATGGGATGAGAATAAGCCTAGAAAAGACAAAAATGACCTAACTGTTCAACCGATGACACAAAATCCCTTATTGGATGCGGAAGATTGGTTAAAAACCTTAATTGGATTAAAATAAACATAAGGAGGACGAAATTGACCTAAATGTTCTACCAATGACATTAAATGGCAGAAAATCACATATTGGATGCACTAGATTTGTTAAAAACCCTAATGGGATTAGAATAAACCTAGGGAGGACGAAAATGACCTAAATGTTCAACCAATGACACAAAATGACACAAAATCACATATTGGATGCACAAGATTGGTTAAAAACCCTAATTGTATGAGAATAAGCCTAGGAAAGACAAAAATGACCTAATTGTTCAACCGATGACACAAAATCACTTATTGGATGCGCAAGATTGGTTAAAAACCTTAATTGGATTAAAATAAACATAGGGAGGACGAAATTGACCTAAATGTTCTACCAATGACATTAAATGGCAGAATATCACATATTGGATGCACTAGATTTGTTAAAAACCCTAATTGGATTAGAATAAGCCTAGGGAGGACGAAAATGACCTAAATGTTCAACCAATGACACAAAATCACATATTGGATGCACAAGATTGGTTAAAAACCCAAATTGGATTAGAATAAGCTTACGGAGGACGAAAATGACCTAAATGTTCAACCAATGACAGAAAATCACTAATTGGATGCACAAGATTGGTTAAAAACCCTAATTGGATTAGAATAAGCCTAGGGAGGACGAAAATGACCTAAATGTACAACCAATGACACAAAATCACATATTGGATGCACAAGATTGGTTAAAAACCCTAATGGATTAGAATATGCTTACGGAGGACGAAAATGACCTAAATGTTCAACCAATGACACAAAATCAATTATTGGATGCACAAGATTGGTTAAAAACCCTAATTGGATTAGAATAAGCTTAGGGAGGACGAAAATGACCTAAATGTGCAACCAATAACACAAAATCACATATTGGATGCACAAGATTAGTTAAAAACACTAATTGGATTAGAATAAGCCTAGGGAGGACGAAAATGACCTAAATTTTCAACCAATGACACAAAATCACTTATTAGATGCACAAGATTGGTAAAAAAACCCTAATAGGATTAGAATAAGCCTAGGGAGGATGAAAATGACCTAAATGTGCAACCAATAACACAAAATCACATATTGGATGCTCAAGATTAGTTTAAAACCCTAATTGGATTAGAATACGCTTAGGGAGGACGAAAATGACCTGAATGTTCAACCAATGACAAAAAATGACACAAAATCACATATTGGATGCACAAGATTGGTTAAAAACCATAGTTGGATTAGAATAAGCCTAGGGAGGACGAAAATGACCTAAATGTGCAACCAATGACACAAAATCACATAATGGATGCACAAGATTGATTAAAAACCCTAATTGGATTAGAATAAGCTTAAGGAGGATGAAAATCACCTAAATGTTCATCCAATGACACAAAATCACTTATTGGATGCACAAGATTGGTTAAAAACCCTAATTGGATTAGAATAAGCCTAGGGAGGACGAAAATGACCTAAATGTACAACCAATGACACAAAATCACATATTGGATGCACAAGATTGGTTAAAAACCCTAATGGATTAGAATAAGCTTACGGAGGACGAAAATGACCTAAATGTTCAACCAATGACATAAAATCAATTATTGGATGCACAAGATTGGTTAAAAACCCTAATTGGATTAGAATAAGCCTAGGGAGGACGAAAATGACCTAAATGTGCAACCAATAACACAAAATCACATATTGGATGCACAAGAAAGTAAAAAACCCTAATAGGATTAGAATAAGCCTAGGGAGGACGAAAATGACCTAAATGTTCAACCTATGACACAAAATGACACAAAATCACATATTGGATGCACAAGATTGGTTAAAAACCCTAATTGGATAAGAATAAGCCTAGGAAAGACAAAAATGACCTAACTGTTCAACCGATGACACAAAGTCACTTATTGGATGCGCAAGATTGGTTAAAAACCTTAATTGGATTAAAATAAACATGGGGAGGACGAAATTGACCTAAATGTTCTACCAATGACATTAAATGGCAGAAAATCACATTATGGATGCACTAGATTTGTTAAAAACCCTAATTGGATTAGAATAAGCCTAGGGAGGACGAAAATGACCTAAATGTTCAACCAATGACACAAAATCACATATTGGATGCACAAGATTGGTTAAAAACCTTAATTGGATTAGAATAAGCTTACGGAGGACGAAAATGACCTAAATGTTCAACAAATGACAGAAAATCACATATTGGATGCACAAGATTGGTTAAAAACCCTAATTGGATTAGAATAAGCTTACGGAGGACGAAAATGACCTAAATGTTCAACCAATGACAGAAAATCACTAATTGGATGCACAAGATAGGTTAAAAACCCTAATTGGATTAGAATAAGCCTAGGGAGGACGAAAATGACCTAAATGTACAACCAATGACACAAAATCACATATTGGATGCACAAGATTGGTTAAAAACCCTAATGGATTAGAATATGCTTACGGAGGACGAAAATGACCTAAATGTTCAACCAATGACACAAAATCAATTATTGGATGCACAAGATTGGTTAAAAACCCTAATTGGATTAGAATAAGCCTAGGGAGGACGAAAATGACCTAAATGTGCAACCAATGACACAAAATCACATAATGGATGCACAAGATTGGTTAAAAACCCTAATTGGATTAGAATAAGCCTAGGGAGGACGAAAATGACCTAAATGTACAACCAATGACACAAAATCACATATTCGATGCACAAGATTGGTTAAAAACCCTAATAGAATTAGAATAATCCTATGGAGGACGAAAATGACCTAAATGCGCAACCAATAACACAAAATCACATATTGGATGCACAAGATTAGTTAAAAACCCTAATTGGATTAGAATAAGCCTAGGGAGGACGAAAATGACCTAAATGTTCAACCAATGACACAAAATGGCACATAATCACATATTGGATGCACAAGATTGCTTAAAAACCCTAATTGGATTAGAATAAGCTTAGGGAGGACGAAAATGACCTAAATGTTCAACGAATGACACAAAATGACACAAAATCACATATTGGTTGCACAAGATTGGTTAAAAACCCTAATTGGATGAGAATAAGCCTAGGAAAGACAAAAATGACCTAACTGTTCAACCGATGACACAAAATCACCTATTGGATGCGCAAGATTGGTTAAAAACCCTAATTGGATTAAAATAAACATAGGGAGGACGAAAATGACTTAATGTTCTACCAATGACATTAAATGGCAGAAAATCACATATTGGATGCGCTAGATTTGTTAAAAACCCTAATTGGATTAGAATAAGCCTAGGAAGGATAAAAATGACCTAAATGTTCAACCAATGACACAAAATCACATATTGGATGCACAAGATTGGTTAAAAACCCTAATTGGATTAGAATAAGCCTAGGGAGGACGAAAATGACCTAAATGTACAACCAATGACACAAAATCACATATTGGATGCACAAGATTGGTTAAAAACCCTAATGGATTAGAATAAGCTTACGGAGGACGAAAATGACCTAAATGTTCAACCAATTACACAAAATCACTTAATGGATGCACAAGATTGGTTAAAAACCCTAATTGGATTAGAATAAGCTTAGGAAGGACGAAAATGACCTAAATATTCCACCAATGACACAAAATCACTTATTGGATGCACAAGATTGGTAAAAAACCCTAATAGGATTAGAATAAGCCTAGGGAGGACGAAAATGACCTAAATTTTCAACCAATGACACAAAATCACTTATTGGATGCACAAGATTGGTAAAAAACCCTAATAGGATTAGAATAAGCCTAGGGAGGATGAAAATGACCTAAATGTGCAACCAATAACACAAAATCACATATTGGATGCTCAAGATTAGTTAAAAACCCTAATTGGATTAGAATACGCCTAGGGAGGACGAAAATGACCTAAATGTTCAACAATTGACACAAAATCACATATTGGATGCACAAGATTGGTTAAAAACCCAAATTGGATTAGAATAAGCTTAAGGAGGACGAAAATGACCTAAATGTTCAACCAATGACAGAAAATCACTAATTGGATGTACAAGATTGGTTAAAAACCCTAATTGGATTAGAATACGCCTAGGGAGGACGAAAATGACCTAAATGTTCAACCAATGACACAAAATGACACAAAATCACATATTGGATGCACAAGATTGGTTAAAAACCATAATTGGATTAGAATAAGCCTAGGGAGGACGAAAATGACCTAAATGTGCAACCAATGACACAAAATCACTTATTGGATGCACAAGATTGGTTAAAAACCCAAATTGCATTAGAATAAGCCTAGGAGGACGAAAATGACCTAAATGTGCAACCAATGACACAAAATCACATATTGGATGCACAAGATTGGTTAAAAACCCTAATTAGATTAGAATAAGCTTATGGAGAATGAAAATGACCTAAATGTTCAACCAATGACATAAAATCACTTATTGAATGCACAAGATTGGTTAAAAACCCTAATTGCATTAGAATAAGCCTAGGGTGGACGAAAATGACCTAAATGTGCAACCAATGACACAAAATCACATATTGGATGCACAAGATTGGTTAAAAACCCTAATTAGATTAGAATACGCTTATGGAGAACGAAAATGACCTAAATGTGCAACCAATGACACAAAATCACATAATGGATGCACAAGATTGGTTAAAAACCCTAATTGGATTAGAATAAGCTTAGGGAGGACGAAAATGACCTAAATGTTCATCCAATGACACAAAATCACTTATTGGATGCACAAGATTGGTTAAAAACCCTAATTGGATTAGAATAAGCCTAGGGAGGACGAAAATGACCTAAATGTACAACCAATGACACAAAATCACATATTGGATGCACAAGATTGGTTAAAAACCCTAATGGATTAGAATAAGCTTACGGAGGACGAAAATGACCTAAATGTGCAACCAATGACACAAAATCACATATTGGATGCACAAGATTTGTTAAAAACCCTAATTGGATGAGAATAAGCCTAGGAAAGACAAAAATGACCTAACTGTTCAACCGATGACACAAAATCACTTATTGGATGCGCAAGATTGGTTAAAAACCTTAATTGGATTAAAATAAACATAGGAGGACGAAATTGACCTAAATGTTCTACCGATGACATTAAATGGCAGGGAATCACATATTGGATGCACTAGATTTGTTAAGAACCCTAATTGGATTAGAATAAGCCTAGGGAGGACGAAAATGACCTAAATGTTCAACCAATGACCCAAAATCACATATTGGATGCACAAGATTAGTTAAAAACCCTAATTGGATTAGAATAAGCTTAAGGAGGACTAAAATGACCTAAATGTTCAACCAATGACAGAAAATCACTTATTGGATGCACAAGATTGGTTAAAAACCCTAATTGGATTAGAATAAGCCTAGGGAGGACGAAAATGACCTAAATGTACAACCAATGACACAAAATCACATATTGGATGCACAAGATTGGTTAAAAACCCTAATGGATTAGAATATGCTTACGGAGGACGAAAATGACCTAAATGTTCAACGAATGACACAAAATCAATTATTGGATGCACAAGATTGGTTAAAAACCCTAATTGGATTAGAATAAGCTTAGGGAGGACGAAAATGACCTAAATGTGCAACCAATAACACAAAATCACATATTGGATGCACAAGATTAGTTAAAAACACTAATTGGATTAGAATAAGCCTAGGGAGGACGAAAATGACCTAAATTTTCAACCAATGACACAAAATCACTTATTAGATGCACAAGATTGGTAAAAAAACCCTAATAGGATTAGAATAAGCCTAGGGAGGATGAAAATGACCTAAATGTGCAACCAATAACACAAAATCACATATTGGATGCTCAAGATTAGTTTAAAACCCTAATTGGATTAGAATACGCTTAGGGAGGACGAAAATGACCTGAATGTTCAACCAATGACAAAAAATGACACAAAATCACATATTGGATGCACAAGATTGGTTAAAAACCATAGTTGGATTAGAATAAGCCTAGGGAGGACGAAAATGACCTAAATGTGCAACCAATGACACAAAATCACATAATGGATGCACAAGATTGATTAAAAACCCTAATTGGATTAGAATAAGCTTAAGGAGGATGAAAATCACTTAAATGTTCATCCAATGACACAAAATCACTTATTGGATGCACAAGATTGGTTAAAAACCCTAATTGGATTAGAATAAGCCTAGGGAGGACGAAAATGACCTAAATGTACAACCAATGACACAAAATCACATATTGGATGCACAAGATTGGTTAAAAACCCTAATGGATTAGAATAAGCTTACGGAGGACGAAAATGACCTAAATGTGCAACCAATGACACAAAATCACATAATGGATGCACAAGATTGGTTAAAAACCCTAATTGGATTAGAATAAGCTTAAGGAGGATGAAAATCACCTAAATGTTCATCCAATGACACAAAATCACTTATTGGATGCACAAGATTGGTTAAAAACCCTAATTGGATTAGAATAAGCCTAGGGAGGACGAAAATGACATAAATGTACAACCAATGACACAAAATCACATATTGGATGCACAAGATTGGTTAAAAACCCTAATGGATTAGAATAAGCTTACGGAGGACGAAAATGACCTAAATGTTCAACCAATGACACAAAATCAATTATTGGATGCACAAGATTGGTTAAAAATCCTAATTGGATTAGAATAAGCCTAGGGAGGACGAAAATGACCTAAATGTGCAACCAATAACACAAAATCACATATTGGATACACAAGATTAGTTAAAAACCCTAATTGGATTAGAATAAGCCTAGGGAGGACGAAAATGACCTAAATGTTCAACCAATGACACAAAATGACACAAAATCACATATTGGATGCACAAGATTGGTTAAAAACCATAATTGGATTAGAATAAGCCTAGGGAGGACGAAAATGACCTAAATGTGCAACCAATGACACAAAATCACATAATGGATGCACAAGATTGGTTAAAAACCCTAATAGGATTAGAATAATCATATGGAGGACGAAAATGACCTAAATGTGCAACCAATAACACAAAATCACATATTGGATGCACAAGATTAGTTAAAAACCCTAATAGGATTAGAATAATCCTATGGAGGACGAAAATGACCTAAATGTGCAACCAATAACACAAAATCACATATTGGATGCACAAGATTAGTTAAAAACCCTAATTGGATTAGAATAAGCCTAGGGAGGACAAAAATGACCTAAATGTTCAACCAATGACACAAAATGACACAAAATCACATATTGGTTGCAAAAGATTGGTTAAAAACCCTAATTGGATGAGAATAAGCCTAGGAAAGACAAAAATGACCTAAATGTTCAACCAATGACACAAAATCACTAATTGGATGCACAAGATTGGTTAAAAACCCTAATTGGATTTTAATAAGCTTAGGAAGGACGAAAATGACCTAAATATTCCACCAATGACACAAAATCACTTATTGGATGCACAAGATTGGTAAAAAACCCTAATAGGATTAGAATAAGCTTAGGGAGGACGAAAATGACCTAAATGTTCATCCAATGACACAAAATCACTTATTCGATGCACAAGATTGGTTAAAAACCCTAATAGGATTAGAATAATCCTATGGAGGACGAAAATGACCTAAATGTGCAACCAATAACACAAAATCACATATTAAATGAGCAAGATTAGTTAAAAACCCTAATTGGATTAGAATACACCTAGGGAGGACGAAAATGACCTAAATGTTCAACCAATGACAGAAAATCACATATTGGATGCACAAGATTGGTTAAAAACCCTAATTGGATTAGAATAAGCTTAGGGAGGACGAAAATGACCTAAATGTTCATCCAATGACAAAATCACTTATTCGATGCACAAGATTGGTTAAAAACCCTATTTGGATTAGAATAAGCCTAGGTAGGACGAAAATGACCTAAATGTTCAACCAATGACACAAAATGGCACAAAATCACATATTGGATGCACAAGATTGCTTAAAAACGCTAATTGGATTAGAATAAGCTTAGGGAGGACGAAAATGACCTAAATGTTCAACCAATGACACAAAATCACATATTGGATGCACAAGATTGGTTAAAAACCCTAATTGGATTAGAATAAGCCTAGGGAGGACGAAAATGACCTAAATGTACAACCAATGACACAAAATCACATATTGGATGCACAAGATTGGTTAAAAACCCTAATGGATTAGAATATGCTTACGGAGGACGAAAATGACCTAAATGTTCAACCAATGACACAAAATCAATTATTGGATGCACAAGATTGGTTAAAAACCCTAATTGGATTAGAATAAGCTTTGGGAGGACGAAAATGACCTAAATGTGCAACCAATAACACAAAATCACATATTGGATGCTCAAGATTAGTTTAAAACCCTAATTGGATTAGAATACGCTTAGGGAGGACGAAAATGACCTGAATGTTCAACCAATGACAAAAAATGACACAAAATCACATATTGGATGCACAAGATTGGTTAAAAACCATAGTTGGATTAGAATAAGCCTAGGGAGGACGAAAATGACCTAAATGTGCAACCAATGACACAAAATCACATAATGGATGCACAAGATTGATTAAAAACCCTAATTGGATTAGAATAAGCTTAAGGAGGATGAAAATCACCTAAATGTTCATCCAATGACACAAAATCACTTATTGGATGCACAAGATTGGTTAAAAACCCTAATTGGATTAGAATAAGCCTAGGGAGGACGAAAATGACCTAAATGTACAACCAATGACACAAAATCACATATTGGATGCACAAGATTGGTTAAAAACCCTAATGGATTAGAATAAGCTTACGGAGGACGAAAATGACCTAAATGTTCAACCAATGACATAAAATCAATTATTGGATGCACAAGATTGGTTAAAAACCCTAATTGGATTAGAATAAGCCTAGGGAGGACGAAAATGACCTAAATGTGCAACCAATAACACAAAATCACATATTGGATGCACAAGAAACTAAAAAACCCTAATAGGATTAGAATAAGCCTAGGGAGGACGAAAATGACCTAAATGTTCAACCTATGACACAAAATGACACAAAATCACATATTGGATGCACAAGATTGGTTAAAAACCCTAATTGGATAAGAATAAGCCTAGGAAAGACAAAAATGACCTAACTGTTCAACCGATGACACAAAGTCACTTATTGGATGCGCAAGATTGGTTAAAAACCTTAATTGGATTAAAATAAACATGGGGAGGACGAAATTGACCTAAATGTTCTACCAATGACATTAAATGGCAGAAAATCACATTATGGATGCACTAGATTTGTTAAAAACCCTAATTGGATTAGAATAAGCCTAGGGAGGACGAAAATGACCTAAATGTTCAACCAATGACACAAAATCACATATTGGATGCACAAGATTGGTTAAAAACCTTAATTGGATTAGAATAAGCTTACGGAGGACGAAAATGACCTAAATGTTCAACAAATGACAGAAAATCACATATTGGATGCACAAGATTGGTTAAAAACCCTAATTGGATTAGAATAAGCCTAGGGAGGACGAAAATGACCAAAATGTACAACCAATGACACAAAATCACATATTGGATGCACAAGATTGGTTAAAAACCCTAATGGATTAGAATAAGCTTACTGAGGACGAAAATGACCTAAATGTTCAACCAATGACACAAAATCACTTATTGGATGCACAAGATTGGTTAAAAACCCTAATTGGATTATAATAAGCTTAGGAAGGACGAAAATGACCTAAATATTCCACCAATGACACAAAATCACTTATTGGATGCACAAGATTGGTAAAAAAACCCTAATAGGATTAGAATAAGCTTAGGGAGGACGAAAATGACCTAAATGTTCATCCAATGACACAAAATCACTTATTCGATGCACAAGATTGGTTAAAAACCCTAATAGGATTAGAATAATCCTATGGAGGACGAAAATGACCTAAATGTGCAACCAATAACACAAAATCACATATTGGATGCACAAGATTAGTTAAAAACCCTAATAGGATTAGAATAAGCCTATGGAGGACGAAAATGACCTAAATGTGCAACCAATAACACAAAATCACATATTGGATGCACAAGATTAGTTAAAAACCCTAATTGGATTAGAATAAGCCTAGGGAGGACAAAAATGACCTAAATGTTCAACCAATGACACAAAATGACACAAAATCACATATTGGTTGCAAAAGATTGGTTAAAAACCCTAATTGGATGAGAATAAGCCTAGGAAAGACAAAAATGACCTAAATGTTCAACCGATGACACAAAATCACTTATTGGATGCGCAAGATTGGTTAAAAACCTTAATTGGATTAAAATAAACATGGGGAGGTCGAAATTGAGCTAAATGTTCTATCAATGACATCAAATGGCAGAAAATCACATATTGGATGCACTAGATTTGTTAAAAACCCTAATTGGATAAGAATAAGCCTAGGGAGGACGAAAATGACCTAAATGTTCAACCAATGACACAAAATCACATATTGGATGCACAAGATTGGTTAAAAACCCTAATTGGATTAGAATAAGCTTAGGAAGGACGAAAATGACCTAAATATTCCACCAATGACACAAAATCACTTATTGGATGCACAAGATTGGTTAAAAACCCTAATTGGATTAGAATAAGCTTAGGAAGGACGAAAATGACCTAAATATTCCACCAATTACACAAAATCACTTATTGGATGCACAAGATTGGTAAAAAACCCTAATAGGATTAGAATAAGCCTAGGGAGGACGAAAATGACCTAAATTTTCAACCAATGACACAAAATCACTTATTGGATGCACAAGATTGGTAAAAAACCCTAATAGGATTAGAATAAGCCTAGGGAGGATGAAAATGACCTAAATGTGCAACCAATAACACAAAATCACATATTGGATGCTCAAGATTAGTTAAAAACCCTAATTGGATTAGAATACGCCTAGGGAGGACGAAAATGACCTAATTGTTCAACCAATGACACAAAATGACACAAAATCACATATTGGATGCACAAGATTGGTTAAAAACCATAATTGGATTAGAATAAGCCTAGGGAGGACGAAAATGACCTAAATGTGCAACCAATGACACAAAATCACATAATGGATGCACAAGATTGGTTAAAAACCCTAATAGGATTAGAATAATCATATGGAGGACGAAAATGACCTAAATGTGCAACCAATAACACAAAATCACATATTGGATGCACAAGATTAGTTAAAAACCCTAATAGGATTAGAATAATCCTATGGAGGACGAAAATGACCTAAATGTGCAACCAATAACACAAAATCACATATTGGATGCACAAGATTAGTTAAAAACCCTAATTGGATTAGAATAAGCCTAGGGAGGACAAAAATGACCTAAATGTTCAACCAATGACACAAAATGACACAAAATCACATATTGGTTGCAAAAGATTGGTTAAAAACCCTAATTGGATGAGAATAAGCCTAGGAAAGACAAAAATGACCTAAATGTTCAACCAATGACACAAAATCACTAATTGGATGCACAAGATTGGTTAAAAACCCTAATTGGATTATAATAAGCTTAGGAAGGACGAAAATGACCTAAATATTCCACCAATGACACAAAATCACTTATTCGATGCACAAGATTGGTTAAAAACCCTAATAGGATTAGAATAATCCTATGGAGGACGAAAATGACCTAAATGTGCAACCAATAACACAAAATCACATATTGGATGCACAAGATTAGTTAAAAACCCTAATTGGATTAGAATAAGCCTAGGGAGGACAAAAATGACCTAAATGTTCAACCAATGACACAAAATGACACAAAATCACATATTGGTTGCAAAAGATTGGTTAAAAACCCTAATTGGATGAGAATAAGCCTAGGAAAGACAAAAATGACCTAAATGTTCAACCGATGACACAAAATCACTTATTGGATGCGCAAGATTGGTTAAAAACCTTAATTGGATTAAAATAAACATGGGGAGGTCGAAATTGAGCTAAATGTTCTATCAATGACATCAAATGGCAGAAAATCACATATTGGATGCACTAGATTTGTTAAAAACCCTAATTGGATAAGAATAAGCCTAGGGAGGACGAAAATGACCTAAATGTTCAACCAATGACACAAAATCACATATTGGATGCACAAGATTGGTTAAAAACACTAATGGATTAGAATAAGCTTATGGAGGACAGAAATGACCTAAATATTCAACCAATGACACAAAATCACTTATTGGATGCACAAGATTGGTTAAAAACCCTAATTGGATTAGAATAAGCTTAGGAAGGACGAAAATGACCTAAATATTCCACCAATGACACAAAATCACTTATTGGATGCACAAGATTGGTAAAAAACCCTAATAGGATTAGAATAAGCCTAGGGAGGACGAAAATGACCTAAATTTTCAACCAATGACTCAAAATGACACAAAATCACATATTGGATGCACAAGATTGGTTAAAAGCCATAATTGGATTAGAATAAGCCTAGGGAGGACGAAAATGACCTAAATGTGCAACCAATGACACAAAATCACATAATGGATGCACAAGATTGGTTAAAAACCCTAATAGGATTAGAATAATCCTATGGAGGACGAAAATGACCTAAATGTGCAACCAATAACACAAAATCACATATTGGATGCACAAGATTAGTTAAAAACCCTAATAGGATTAGAATAATCCTATGGAGGACGAAAATGACCTAAATGTGCAACCAATAACACAAAATCACATATTGGATGCACAAGATTAGGTAAAAACCCTAATTGGATTAGAATAAGCCTAGGGAGGACAAAAATGACCTAAATGTTCAACCAATGACACAAAATGACACAAAATCACATATTGGTTGCAAAAGATTGGTTAAAAACCCTAATTGGATGAGAATAAGCCTAGGAAAGACAAAAATGACCTAAATGTTCAACCAATGACACAAAATCACTAATTGGATGCACAAGATTGGTTAAAAACCCTAATTGGATTATAATAAGCTTAGGAAGGACGAAAATGACCTAAATATTCCACCAATGACACAAAATCACTTATTGGATGCACAAGATTGGTAAAAAACCCTAATAGGATTAGAATAAGCTTAGGGAGGACGAAAATGACCTAAATGTTCATCCAATGACACAAAATCACTTATTCGATGCACAAGATTGGTTAAAAACCCTAATAGGATTAGAATAATCCTATGGAGGATGAAAATGACCTAAATGTGCAACCAATAACACAAAATCACATATTGGATGCACAAGATTAGTTAAAAACCCTAATTGGATTAGAATAAGCCTAGGGAGGACTAAAATGACCTAAATGTTCAACCAATGACACAAAATGACACAAAATCACATATTGGTTGCAAAAGATTGGTTAAAAACCCTAATTGCATGAGAATAAGCCTAGGAAAGACAAAAATGACCTAAATGTTCAACCGATGACACAAAATCACTTATTGGATGCGCAAGATTGGTTAAAAACCTTAATTGGATTAAAATAAACATGGGGAGGTCGAAATTGAGCTAAATGTTCTATCAATGACATCAAATGGCAGAAAATCACATATTGGATGCACTAGATTTGTTAAAAACCCTAATTGGATAAGAATAAGCCTAGGGAGGACGAAAATGACCTAAATGTTCAACCAATGACACAAAATCACATATTGGATGCACAAGATTGGTTAAAAACCCTAATTGGATTAGAATACGCTTACGGAGGACGAAAATGACCTGAATGTTCAACCAATGACCGAAAATCACTTATTGGATGCACAAGATTGGTTAAAAACCCTAATTGGATTAGAATAAGCCTAGGGATGATGAAAATGACCTAAATGTACAACCAATAACACAAAATCACATATTGGATGCACAAGATTGGTTAAAAACCCTAATGGATTAGAATAAGCTTATGGAGGACAGAAATGACCTAAATATTCAACCAATGACACAAAATCACTTATTGGATGCACAAGATTGGTTAAAAACCCTAATTGGATTAGAATAAGCTTAGGAAGGACGAAAATGACCTAAATATTCCACCAATGACACAAAATCACTTATTGGTTGCACAAGATTGGTTAAAAACCCTAATTGGATTAGAATAAGCTTAGGAAGGACGAAAATGACCTAAATATTCCACCAATGACACAAAATCACTTATTGGATGCACAAGATTGGTAAAAAACCCTAATAGGATTAGAATAAGCCTAGGGAGGACGAAAATGACCTAAATTTTCAACCAATGACACAAAATCACTTATTGGATGCACAAGATTGGTAAAAAACCCTAATAGGATTAGAATAATCCTAGGGAGGAGGAAAATGACCTAAATGTGCAACCAATAACACAAAATCACATATTGGATGCTCAAGATTAGTTAAAAACCCTAATAGGATTAGAATAAGCTTAGGGAGGACGAAAATGACCTAAATGTTCATCCAATGACACAAAATCACTTATTCGATGCACAAGATTGGTTAAAAACCCTAATAGGATTAGAATAATCCTATGGAGGACGAAAATGACCTAAATGTGCAACCAATAACGCAAAATCACATATTGGATGCACAAGATTAGTTAAAAACCCTAATAGGATTAGAATAATCCTATGGAGGACGAAAATGACCTAAATGTGCAACCAATAACACAAAATCACATATTGGATGCACAAGATTAGTTAAAAACCCTAATTGGATTAGAATAAGCCTAGGGAGGACAAAAATGACCTAAATGTTCAACCAATGACACAAAATGACACAAAATCACATATTGGTTGCAAAAGATTGGTTAAAAACCCTAATTGGATGAGAATAAGCCTAGGAAAGACAAAAATGACCTAAATGTTCAACCAATGACACTAAATCACTAATTGGATGCACAAGATTGGTTAAAAACCCTAATTGGATTATAATAAGCTTAGGAAGGACGAAAATGACCTAAATATTCCACCAATGACACAAAATCACTTATTGGATGCACAAGATTGGTAAAAAACCCTAATAGGATTAGAATAAGCTTAGGGAGGACGAAAATGACCTAAATGTTCATCCAATGACACAAAATCACTTATTCGATGCACAAGATTGGTTAAAAACCCTAATAGGATTAGAATAATCCTATGGAGGACGAAAATGACCTAAATGTGCAACCAATAACACAAAATCACATATTGGATGCACAAGATTAGTTAAAAACCCTAATTGGATTAGAATAAGCCTAGGGAGGACAAAAATGACCTAAATGTTCAACCAATGACACAAAATGACACAAAATCACATATTGGTTGCAAAAGATTGGTTAAAAACCCTAATTGGATGAGAATAAGCCTAGGAAAGACAAAAATGACCTAAATGTTCAACCGATGACACAAAATCACTTATTGGATGCGCAAGATTGGTTAAAAATCTTAATTGGATTAAAATAAACATGGGGAGGTCGAAATTGAGCTAAATGTTCTATCAATGACATCAAATGGCAGAAAATCACATATTGGATGCACTAGATTTGTTAAAAACCCTAATTGGATAAGAATAAGCCTAGGGAGGACGAAAATGACCTAAATGTTCAACCAATGACACAAAATCACATATTGGATGCACAAGATTGGTTAAAAACCCTAATTGGATTAGAATACGCTTACGGAGGACGAAAATGACCTGAATGTTCAACCAATGACCGAAAATCACTTATTGGATGCACAAGATTGGTTAAAAACCCTAATTGGATTAGAATAACCCTAGGGATGATGAAAATGACCTAAATGTACAACCAATAACACAAAATCACATATTGGATGCACAAGATTGGTTAAAAA
>JBBPBP010000001.1:41398704-41427244 GCA_037974735.1 Cicer chorassanicum
GACGAAAATGACCTAAATGTGCAACCAATGACACAAAATCACATATTGGATGCACAAGATTGGTTAAAAACCCTAATTGGATTAGAATAAGCTTAGGGAGGACGAAAATGACCTAAATGTTCATCCAATGACACAAAATCACTTATTCGATGCACAAGATTGGTTAAAAACCCTAATAGGATTAGAATAATCCTATGGAGGACGAAAATGACCTAAATGCGCAACCAATAACACAAAATCACATATTGGATGCACAAGATTAGTTAAAAACCCTAATTGGATTAGAATAAGCCTAGGGAATACGAAAATGACCTAAATGTTCAACCAATGACACAAAATGACACAAAATCACATATTGGATGCACAAGATTGGTTAAAAACCCTAATTGGATAAGAATAAGCCTAGGAAAGACAAAAATGACCTAACTGTTCAACCGATGACACAAAATCACTTATTGGATGCGCAAGATTGGTTAAAAACCTTAATTGGATTAAAATAAACATGGGGAGGACGAAATTGACCTAAATGTTCTACCAATGACATTAAATGGCAGAAAATCACATTATGGTGCACTACATTTGTTAAAAACCCTAATTGGATTAGAATAAGCCTAGGGAGGACGAAAATGACCTAAATGTTCAACCAATGACACAAAATCACATATTGGATGCACAAGATTGGTTAAAAACCTTAATTGGATTAGAATAAGCTTACGGAGGACGAAAATGACCTAAATGTTCAACAAATGACAGAAAATCACTTATTGGATGCACAAGATTGGTTAAAAACCCTAATTGGATTAGAATAAGCTTAGGAAGGACGAAAATGACCTAAATATTCCACCAATGACACAAAATCACTTATTGGATGCACAAGATTGGTTAAAAACCCTAATTGGATTAGAATAAGCTTAGGAAGGACGAAAATGACCTAAATATTCCACCAATGACACAAAATCACTTATTGGATGCACAAGATTGGTAAAAAACCCTAATAGGATTAGAATAAGCCTAGGGAGGACGAAAATGACCTAAATTTTCAACCAATGACTCAAAATGACACAAAATCACATATTGGATGCACAAGATTGGTTAAAAGCCATAATTGGATTAGAATAAGCCTAGGGAGGACGAAAATGACCTAAATGTGCAACCAATGACACAAAATCACATAATGGATGCACAAGATTGGTTAAAAACCCTAATAGGATTAGAATAATCCTATGGAGGACGAAAATGACCTAAATGTGCAACCAATAACACAAAATCACATATTGGATGCACAAGATTAGTTAAAAACCCTAATAGGATTAGAATAAGCCTATGGAGGACGAAAATGACCTAAATGTGCAACCAATAACACAAAATCACATATTGGATGCACAAGATTAGTTAAAAACCCTAATTGGATTAGAATAAGCCTAGGGAGGACAAAAATGACCTAAATGTTCAACCAATGACACAAAATGACACAAAATCACATATTGGTTGCAAAAGATTGGTTAAAAACCCTAATTGGATGAGAATAAGCCTAGGAAAGACAAAAATGACCTAAATGTTCAACCAATGACACAAAATCACTAATTGGATGCACAAGATTGGTTAAAAACCCTAATTGGATTTTAATAAGCTTAGGAAGGACGAAAATGACCTAAATATTCCACCAATGACACAAAATCACTTATTGGATGCACAAGATTGGTAAAAAACCCTAATAGGATTAGAATAAGCTTAGGGAGGACGAAAATGACCTAAATGTTCATCCAATGACACAAAATCACTTATTCGATGCACAAGATTGGTTAAAAACCCTAATAGGATTAGAATAATCCTATGGAGGACGAAAATGACCTAAATGTGCAACCAATAACACAAAATCACATATTGGATGCACAAGATTGGTTAAAAACCCTAATTGGATTAGAATAAGCTTAGGAAGGACGAAAATGACCTAAATATTCCACCAATGACACAAAATCACTTATTGGATGCACAAGATTGGTAAAAAACCCTAATAGGATTAGAATAAGCCTAGGGAGGATGAAAATGACCTAAATGTGCAACCAATAACACAAAATCACATATTGGATGCTCAAGATTAGTTAAAAACCCTAATTGGATTAGAATACGCCTAGGGAGGACGAAAATGACCTAAATGTTCAACCAATGACACAAAATCACATATTGGATGCACAAGATTGGTTAAAAACCATAATTGGATTAGAATAAGCCTAGGGAGGACGAAAATGACCTAAATGTGCAACCAATGACACAAAATCACATAACGGATGCACAAGATTGGTTAAAAACCCTAATTGGATTAGAATAAGTTTAGGGAGGACGAAAATCACCTAAATGTTCACCCAATGACACAAAATCACTTATTGGATGCACAAGATTGGTTAAAAACCCTAATTGGATTAGAATAAGCCTAGGGAGGACGAAAATGACCTAAATGTACAACCAATGACACAAAATCACATATTGGATGCACAAGATTGGTTAAAAACCCTAATTGGATTAGAATAAGCTTAGGAAGGACGAAAATGACCTAAATATTCCACCAATGACACAAAATCACTTATTGGATGCACAAGATTGGTTAAAAACCCTAATTGGATTAGAATAAGCTTAGGAAGGACGAAAATGACCTAAATATTCCACCAATGACACAAAATCACTTATTCGATGCACAAGATTGGTTAAAAACCCTAATTGGATTAGAATAAGCTTAGGAAGGACGAAAATGACCTAAATATTCCACCAATGACACAAAATCAATTATTGGATGCACAAGATTGGTTAAAAACCCTAATTGGATTAGAATAAGCCTAGGGAGGACAAAAATGACCTAAATGTTCAACCAATGACACAAAATGACACAAAATCACATATTGGTTGCAAAAGATTGGTTAAAAACCCTAATTGGATGAGAATAAGCCTAGGAAAGACAAAAATGACCTAAATGTTCAACCGATGACACAAAATCACTTATTGGATGCGCAAGATTGGTTAAAAACCTTAATTGGATTAAAATAAACATGGGGAGGTCGAAATTGAGCTAAATGTTCTATCAATGACATCAAATGGCAGAAAATCACATATTGGATGCACTAGATTTGTTAAAAACCCTAATTGGATAAGAATAAGCCTAGGGAGGACGAAAATGACCTAAATGTTCAACCAATGACACAAAATCACATATTGGATGCACAAGATTGGTTAAAAACCCTAATTGGATTAGAATAAGCTTACGGAGGACGAAAATGACCTAAATGTTCAACCAATGACAGAAAATCACTTATTGGATGCACAAGATTGGTTAAAAACCCTAATTGGATTAGATTAAGCCTAGGGATGATGAAAATGACCTAAATGTACAACCAATAACACAAAATCACATATTGGATGCACAAGATTGGTTAAAAACCCTAATGGATTAGAATAAGCTTATGGAGGACAGAAATGACCTAAATATTCAACCAATGACACAAAATCACTTATTGGATGCACAAGATTGGTTAAAAACCCTAATTGGATTAGAATAAGCTTAGGAAGGACGAAAATGACCTAAATATTCCACCAATGACACAAAATCACTTATTGGATGCACAAGATTGGTTAAAAACCCTAATTGGATTAGAATAAGCTTAGGAAGGACGAAAATGACCTAAATATTCCACCAATGACACAAAATCACTTATTGGATGCACAAGATTGGTAAAAAACCCTAATAGGACTAGAATAAGCCTAGGGAGGATGAAAATGACCTAAATGTGCAACCAATAACACAAAATCACATATTGGATGCTCAAGATTAGTTAAAAACCCTAATTGGATTAGAATACGCCTAGGGAGGACGAAAATGACCTAAATGTTCAACCAATGACACAAAATGACACAAAATCACATATTGGATGCACAAGATTGGTTAAAAACCATAATTGGATTAGAATAAGCCTAGGGAGGACGAAAATGACCTAAATGTGCAACCAATGACACAAAATCACATAATGGATGCACAAGATTGGTTAAAAACCCTAATGGAGTAGAATAAGCTTACGGAGGACGAAAATGACCTAAATGTTCAACCAATGACACAAAATCAATTATTGGATGCACAAGATTGGTTAAAAACCCTAATTGGATTAGAATAAGCCTAGGGAGGACGAAAATGACCTAAATGTGCAACCAATAACACAAAATCACATATTGGATGCATAAGATTAGTTAAAAACCCTAATTGGATTAGAATAAGCCTAGGGAGGACGAAAATGACCTAAATGTTCAACCAATGACACAAAATGACACAAAATCACATATTGGATGCACAAGATTGGTTAAAAACCCTAATTGGATGAGAATAAGCCTAGGAAAGACAAAAATGACCTAACTGTTCAACCGATGACACAAAATCACTTATTGGATGCGCAAGATTGGTTAAAAACCTTAATTGGATTAAAATAAACATAGGAGGACGAAATTGACCTAAATGTTCTACCGATGACATTAAATGGCAGGGAATCACATATTGGATGCACTAGATTTGTTAAGAACTCTAATTGGATTAGAATAAGCCTAGGGAGGACGAAAATGACCTAAATGTTCAACCAATGACACAAAATCACATATTGGATGCACAAGATTGGTTAAAAACCCTAATTGGATTAGAATAAGCTTAAGGAGGACTAAAATGACCTAAATGTTCAACCAATGACACAAAATCACTTATTGGATGCACAAGATTGGTTAAAAACACTAATTGGATTAGAATAAGCCTAGGGTGGACGAAAATGACCTAAATGTTCATCTAATGACACAAAATCACTTATTCGATGCACAAGATTGGTTAAAAACCCTAATAGGATTAGAATAATCCTATGGAGGACGAAAATGACCTAAATGTGCAACCAATAACACAAAATCACATATTGGATGCACAAGATTAGTTAAAAACCCTAATTGGATTAGAATAAGCCTAGGGAGGACAAAAATGACCTAAATGTTCAACCAATGACACAAAATCACATATTGGTTGCAAAAGATTGGTTAAAAACCCTAATTGGATGAGAATAAGCCTAGGAAAGACAAAAATGACCTAAATGTTCAACCAATGACACAAAATCACTAATTGGATGCACAAGATTGGTTAAAAACCCTAATTGGATTATAATAAGCTTAGGAAGGACGAAAATGACCTAAATATTCCACCAATGACACAAAATCACTTATTGGATGCACAAGATTGGTAAAAAAACCCTAATAGGATTAGAATAAGCTTAGGGAGGACGAAAATGACCTAAATGTTCATCCAATGACACAAAATCACTTATTCGATGCACAAGATTGGTTAAAAACCCTAATAGGATTAGAATAATCCTATGGAGGACGAAAATGACCTAAATGTGCAACCAATAACACAAAATCACATATTGGATGCACAAGATTAGTTAAAAACCCTAATAGGATTAGAATAATCCTATGGAGGACGAAAATGACCTAAATGTGCAACCAATAACACAAAATCACATATTGGATGCACAAGATTAGTTAAAAACCCTAATAGGATTAGAATAATCCTATGGAGGACGAAAATGACCTAAATGTGCAACCAATAACACAAAATCACATATTGGATGCACAAGATTAGTTAAAAACCCTAATTGGATTAGAATAAGCCTAGGGAGGACAAAAATGACCTAAATGTTCAACCAATGACACAAAATGACACAAAATCACATATTGGTTGCAAAAGATTGGTTAAAAACCCTAATTGGATGAGAATAAGCCAAGGAAAGACAAAAATGACCTAAATGTTCAACCAATGACACAAAATCACTAATTGGATGCACAAGATTGGTTAAAAACCCTAATTGGATTATAATAAGCTTAGGAAGGACGAAAATGACCTAAATATTCCACCAATGACACAAAATCACTTATTGGATGCACAAGATTGGTAAAAAACCCTAATAGGATTAGAATAAGCTTAGGGAGGACGAAAATGACCTAAATGTTCATCCAATGACACAAAATCACTTATTCGATGCACAAGATTGGTTAAAAACCCTAATAGGATTAGAATAATCCTATGGAGGACGAAAATGACCTAAATGTGCAACCAATAACACAAAATCACATATTGGATGCACAAGATTAGTTAAAAACCCTAATTGGATTAGAATAAGCCTAGGGAGGACAAAAATGACCTAAATGTTCAACCAATGACACAAAATGACACAAAATCACATATTGGTTGCAAAAGATTGGTTAAAAACCCTAATTGGATGAGAATAAGCCTAGGAAAGACAAAAATGACCTAAATGTTCAACCGATGATACAAAATCACTTATTGGATGCGCAAGATTGGTTAAAAACCTTAATTGGTTTAAAATAAACATGGGGAGGTCGAAATTGAGCTAAATGTTCTATCAATGACATCAAATGGCCGAAAATCACATATTAGATGCACTAGATTTGTTAAAAACCCTAATTGGATAAGAATAAGCCTAGGGAGGACGAAAATGACCTAAATGTTCAACCAATGACACAAAATCACATATTGGATGCACAAGATTGGTTAAAAACCCTAATTGGATTAGAATAAGCTTACGGAGGACGAAAATGACCTAAATGTTCAACCAATGACAGAAAATCACTTATTGGTTGCACAAGATTGGTTAAAAACCCTAATTGGATTAGAATAAGCCTAGGGATGACGAAAATGACCTAAATGTACAACCAATAACACAAAATCACATATTGGATGCACAAGATTGGTTAAAAACCCTAATGGATTAGAATAAGCTTATGGAGGACAGAAATGACCTAAATATTCAACCAATGACACAAAATCACTTATTGGATGCACAAGATTGGTTAAAAACCCTAATTGGATTAGAATAAGCTTAGGAAGGACGAAAATGACCTAAATATTCCACCAATGACACAAAATCACTTATTGGATGCACAAGATTGGTTAAAAACCCTAATTGGATTAGAATAAGCTTAGGAAGGACGAAAATGACCTAAATATTCCACCAATGACACAAAATCACTTATTGGATGCACAAGATTGGTAAAAAACCCTAATAGGACTAGAATAAGCCTAGGGAGGATGAAAATGACCTAAATGTGCAACCAATAACACAAAATCACATATTGGATGCTCAAGATTAGTTAAAAACCCTAATTGGATTAGAATACGCCTAGGGAGGACGAAAATGACCTAAATGTTCAACCAATGACACAAAATGACACAAAATCACATATTGGATGCACAAGATTGGTTAAAAACCATAATTGGATTAGAATAAGCCTAGGGAGGACGAAAATGACCTAAATGTGCAACCAATGACACAAAATTACATAATGGATGCACAAGATTGATTAAAAACCCTAATTGGATTAGAATAAGCTTAAGGAGGATGAAAATCACCTAAATGTTAATCCAATGACACAAAATCACTTATTGGATGCACAAGATTGGTTAAAAACCCTAATTGGATTAGAATAAGCCTAGGGAGGACGAAAATGACCTAAATGTACCACCAATGACACAAAATCACATATTGGATGCACAAGATTGGTTAAAAACCCTAATGGAGTAGAATAAGCTTACGGAGGACGAAAATGACCTAAATGTTCAACCAATGACACAAAATCAATTATTGGATGCGCAAGATTGGTTAAAAACCTTAATTGGATTAAAATAAACATGGGGAGGTCGAAATTGAGCTAAATGTTCTATCAATGACATCAAATGGCAGAAAATCACATATTGGATGCACTAGATTTGTTAAAAACCCTAATTGGATAAGAATAAGCCTAGGGAGGACGAAAATGACCTAAATGTTCAACCAATGACACAAAATCACTTATTGGATGCACAAGATTGGTAAAAAAACCCTAATAGGATTAGAATAAGCCTAGGGAGGATGAAAATGACCTAAATGTGCAACCAATAACACAAAATCACATATTGGATGCTCAAGATTAGTTAAAAACCCTAATTGGATTAGAATACGCCTAGGGAGGACGAAAATGACCTAAATGTGCAACCAATGACACAAAATCACATAATGGATGCACAAGATTGGTTAAAAACCCTAATGGAGTAGAATAAGCTTACGGAGGACGAAAATGACCTAAATGTTCAACCAATGACACAAAATCAATTATTGGATGCACAAGATTGGTTAAAAACCCTAATTGGATTAGAATAAGCCTAGGGAGGACGAAAATGACCTAAATGTGCAACCAATAACACAAAATCACATATTGGATGCATAAGATTAGTTAAAAACCCTAATTGGATTAGAATAAGCCTAGGGAGGACGAAAATGACCTAAATGTTCAACCAATGACACAAAATGACACAAAATCACATATTGGATGCACAAGATTGGTTAAAAACCCTAATTGGATGAGAATAAGCCTAGGAAAGACAAAAATGACCTAACTGTTCAACCGATGACACAAAATCACTTATTGGATGCGCAAGATTGGTTAAAAACCTTAATTGGATTAAAATAAACATAGGAGGACGAAATTGACCTAAATGTTCTACCGATGACATTAAATGGCAGGGAATCACATATTGGATGCACTAGATTTGTTAAGAACCCTAATTGGATTAGAATAAGCCTAGGGAGGACGAAAATGACCTAAATGTTCAACCAATGACACAAAATCACATATTGGATGCACAAGATTGGTTAAAAACCCTAATTGGATTAGAATAAGCCTAGGGAGGACGAAAATGACCTAAATGTACAACCAATGACACAAAATCACATATTGGATGCACAAGATTGGTTAAAAACCCTAATGGATTAGAATAAGCTTACGGAGGACGAAAATGACCTAAATGTTCAACCAATTACACAAAATCACTTAATGGATGCACAAGATTGGTTAAAAACCCTAATTGGATTAGAATAAGCTTAGGAAGGACGAAAATGACCTAAATATTCCACCAATGACACAAAATCACTTATTGGATGCACAAGATTGGTAAAAAACCCTAATAGGATTAGAATAAGCCTAGGGAGGACGAAAATGACCTAAATTTTCAACCAATGACACAAAATCACTTATTGGATGCACAAGATTGGTAAAAAACCCTAATAGGATTAGAATAAGCCTAGGGAGGATGAAAATGACCTAAATGTGCAACCAATAACACAAAATCACATATTGGATGCTCAAGATTAGTTAAAAACCCTAATTGGATTAGAATACGCCTAGGGAGGACGAAAATGACCTAAATGTTCAACCAATGACTCAAAATGACACAAAATCACATATTGGATGCACAAGATTGGTTAAAAGCCATAATTGGATTAGAATAAGCCTAGGGAGGACGAAAATGACCTAAATGTGCAACCAATGACACAAAATCACATAATGGATGCACAAGATTGGTTAAAAACCCTAATAGGATTAGAATAATCCTATGGAGGACGAAAATGACCTAAATGTGCAACCAATAACACAAAATCACATATTGGATGCACAAGATTAGTTAAAAACCCTAATAGGATTAGAATAATCCTATGGAGGACGAAAATGACCTAAATGTGCAACCAATAACACAAAATCACATATTGGATGCACAAGATTAGGTAAAAACCCTAATTGGATTAGAATAAGCCTAGGGAGGACAAAAATGACCTAAATGTTCAACCAATGACACAAAATGACACAAAATCACATATTGGTTGCAAAAGATTGGTTAAAAACCCTAATTGGATGAGAATAAGCCTAGGAAAGACAAAAATGACCTAAATGTTCAACCAATGACACAAAATCACTAATTGGATGCACAAGATTGGTTAAAAACCCTAATTGGATTATAATAAGCTTAGGAAGGACGAAAATGACCTAAATATTCCACCAATGACACAAAATCACTTATTGGATGCACAAGATTGGTAAAAAACCCTAATAGGATTAGAATAAGCTTAGGGAGGACGAAAATGACCTAAATGTTCATCCAATGACACAAAATCACTTATTCGATGCACAAGATTGGTTAAAAACCCTAATAGGATTAGAATAATCCTATGGAGGACGAAAATGACCTAAATGTGCAACCAATAACACAAAATCACATATTGGATGCACAAGATTAGTTAAAAACCCTAATTGGATTAGAATAATCCTAGGGAGGACAAAAATGACCTAAATGTTCAACCAATGACACAAAATGACACAAAATCACATATTGGTTGCAAAAGATTGGTTAAAAACCCTAATTGGATGAGAATAAGCCTAGGAAAGACAAAAATGACCTAAATGTTCAACCGATGACACAAAATCACTTATTGGATGCGCAAGATTGGTTAAAAACCTTAATTGGTTTAAAATAAACATGGGGAGGTCGAAATTGAGCTAAATGTTCTATCAATGACATCAAATGGCCGAAAATCACATATTGAATGCACTAGATTTGTTAAAAACCCTAATTGGATAAGAATAAGCCTAGGGAGGACGAAAATGACCTAAATGTTCAACCAATGACACAAAATCACATATTGGATGCACAAGATTGGTTAAAAACCCTAATTGGATTAGAATAAGCTTACGGAGGACGAAAATGACCTAAATGTTCAACCAATGACAGAAAATCACTTATTGGTTGCACAAGATTGGTTAAAAACCCTAATTGGATTAGAATAAGCCTAGGGATGACGAAAATGACCTAAATGTACAACCAATAACACAAAATCACATATTGGATGCACAAGATTGGTTAAAAACCCTAATGGATTAGAATAAGCTTATGGAGGACAGAAATGACCTAAATATTCAACCAATGACACAAAATCACTTATTGGATGCACAAGATTGGTTAAAAACCCTAATTGGATTAGAATAAGCTTAGGAAGGACGAAAATGACCTAAATATTCCACCAATGACACAAAATCACTTATTGGATGCACAAGATTGGTAAAAAACCCTAATAGGATTAGAATAATCCTAGGGAGGATGAAAATGACCTAAATGTGCAACCAATAACACAAAATCACATATTGGATGCTCAAGATTTGTTAAAAACCCTAATTGGATTAGAATACGCCTAGGGAGGACGAAAATGACCTAAATGTTCAACCAATGACACAAAATGACACAAAATCACATATTGGATGCACAAGATTGGTTAAAAACCATAATTGGATTAGAATAAGCCTAGGGAGGACGAAAATGACCTAAATGTGCAACCAATGACACAAAATCACATAATGGATGCACAAGATTGGTTAAAAACCCTAATAGGATTAGAATAATCCTATGGAGGACGAAAATGACCTAAATGTGCAACCAATAACACAAAATCACATATTGGATGCACAAGATTAGTTAAAAACCCTAATAGGATTAGAATAATCCTATGGAGGACGAAAATGACCTAAATGTGCAACCAATAACACAAAATCACATATTGGATGCACAAGATTAGGTAAAAACCCTAATTGGATTAGAATAAGCCTAGGGAGGACAAAAATGACCTAAATGTTCAACCAATGACACAAAATGACACAAAATCACATATTGGTTGCAAAAGATTGGTTAAAAACCCTAATTGGATGAGAATAAGCCTAGGAAAGACAAAAATGACCTAAATGTTCAACCAATGACACAAAATCACTAATTGGATGCACAAGATTGGTTAAAAACCCTAATTGGATTATAATAAGCTTAGGAAGGACGAAAATGACCTAAATATTCCACCAATGACACAAAATCACTTATTGGATGCACAAGATTGGTAAAAAACCCTAATAGGATTAGAATAAGCTTAGGGAGGACGAAAATGACCTAAATGTTCATCCAATGACACAAAATCACTTATTCGATGCACAAGATTGGTTAAAAACCCTAATAGGATTAGAATAATCCTATGGAGGACGAAAATGACCTAAATGTGCAACCAATAACACAAAATCACATATTAAATGAGCAAGATTAGTTAAAAACCCTAATTGGATTAGAATACACCTAGGGAGGACGAAAATGACCTAAATGTTCAACCAATGACAGAAAATCACATATTGGATGCACAAGATTGGTTAAAAACCCTAATTGGATTAGAATAAGCTTAGGGAGGACGAAAATGACCTAAATGTTCATCCAATGACAAAATCACTTATTCGATGCACAAGATTGGTTAAAAACCCTATTTGGATTAGAATAAGCCTAGGTAGGACGAAAATGACCTAAATGTTCAACCAATGACACAAAATGGCACAAAATCACATATTGGATGCACAAGATTGCTTAAAAACGCTAATTGGATTAGAATAAGCTTAGGGAGGACGAAAATGACCTAAATGTTCAACCAATGACACAAAATCACATATTGGATGCACAAGATTGGTTAAAAACCCTAATTGGATTAGAATAAGCCTAGGGAGGACGAAAATGACCTAAATGTACAACCAATGACACAAAATCACATATTGGATGCACAAGATTGGTTAAAAACCCTAATTGGATTAGAATAAGCTTAGGAAGGACGAAAATGACCTAAATATTCCACCAATGACACAAAATCACTTATTGGATGCACAAGATTGGTTAAAAACCCTAATTGGATTAGAATAAGCTTAGGAAGGACGAAAATGACCTAAATATTCCACCAATTACACAAAATCACTTATTGGATGCACAAGATTGGTAAAAAACCCTAATAGGATTAGAATAAGCCTAGGGAGGACGAAAATGACCTAAATTTTCAACCAATGACACAAAATCACTTATTGGATGCACAAGATTGGTAAAAAACCCTAATAGGATTAGAATAAGCCTAGGGAGGATGAAAATGACCTAAATGTGCAACCAATAACACAAAATCACATATTGGATGCTCAAGATTAGTTAAAAACCCTAATTGGATTAGAATACGCCTAGGGAGGACGAAAATGACCTAATTGTTCAACCAATGACACAAAATGACACAAAATCACATATTGGATGCACAAGATTGGTTAAAAACCATAATTGGATTAGAATAAGCCTAGGGAGGACGAAAATGACCTAAATGTGCAACCAATGACACAAAATCACATAATGGATGCACAAGATTGGTTAAAAACCCTAATAGGATTAGAATAATCATATGGAGGACGAAAATGACCTAAATGTGCAACCAATAACACAAAATCACATATTGGATGCACAAGATTAGTTAAAAACCCTAATAGGATTAGAATAATCCTATGGAGGACGAAAATGACCTAAATGTGCAACCAATAACACAAAATCACATATTGGATGCACAAGATTAGTTAAAAACCCTAATTGGATTAGAATAAGCCTAGGGAGGACAAAAATGACCTAAATGTTCAACCAATGACACAAAATGACACAAAATCACATATTGGTTGCAAAAGATTGGTTAAAAACCCTAATTGGATGAGAATAAGCCTAGGAAAGACAAAAATGACCTAAATGTTCAACCAATGACACAAAATCACTAATTGGATGCACAAGATTGGTTAAAAACCCTAATTGGATTATAATAAGCTTAGGAAGGACGAAAATGACCTAAATATTCCACCAATGACACAAAATCACTTATTCGATGCACAAGATTGGTTAAAAACCCTAATAGGATTAGAATAATCCTATGGAGGACGAAAATGACCTAAATGTGCAACCAATAACACAAAATCACATATTGGATGCACAAGATTAGTTAAAAACCCTAATTGGATTAGAATAAGCCTAGGGAGGACAAAAATGACCTAAATGTTCAACCAATGACACAAAATGACACAAAATCACATATTGGTTGCAAAAGATTGGTTAAAAACCCTAATTGGATGAGAATAAGCCTAGGAAAGACAAAAATGACCTAAATGTTCAACCGATGACACAAAATCACTTATTGGATGCGCAAGATTGGTTAAAAACCTTAATTGGATTAAAATAAACATGGGGAGGTCGAAATTGAGCTAAATGTTCTATCAATGACATCAAATGGCAGAAAATCACATATTGGATGCACTAGATTTGTTAAAAACCCTAATTGGATAAGAATAAGCCTAGGGAGGACGAAAATGACCTAAATGTTCAACCAATGACACAAAATCACATATTGGATGCACAAGATTGGTTAAAAACACTAATGGATTAGAATAAGCTTATGGAGGACAGAAATGACCTAAATATTCAACCAATGACACAAAATCACTTATTGGATGCACAAGATTGGTTAAAAACCCTAATTGGATTAGAATAAGCTTAGGAAGGACGAAAATGACCTAAATATTCCACCAATGACACAAAATCACTTATTGGATGCACAAGATTGGTAAAAAACCCTAATAGGATTAGAATAAGCCTAGGGAGGACGAAAATGACCAAAATTTTCAACCAATGACACAAAATCACTTATTGGATGCACAAGATTGGTAAAAAACCCTAATAGGATTAGAATAAGCCTAGGGAGGATGAAAATGACCTAAATGTGCAACCAATAACACAAAATCACATATTGGATGCTCAAGATTAGTTAAAAACCCTAATTGGATTAGAATACGCCTAGGGAGGACGAAAATGACCTAAATGTTCAACCAATGACTCAAAATGACACAAAATCACATATTGGATGCACAAGATTGGTTAAAAACCATAATTGGATTAGAATAAGCCTAGGGAGGACGAAAATGACCTAAATGTGCAACCAATGACACAAAATCACATAATGGATGCACAAGATTGGTTAAAAACCCTAATAGGATTAGAATAATCCTATGGAGGACGAAAATGACCTAAATGTGCAACCAATAACACAAAATCAAATATTGGATGCACAAGATTAGTTAAAAACCCTAATAGGATTAGAATAATCCTATGGAGGACGAAAATGACCTAAATGTGCAACCAATAACACAAAATCACATATTGGATGCACAAGATTAGTTAAAAACCCTAATTGGATTAGAATAAGCCTAGGGAGGACAAAAATGACCTAAATGTTCAACCAATGACACAAAATGACACAAAATCACATATTGGTTGCAAAAGATTGGTTAAAAACCCTAATTGGATGAGAATAAGCCTAGGAAAGACAAAAATGACCTAAATGTTCAACCGATGACACAAAATCACTTATTGGATGCGCAAGATTGGTTAAAAACCTTAATTGGTTTAAAATAAACATGGGGAGGTCGAAATTGAGCTAAATGTTCTATCAATGACATCAAATGGCCGAAAATCACATATTGGATGCACTAGATTTGTTAAAAACCCTAATTGGATAAGAATAAGCCTAGGGAGGACGAAAATGACCTAAATGTTCAACCAATGACACAAAATCACATATTGGATGCACAAGATTGGTTAAAAACCCTAATTGGATTAGAATAAGCCTAGGGAGGACAAAAATGACCTAAATGTTCAACCAATGACACAAAATGACACAAAATCACATATTGGTTGCAAAAGATTGGTTAAAAACCCTAATTGGATGAGAATAAGCCTAGGAAAGACAAAAATGACCTAAATGTTCAACCGATGACACAAAATCACTTATTGGATGCGCAAGATTGGTTAAAAACCTTAATTGGATTAAAATAAACATGGGGAGGTCGAAATTGAGCTAAATGTTCTATCAATGACATCAAATGGCAGAAAATCACATATTGGATGCACTAGATTTGTTAAAAACCCTAATTGGATAAGAATAAGCCTAGGGAGGACGAAAATGACCTAAATGTTCAACCAATGACACAAAATCACATATTGGATGCACAAGATTGGTTAAAAACCCTAATTGGATTAGAATAAGCTTAGGAAGGACGAAAATGACCTAAATATTCCACCAATGACACAAAATCACTTATTGGATGCACAAGATTGGTTAAAAACCATAATTGGATTAGAATAAGCTTAGGAAGGACGAAAATGACCTAAATATTCCACCAATGACACAAAATCACTTATTGGATGCACAAGATTGGTAAAAAACCCTAATAGGATTAGAATAAGCTTAGGGAGGACGAAAATGACCTAAATGTTCATCCAATGACACAAAATCACTTATTCGATGCACAAGATTGGTTAAAAACCCTAATAGGATTAGAATAATCCTATGGAGGACGAAAATGACCTAAATGTGCAACCAATAACACAAAATCACATATTGGATGCACAAGATTGGTTAAAAACCCTAATTGGATTAGAATAAGCTTAGGAAGGACGAAAATGACCTAAATATTCCACCAATGACACAAAATCACTTATTGGATGCACAAGATTGGTAAAAAACCCTAATAGGATTAGAATAAGCCTAGGGAGGATGAAAATGACCTAAATGTGCAACCAATAACACAAAATCACATATTGGATGCTCAAGATTAGTTAAAAACCCTAATTGGATTAGAATACGCCTAGGGAGGACGAAAATGACCTAAATGTGCAACCAATGACACAAAATCACATAATGGATGCACAAGATTGGTTAAAAACCCTAATGGAGTAGAATAAACTTACGGAGGACGAAAATGACCTAAATGTTCAACCAATGACACAAAATCAATTATTGGATGCACAAGATTGGTTAAAAACCCTAATTGGATTAGAATAAGCCTAGGGAGGACGAAAATGACCTAAATGTGCAACCAATGACACAAAATCACATAATGGATGCACAAGATTGGTTAAAAACCCTAATTGGATTAGAATAAGCCTAGGGAGGACGAAAATGACCTAAATGTACAACCAATGACACAAAATCACATATTGGATGCACAAGATTGGTTAAAAACCCTAATTGGATTAGAATAAGCTTAGGAAGGACGAAAATGACCTAAATATTCCACCAATGACACAAAATCACTTATTGGATGCACAAGATTGGTTAAAAACCCTAATTGGATTAGAATAAGCTTAGGAAGGACGAAAATGACCTAAATATTCCACCAATTACACAAAATCACTTATTGGATGCACAAGATTGGTAAAAAACCCTAATAGGATTAGAATAAGCCTAGGGAGGACGAAAATGACCTAAATTTTCAACCAATGACACAAAATCACTTATTGGATGCACAAGATTGGTAAAAAACCCTAATAGGATTAGAATAAGCCTAGGGAGGATGAAAATGACCTAAATGTGCAACCAATAACACAAAATCACATATTGGATGCTCAAGATTAGTTAAAAACCCTAATTGGATTAGAATACGCCTAGGGAGGACGAAAATGACCTAATTGTTCAACCAATGACACAAAATGACACAAAATCACATATTGGATGCACAAGATTGGTTAAAAACCATAATTGGATTAGAATAAGCCTAGGGAGGACGAAAATGACCTAAATGTGCAACCAATGACACAAAATCACATAATGGATGCACAAGATTGGTTAAAAACCCTAATAGGATTAGAATAATCATATGGAGGACGAAAATGACCTAAATGTGCAACCAATAACACAAAATCACATATTGGATGCACAAGATTAGTTAAAAACCCTAATAGGATTAGAATAATCCTATGGAGGACGAAAATGACCTAAATGTGCAACCAATAACACAAAATCACATATTGGATGCACAAGATTAGTTAAAAACCCTAATTGGATTAGAATAAGCCTAGGGAGGACAAAAATGACCTAAATGTTCAACCAATGACACAAAATGACACAAAATCACATATTGGTTGCAAAAGATTGGTTAAAAACCCTAATTGGATGAGAATAAGCCTAGGAAAGACAAAAATGACCTAAATGTTCAACCAATGACACAAAATCACTAATTGGATGCACAAGATTGGTTAAAAACCCTAATTGGATTATAATAAGCTTAGGAAGGACGAAAATGACCTAAATATTCCACCAATGACACAAAATCACTTATTCGATGCACAAGATTGGTTAAAAACCCTAATAGGATTAGAATAATCCTATGGAGGACGAAAATGACCTAAATGTGCAACCAATAACACAAAATCACATATTGGATGCACAAGATTAGTTAAAAACCCTAATTGGATTAGAATAAGCCTAGGGAGGACAAAAATGACCTAAATGTTCAACCAATGACACAAAATGACACAAAATCACATATTGGTTGCAAAAGATTGGTTAAAAACCCTAATTGGATGAGAATAAGCCTAGGAAAGACAAAAATGACCTAAATGTTCAACCGATGACACAAAATCACTTATTGGATGCGCAAGATTGGTTAAAAACCTTAATTGGATTAAAATAAACATGGGGAGGTCGAAATTGAGCTAAATGTTCTATCAATGACATCAAATGGCAGAAAATCACATATTGGATGCACTAGATTTGTTAAAAACCCTAATTGGATAAGAATAAGCCTAGGGAGGACGAAAATGACCTAAATGTTCAACCAATGACACAAAATCACATATTGGATGCACAAGATTGGTTAAAAACCCTAATTGGATTAGAATAAGCTTACGGAGGACGAAAATGACCTAAATGTTCAACCAATGACAGAAAATCACTTATTGGATGCACAAGATTGGTTAAAAACCCTAATTGGATTAGATTAAGCCTAGGGATGATGAAAATGACCTAAATGTACAACCAATAACACAAAATCACATATTGGATGCACAAGATTGGTTAAAAACCCTAATGGATTAGAATAAGCTTATGGAGGACAGAAATGACCTAAATATTCAACCAATGACACAAAATCACTTATTGGATGCACAAGATTGGTTAAAAACCCTAATTGGATTAGAATAAGCTTAGGAAGGACGAAAATGACCTAAATATTCCACCAATGACACAAAATCACTTATTGGATGCACAAGATTGGTAAAAAACCCTAATAGGATTAGAATAATCCTAGGGAGGATGAAAATGACCTAAATGTGCAACCAATAACACAAAATCACATATTGGATGCTCAAGATTTGTTAAAAACCCTAATTGGATTAGAATACGCCTAGGGAGGACGAAAATGACCTAAATGTTCAACCAATGACACAAAATGACACAAAATCACATATTGGATGCACAAGATTGGTTAAAAACCATAATTGGATTAGAATAAGCCTAGGGAGGACGAAAATGACCTAAATGTGCAACCAATGACACAAAATCACATAATGGATGCACAAGATTGGTTAAAAACCCTAATAGGATTAGAATAATCCTATGGAGGACGAAAATGACCTAAATGTGCAACCAATAACACAAAATCACATATTGGATGCACAAGATTAGTTAAAAACCCTAATAGGATTAGAATAATCCTATGGAGGACGAAAATGACCTAAATGTGCAACCAATAACACAAAATCACATATTGGATGCACAAGATTAGGTAAAAACCCTAATTGGATTAGAATAAGCCTAGGGAGGACAAAAATGACCTAAATGTTCAACCAATGACATAAAATGACACAAAATCACATATTGGTTGCAAAAGATTGGTTAAAAACCCTAATTGGATGAGAATAAGCCTAGGAAAGACAAAAATGACCTAAATGTTCAACCAATGACACAAAATCACTAATTGGATGCACAAGATTGGTTAAAAACCCTAATTGGATTATAATAAGCTTAGGAAGGACGAAAATGACCTAAATATTCCACCAATGACACAAAATCACTTATTGGATGCACAAGATTGGTAAAAAACCCTAATAGGATTAGAATAAGCTTAGGGAGGACGAAAATGACCTAAATGTTCATCCAATGACACAAAATCACTTATTCGATGCACAAGATTGGTTAAAAACCCTAATAGGATTAGAATAATCCTATGGAGGACGAAAATGACCTAAATGTGCAACCAATAACACAAAATCACATATTGGATGCACAAGATTAGCTAAAAACCCTAATTGGATTAGAATAAGCCTAGGGAGGACAAAAATGACCTAAATGTTCAACCAATGACACAAAATGACACAAAATCACATATTGGTTGCAAAAGATTGGTTAAAAACCCTAATTGGATGAGAATAAGCCTAGGAAAGACAAAAATGACCTAAATGTTCAACCGATGACACAAAATCACTTATTGGATGTGCAAGATTGGTTAAAAACCATAATTGGATTAAAATAAACATGGGGAGGTCGAAATTGAGCTAAATGTTCTATCAATGACATCAAATGGCAGAAAATCACATATTGGATGCACTAGATTTCTTAAAAACCCTAATTGGATAAGAATAAGCCTAGGGAGGACGAAAATGACCTAAATGTTCAACCAATGACACAAAATCACATATTGGATGCACAAGATTGGTTAAAAACCCTAATTGGATTAGAATAAGCTTACGGAGGACGAAAATGACCTAAATGTTCAACCAATGACAGAAAATCACTTATTGGATGCACAAGATTGGTTAAAAACCCTAATTGGATTAGAATAAGCCTAGGGATGACGAAAATGACCTAAATGTACAACCAATAACACAAAATCACATATTGGATGCACAAGATTGGTTAAAAACCCTAATGGATTAGAATAAGCTTATGGAGGACAGAAATCACCTAAATATTCAACCAATGACACAAAATCACTTATTGGATGCACAAGATTGGTTAAAAACCCTAATTGGATTAGAATAAGCTTAGGAAGGACGAAAATGACCTAAATATTCCACCAATGACACAAAATCACTTATTGGATGCACAAGATTGGTAAAAAACCCTAATAGGATTAGAATAAGCCTAGGGAGGACGAAAATGACCTAAATTATCAACCAATGACACAAAATCACTTATTGGATGCACAAGATTGGTAAAAAACCCTAATAGGATTAGAATAAGCCTAGGGAGGATGAAAATGACCTAAATGTGCAACCAATAACACAAAATCACATATTGGATGCTCAAGATTAGTTAAAAACCCTAATTGGATTAGAATACGCCTAGGGAGGACGAAAATGACCTAAATGTGCAACCAATGACACAAAATCACATAATGGATGCACAAGATTGGTTAAAAACCCTAATGGAGTAGAATAAACTTACGGAGGACGAAAATGACCTAAATGTTCAACCAATGACACAAAATCAATTATTGGATGCACAAGATTGGTTAAAAACCCTAATTGGATTAGAATAAGCCTAGGGAGGACGAAAATGACCTAAATGTGCAACCAATAACACAAAATCACATATTGGATGCACAAGATTAGTTAAAAACCCTAATTGGATTAGAATAAGCCTAGGGAGGACGAAAATGACCTAAATGTTCAACCAATGACACAAAATGACACAAAATCACATATTGGATGCACAAGATTGGTTAAAAACCCTAATTGGATGAGAATAAGCCTAGGAAAGACAAAAATGACCTAACTGTTCAACCGATGACACAAAATCACTTATTGGATGCGCAAGATTGGTTAAAAACCTTAATTGGATTAAAATAAACATAGGAGGACGAAATTGACCTAAATGTTCTACCAATGACATTAAATGGCAGGGAATCACATATTGGATGCACTAGATTTGTTAAGAACCCTAATTGGATTAGAATAAGCCTAGGGAGGACGAAAATGACCTAAATGTTCAACCAATGACACAAAATCACATATTGGATGCACAAGATTGGTTAAAAACCCTAATTGGATTAGAATAAGCTTAAGGAGGACTAAAATGACCTAAATGTTCAACCAATGACAGAAAATCACTTATTGGATGCACAAGATTGGTTAAAAACCCTAATTGGATTAGAATAAGCCTAGGGAGGACGAAAATGACCTAAATGTACAACCAATGACACAAAATCACATATTGGATGCACAAGATTGGTTAAAAACCCTAATGGATTAGAATAAGCTTACGGAGGACGAAAATGACCTAAATGTGCAACCAATGACACAAAATCACATATTGGATGCACAAGATTTGTTAAAAACCCTAATTGGATGAGAATAAGCCTAGGAAAGACAAAAATGACCTAACTGTTCAACCGATGACACAAAATCACTTATTGGATGCGCAAGATTGGTTAAAAACCTTAATTGGATTAAAATAAACATAGGGAGGACGAAATTGACCTAAATGTTCTACCAATGACATTAAATGGCAGAATATCACATATTGGATGCACTAGATTTGTTAAAAACCCTAATTGGATTAGAATAAGCCTAGGGAGGACGAAAATGACCTAAATGTTCAACCAATGACACAAAATCACATATTGGATGCACAAGATTGGTTAAAAACCCTAATTGGATTAGAATAAGCTTAGGAAGGACGAAAATGACCTAAATATTCCACCAATGACACAAAATCACTTATTGGATGCACAAGATTGGTAAAAAACCCTAATTGGATTATAATAAGCTTAGGAAGGACGAAAATGACCTAAATATTCCACCAATGACACAAAATCACTTATTGGATGCACAAGATTGGTAAAAAAACCCTAATAGGATTAGAATAAGCTTAGGGAGGATGAAAATGACCTAAATGTTCATCCAATGACACAAAATCACCTATTCGATGCACAAGATTGGTTAAAAACCCTAATAGGATTAGAATAATCCTATGGAGGACGAAAATGACCTAAATGTGCAACCAATAACACAAAATCACATATTGGATGCACAAGATTAGTTAAAAACCCTAATAGGATTAGAATAATCCTATGGAGGACGAAAATGACCTAAATGTGCAACCAATAACACAAAATCACATATTGGATGCACAAGATTAGTTAAAAACCCTAATTGGATTAGAATAAGCCTAGGGAGGACAAAAATGACCTAAATGTTCAACCAATGACACAAAATGACACAAAATCACATATTGGTTGCAAAAGATTGGTTAAAAACCCTAATTGGATGAGAATAAGCCTAGGAAAGACAAAAATGACCTAAATGTTCAACCAATGACACAAAATCACTAATTGGATGCACAAGATTGGTTAAAAACCCTAATTGGATTATAATAAGCTTAGGAAGGACGAAAATGACCTAAATATTCCACCAATGACACAAAATCACTTATTCGATGCACAAGATTGGTTAAAAACCCTAATAGGATTAGAATAATCCTATGGAGGACGAAAATGACCTAAATGTGCAACCAATAACACAAAATCACATATTGGATGCACAAGATTAGTTAAAAACCCTAATTGGATTAGAATAAGCCTAGGGAGGACAAAAATGACCTAAATGTTCAACCAATGACACAAAATGACACAAAATCACATATTGGTTGCAAAAGATTGGTTAAAAACCCTAATTGGATGAGAATAAGCCTAGGAAAGACAAAAATGACCTAAATGTTCAACCGATGACACAAAATCACTTATTGGATGCGCAAGATTGGTTAAAAACCTTAATTGGATTAAAATAAACATGGGGAGGTCGAAATTGAGCTAAATGTTCTATCAATGACATCAAATGGCAGAAAATCACATATTGGATGCACTAGATTTGTTAAAAACCCTAATTGGATAAGAATAAGCCTAGGGAGGACGAAAATGACCTAAATGTTCAACCAATGACACAAAATCACATATTGGATGCACAAGATTGGTTAAAAACCCTAATTGGATTAGAATAAGCTTACGGAGGACGAAAATGACCTAAATGTTCAACCAATGACAGAAAATCACTTATTGGATGCACAAGATTGGTTAAAAACCCTAATTGGATTAGAATAAGCCTAGGGATGATGAAAATGACCTAAATGTGCAACCAATGACACAAAATCACATAATGGATGCACAAGATTGGTTAAAAACCCTAATAGGATTAGAATAATCATATGGAGGACGAAAATGACCTAAATGTGCAACCAATAACACAAAATCACATATTGGATGCACAAGATTAGTTAAAAACCCTAATAGGATTAGAATAATCCTATGGAGGACGAAAATGACCTAAATGTGCAACCAATAACACAAAATCACATATTGGATGCACAAGATTAGTTAAAAACCCTAATTGGATTAGAATAAGCCTAGGGAGGACAAAAATGACCTAAATGTTCAACCAATGACACAAAATGACACAAAATCACATATTGGTTGCAAAAGATTGGTTAAAAACCCTAATTGGATGAGAATAAGCCTAGGAAAGACAAAAATGACCTAAATGTTCAACCAATGACACAAAATCACTAATTGGATGCACAAGATTGGTTAAAAACCCTAATTGGATTATAATAAGCTTAGGAAGGACGAAAATGACCTAAATATTCCACCAATGACACAAAATCACTTATTGGATACACAAGATTAGTAAAAAACCCTAATAGGATTAGAATAAGCTTAGGGAGGACGAAAATGACCTAAATGTTCATCCAATGACACAAAATCACTTATTCGATGCACAAGATTGGTTAAAAACCCTAATAGGATTAGAATAATCCTATGGAGGACCAAAATGACCTAAATGTGCAACCAATAACACAAAATCACATATTGGATGCACAAGATTAGTTAAAAACCCTAATTGGATTAGAATAAGCCTAGGGAGGACAAAAATGACCTAAATGTTCAACCAATGACACAAAATGACACAAAATCACATATTGGTTGCAAAAGATTGGTTAAAAACCCTAATTGGATGAGAATAAGCCTAGGAAAGACAAAAATGCCCTAAATGTTCAACCGATGACACAAAATCACTTATTGGATGCGCAAGATTGGTTAAAAACCTTAATTGGATTAAAATAAACATGGGGAGGTCGAAATTGAGCTAAATGTTCTATCAATGACATCAAATGGCAGAAAATCACATATTGGATGCACTAGATTTGTTAAAAACCCTAATTGGATAAGAATAAGCCTAGGGAGGACGAAAATGACCTAAATGTTCAACCAATGACACAAAATCACATATTGGATGCACAAGATTGGTTAAAAACCCTAATTGGATTAGAATAAGCTTACGGAGGACGAAAATGACCTAAATGTTCAACCAATGACAGAAAATCACTTATTGGATGCACAAGATTGGTTAAAAACCCTAATTGGATTAGATTAAGCCTAGGGATGATGAAAATGACTTAAATATACAACCAATAACACAAAATCACATATTGGATGCACAAGATTGGTTAAAAACCCTAATGGATTAGAATAAGCTTATGGAGGACAGAAATGACCTAAATATTCAACCAATGACACAAAATCACTTATTGGATGCACAAGATTGGTTAAAAACCCTAATTGGATTAGAATAAGCTTAGGAAGGACGAAAATGACCTAAATATTCCACCAATGACACAAAATCACTTATTGGATGCACAAGATTGGTTAAAAACCCTAATTGGATTAGAATAAGCTTAGGAAGGACGAAAATGACCTAAATATTCCACCAATGACACAAAATCACTTATTGGATGCACAAGATTGGTAAAAAACCCTAATAGGACTAGAATAAGCCTAGGGAGGATGAAAATGACCTAAATGTGCAACCAATAACACAAAATCACATATTGGATGCTCAAGATTAGTTAAAAACCCTAATTGGATTAGAATACGCCTAGGGAGGACGAAAATGACCTAAATGTTCAACCAATGACACAAAATGACACAAAATCACATATTGGATGCACAAGATTGGTTAAAAACCATAATTGGATTAGAATAAGCCTAGGGAGGACGAAAATGACCTAAATGTGCAACCAATGACACAAAATTACATAATGGATGCACAAGATTGATTAAAAACCCTAATTGGATTAGAATAAGCTTAAGGAGGATGAAAATCACCTAAATGTTAATCCAATGACACAAAATCACTTATTGGATGCACAAGATTGGTTAAAAACCCTAATTGGATTAGAATAAGCCTAGGGAGGACGAAAATGACCTAAATGTACCACCAATGACACAAAATCACATATTGGATGCACAAGATTGGTTAAAAACCCTAATGGAGTAGAATAAGCTTACGGAGGACGAAAATGACCTAAATGTTCAACCAATGACACAAAATCAATTATTGGATGCGCAAGATTGGTTAAAAACCTTAATTGGATTAAAATAAACATGGGGAGGTCGAAATTGAGCTAAATGTTCTATCAATGACATCAAATGGCAGAAAATCACATATTGGATGCACTAGATTTGTTAAAAACCCTAATTGGATAAGAATAAGCCTAGGGAGGACGAAAATGACCTAAATGTTCAACCAATGACACAAAATCACTTATTGGATGCACAAGATTGGTAAAAAAACCCTAATAGGATTAGAATAAGCCTAGGGAGGATGAAAATGACCTAAATGTGCAACCAATAACACAAAATCACATATTGGATGCTCAAGATTAGTTAAAAACCCTAATTGGATTAGAATACGCCTAGGGAGGACGAAAATGACCTAAATGTGCAACCAATGACACAAAATCACATAATGGATGCACAAGATTGGTTAAAAACCCTAATGGAGTAGAATAAGCTTACGGAGGACGAAAATGACCTAAATGTTCAACCAATGACACAAAATCAATTATTGGATGCACAAGATTGGTTAAAAACCCTAATTGGATTAGAATAAGCCTAGGGAGGACGAAAATGACCTAAATGTGCAACCAATAACACAAAATCACATATTGGATGCATAAGATTAGTTAAAAACCCTAATTGGATTAGAATAAGCCTAGGGAGGACGAAAATGACCTAAATGTTCAACCAATGACACAAAATGACACAAAATCACATATTGGATGCACAAGATTGGTTAAAAACCCTAATTGGATGAGAATAAGCCTAGGAAAGACAAAAATGACCTAACTGTTCAACCGATGACACAAAATCACTTATTGGATGCGCAAGATTGGTTAAAAACCTTAATTGGATTAAAATAAACATAGGAGGACGAAATTGACCTAAATGTTCTACCGATGACATTAAATGGCAGGGAATCACATATTGGATGCACTAGATTTGTTAAGAACCCTAATTGGATTAGAATAAGCCTAGGGAGGACGAAAATGACCTAAATGTTCAACCAATGACACAAAATCACATATTGGATGCACAAGATTGGTTAAAAACCCTAATTGGATTAGAATAAGCCTAGGGAGGACGAAAATGACCTAAATGTACAACCAATGACACAAAATCACATATTGGATGCACAAGATTGGTTAAAAACCCTAATGGATTAGAATAAGCTTACGGAGGACGAAAATGACCTAAATGTTCAACCAATTACACAAAATCACTTAATGGATGCACAAGATTGGTTAAAAACCCTAATTGGATTAGAATAAGCTTAGGAAGGACGAAAATGACCTAAATATTCCACCAATGACACAAAATCACTTATTGGATGCACAAGATTGGTAAAAAACCCTAATAGGATTAGAATAAGCCTAGGGAGGACGAAAATGACCTAAATTTTCAACCAATGACACAAAATCACTTATTGGATGCACAAGATTGGTAAAAAACCCTAATAGGATTAGAATAAGCCTAGGGAGGATGAAAATGACCTAAATGTGCAACCAATAACACAAAATCACATATTGGATGCTCAAGATTAGTTAAAAACCCTAATTGGATTAGAATACGCCTAGGGAGGACGAAAATGACCTAAATGTGCAACCAATGACACAAAATCACATAATGGATGCACAAGATTGGTTAAAAACCCTAATGGAGTAGAATAAACTTACGGAGGACGAAAATGACCTAAATGTTCAACCAATGACACAAAATCAATTATTGGATGCACAAGATTGGTTAAAAACCCTAATTGGATTAGAATAAGCCTAGGGAGGACGAAAATGACCTAAATGTGCAACCAATAACACAAAATCACATATTGGATGCATAAGATTAGTTAAAAACCCTAATTCGATTAGAATAAGCCTAGGGAGGACGAAAATGACCTAAATGTTCAACCAATGACACAAAATGACACAAAATCACATATTGGATGCACAAGATTGGTTAAAAACCCTAATTGGATGAGAATAAGCCTAGGAAAGACAAAAATGACCTAACTGTTCAACCGATGACACAAAATCACTTATTGGATGCGCAAGATTGGTTAAAAACCTTAATTGGATTAAAATAAACATAGGGAGGACGAAATTGACCTAAATGTTCTAGCTATGACATTAAATGGCAGAATATCACATATTGGATGCACTAGATTTGTTAAAAACCCTAATTGGATTAGAATAAGCCTAGGGAGGACGAAAATGACCTAAATGTTCAACCAATGACACAAAATCACATATTGGATGCACAAGATTGGTTAAAAACCCAAATTGGATTAGAATAAGCTTACGGAGGACGAAAATGACCTAAATGTTCAACCAATGACAGAAAATCACTAATTGGATGCACAAGATTGGTTAAAAACCCTAATTGGATTAGAATATGCCTAGGGAGGACGAAAATGACCTAAATGTTCAACCAATGACACAAAATGACACAAAATCACATATTGGATGCACAAGATTGGTTAAAAACCATAATTGGATTAGAATAAGCCTAGGGAGGACGAAAATGACCTAAATGTGCAACCAATGACACAAAATTACATAATGGATGCACAAGATTGATTAAAAACCCTAATTGGATTAGAATAAGCTTAAGGAGG
>JBBPBP010000001.1:41433095-41519738 GCA_037974735.1 Cicer chorassanicum
TGGATGCACAAGATTGATTAAAAACCCTAATTGGATTAGAATAAGCTTAAGGAGGTTGAAAATCACCTAAATGTTAATCCAATGACACAAAATCACTTATTGGATGCACAAGATTGGTTAAAAACCCTAATTGGATTAGAATAAGCCTAGGGAGGACGAAAATGACCTAAATGTACCACCAATGACACAAAATCACATATTGGATGCACAAGATTGGTTAAAAACCTTAATGGAGTAGAATAAGCTTACGGAGGACGAAAATGACCTAAATGTTCAACCAATGACACAAAATCAATTATTGGATGCACAAGATTGGTTAAAAACCCTAATTGGATTAGAATAAGCCTAGGGAGGACGAAAATGACCTAAATGTGCAACCAATAACACAAAATCACATATTGGATGCACAAGATTGGTTAAAAACCCTAATTGGATTAGAATAAGCCTAGGGAGGACGAAAATGACCTAAATTTTCAACCAATGACAAAAAATACACAAAATCACATATTGGATGCACAAGATTGCTTAAAAACCCTTATTGGATTAGAATAAGCTTAGGGAGGACGAAAATGACCTAAATGTTCATCCAATGACACAAAATCACTTATTGGATGCACAAGATTGGTTAAAAATCCTAATTGGATGAGAATAAGCCTAGGAAGACGAAAATTACCTAACTGATCAACCGATGACACAAAATCACTTATTGGATGCGCAAGATTGGTTAAAAACCCTAATTTGATTAAAATAAACATAGGGAGGACGAAAATGAACTAAATGTTCTACCAATAACATTAAATGGTAGAAAATCACATATTGGATGCGCTAGATTTGTTAAAAACCCTAATTGGATTAGAATAAGCCTTGGGAGGACGAAAATGACCTAAATGTTCAACCAATGACTCAAAATCACATATTGGATGCACAAGATTGGTTAAAAACCCTAATTGGATTAGAATAAGCTTACGGAGGAAGAAAATGACCTAAATGTTCAACACATGACACAAAATCACTTATTGGATGCACAAGATTGGTTAAAAACCCTAATTGGATTAGAATAAGCCTAGGAAAGACAAAAATGACCTAACTGTTCAACCGATGACACAAAATCACTTATTGGATGCGCAAGATTGGTTAAAAACCTTAATTGGATTAAAATAAACATGGGGAGGTCGAAATTGACCTAAATGTTCTACCAATGACATTAAATGGCAGAAAATCACATATTGGATGCACTAGATTTGTTAAAAACCCTAATTGGATTAGAATAAGCCTAGGGAGGACGAAAATGACCTAAATGTTCAACCAATGACACAAAATCACATATTGGATGCACAAGATTGGTTAAAAACCCTAATTGGATTAGAATAAGCTTAAGGAGGACTAAAATGACCTAAATGTTCAACCAATGACAGAAAATCACTTATTGGATGCACAAGATTGGTTAAAAACCCTAATTGGATTAGAATAAGCCTAGGGAGGACGAAAATGACCTAAATGTACAACCAATGACACAAAATCACATATTGGATGCACAAGATTGGTTAAAAACCCTAATTGGATTAGAATAAGCTTAGGGAGGACGAAAATGACCTAAATGTTCATCCAATGACACAAAATCACTTATTCGATGCACAAGATTGGTTAAAAACCCTAATAGGATTAGAATAATCCTATGGAGGACGAAAATGACCTAAATGCGCAACCAATAACACAAAATCACATATTGGATGCACAAGATTAGTTAAAAACCCTAATTGGATTAGAATAAGCCTAGGGGGGACGAAAATGACCTAAATGTTCAACCAATGACACAAAATGACACAAAATGACATATTGGATGCACAAGATTGGTTAAAAACCCTAATTGGATTAGAATAAGCCTAGGGAGGACGAAAATGACCTAAATTTTCAACCAATGACAAAAAATACACAAAATCACATATTGGATGCACAAGATTGCTTAAAAACCCTTATTGGATTAGAATAAGCTTAGGGAGGACGAAAATGACCTAAATGTTCATCCAATGACACAAAATCACTTATTGGATGCACAAGATTGGTTAAAAATCCTAATTGGATGAGAATAAGCCTAGGAAGACGAAAATTACCTAACTGTTCAACCGATGACACAAAATCACTTATTGGATGCGCAAGATTGGTTAAAAACCCTAAATTGATTAAAATAAACATAGGGAGGACGAAAATGAACTAAATGTTCTACCAATAACATTAAATGGCAGAAAATCACATATTGGATGCGCTAGATTTGTTAAAAACCCTAATTGGATTAGAATAAGCCTTGGGAGGACGAAAATGACCTAAATGTTCAACCAATGACTCAAAATCACATATTGGATGCACAAGATTGGTTAAAAACCCTAATTGGATTAGAATAAGCTTACGGAGGAAGAAAATGACCTAAATGTTCAACACATGACACAAAATCACTTATTGGATGCACAAGATTGGTTAAAAACCCTAATTGGATTAGAATAAGCCTAGGAAAGACAAAAATGACCTAACTGTTCAACCGATGACACAAAATCACTTATTGGATGCGCAAGATTGGTTAAAAACCTTAATTGGATTAAAATAAACATGGGGAGGTCGAAATTGACCTAAATGTTCTACCAATGACATTAAATGGCAGAAAATCACATATTGGATGCACTAGATTTGTTAAAAACCCTAATTGGATTAGAATATGCCTAGGGAGGACGAAAATGACCTAAATGTTCAACCAATGACACAAAATCACATATTGGATGCACAAGATTGGTTAAAAACCCTAATTGGATTAGAATAAGCTTACGGAGGACGAAAATGACCTAAATGTTCAACCAATGACAGAAAATCACTAATTGGATGCACAAGATTGGTTAAAAACCCTTATTGGATTAGAATAAGCCTAGGGAGGACGAAAATGACCTAAATGTGCAACCAATGACACAAAATCACATATTGGATGCACAAGATTGGATAAAAACCCTTATTGGATTAGAATAAGCTTAGGGAGGACGAAAATGACCTAAATGTTCATCCAATGACACAAAATCACTTATTCGATGCACAAGATTGGTTAAAAACCCTAATAGGATTAGAATAATCCTATGGAGGACGAAAATGACCTAAATGCACAACCAATAACACAAAATCACATATTGGATGCACAAGATTGGTTAAAAACCCTAATTGGATTAGAATAAGCTTAGGGAGGACGAAAATGACCTAAATATTCAACCAATGACACAAAATGACACAAAATCACATATTGGATGCACAAGATTGGTTAAAAACCCTAATTGGATTAGAATAAGCCTAGGGAGGACGAAAATGACCTAAATTTTCAACCAATGACACAAAATGGCACAAAATCACATATTGGATGCACAAGATTGCTTAAAAACCCTAATTGGATTAGAATAAGCTTAGGGAGGACGAAAATAACCTAAATGTTCATCCAATGACACAAAATCACTTATTCGATGCACAAGATTGGTTAAAAACCCTAATTGGATGAGAATAATCCTATGGAGGACGAAAATGACCTAAATGTGCAACCGATGACACAAAATCAAATATTGGATCCACAAGATTGGTTAAAAACCCTAATTGGATTAGAATAAGCCTAGGGAGGACGAAAATGACCTAAATGTTCAACCAATGACACAAAATGACACAAAATCACATATTGGATGCACAAGATTGGTTAAAAACCCTAATTGGATTAGAATAAGCCTAGGGAGGACGAAAATGACCTAAATTTTCAACCAATGACACAAAATGGCACAAAATCACATATTGGATGCACAAGATTGCTTAAAAACCCTAATTGGATTAGAATAAGCTTAGGGCGGACGAAAATAACCTAAATGTTCATCCAATGACACAAAATCACTTATTGGATGCACAAGATTGGTTAAAAACCCTAATTGGATGAGAATAAGCCTAGGAAGACGAAAATGACCTAACTGTTCAACCGATGACACAAAATCACTTATTGGATGCGCAAGATTGGTTAAAAACCCTAATTGGATTAAAATAAACATAGGGAGGACGAAAATGACCTAAATGTTCTACCAATGACATTAAATGGCAGAAAATCACATATTGGATGCGCTAGATTTGTTAAAAACCCTAATTGGATTAGAATAAGCCTTGGGAGGACGAAAACGACCTAAATGTTCAACCAATGACACAAAATCACATATTGGATGCACAGGATTGGTTAAAAACCCTAATTGGATTAGAATAAGCTTAGGGAGGACGAAAATGACCTAAATGTTCATCCAATGACACAAAATCACTTATTCGATGCACAAGATTGGTTAAAAACCATAATAGGATAAGAATAATCCTATGGAGGACGAAAATGACCTAAATGCGCAACCAATAACACAAAATCACATATTGGATGCACAAGATTAGTTAAAAACCCTAATTGGATTAGAATAAGCCTAGGGAGGACGAAAATGACCTAAATGTTCAACCAATGACACAAAATCACATATTGGATGCACAAGATTGGTTAAAAACCCTAATTGGATTAGAATAAGCTTAAGGAGGACTAAAATGACCTAAATGTTCAACCAATGACAGAAAATCACTTATTGGATGCACAAGATTGGTTAAAAACCCTAATTGGATTAGAATAAGCCTAGGGAGGACGAAAATGACCTAAATGTACAACCAATGACACAAAATCACATATTGGATGCACAAGATTGGTTAAAAACCCTAATGGATTAGAATATCCTTACGGAGGACGAAAATGACCTAAATGTTCAACCCATGACACAAAATCAATTATTGGATGCACAAGATTGGTTAAAAACCCTAATTGGATTAGAATAAGCCTAGGGATGACGAAAATGACCTAAATGTGCAACCAATGACACAAAATCACATATTGGATGCACAAGATTGGTTAAAAACCCTAATTGGATTAGAATAAGCTTAGGGAGGACGAAAATGACCTAAATGTTCATCCAATGACACAAAATCACTTATTCGATGCACAAGATTGGTTAAAAACCCTAATAGGATTAGAATAATCCTATGGAGGACGAAAATGACCTAAATGCGCAACCAATAACACAAAATCACATATTGGATGCACAAGATTAGTTAAAAACCCTAATTGGATTAGAATAAGCCTAGGGAATACGAAAATGACCTAAATGTTCAACCAATGACACAAAATGACACAAAATCACATATTGGATGCACAAGATTGGTTAAAAACCATAATTGGATTAGAATAAGCCTAGGGAGGACGAAAATGACCTAAATGTGCAACCAATGACACAAAATCACATAATGGATGCACAAGATTGGTTAAAAACCCTAATGGAGTAGAATAAGCTTACGGAGGACGAAAATGACCTAAATGTTCAACCAATGACACAAAATCAATTATTGGATGCACAAGATTGGTTAAAAACCCTAATTGGATTAGAATAAGCCTAGGGAGGACGAAAATGACCTAAATGTGCAACCAATAACACAAAATCACATATTGGATGCACAAGATTAGTTAAAAACCCTAATTGGATTAGAATAAGCCTAGGGAGGACGAAAATGACCTAAATGTTCAACCAATGACACAAAATGACACAAAATCACATATTGGATGCACAAGATTGGTTAAAAACCATAATTGGATTAGAATAAGCCTAGGGAGGACGAAAATGACCTAAATGTGCAACCAATGACACAAAATCACATAATGGATGCACAAGATTGGTTAAAAACCCTAATAGGATTAGAATAATCCTATGGAGGACGAAAATGACCTAAATGTGCAACCAATAACACAAAATCAAATATTGGATGCACAAGATTAGTTAAAAACCCTAATAGGATTAGAATAATCCTATGGAGGACGAAAATGACCTAAATGTGCAACCAATAACACAAAATCACATATTGGATGCACAAGATTAGTTAAAAACCCTAATTGGATTAGAATAAGCCTAGGGAGGACAAAAATGACCTAAATGTTCAACCAATGACACAAAATGACACAAAATCACATATTGGTTGCAAAAGATTGGTTAAAAACCCTAATTGGATGAGAATAAGCCTAGGAAAGACAAAAATGACCTAAATGTTCAACCGATGACACAAAATCACTTATTGGATGCGCAAGATTGGTTAAAAACCTTAATTGGTTTAAAATAAACATGGGGAGGTCGAAATTGAGCTAAATGTTCTATCAATGACATCAAATGGCCGAAAATCACATATTGGATGCACTAGATTTGTTAAAAACCCTAATTGGATAAGAATAAGCCTAGGGAGGACGAAAATGACCTAAATGTTCAACCAATGACACAAAATCACATATTGGATGCACAAGATTGGTTAAAAACCCTAATTGGATTAGAATAAGCTTAGGGAGGACGAAAATGACTTAAATGTTCAACCAATGACACAAAATGACACAAAATCAAATATTGGATACACAAGATTGGTTAAAAACCCTAATTGGATTAGAATAAGCCTAGGGAGGACGAAAATGACCTAAATGTTCAACCAATGACACAAAATGACACAAAATCACATATTGGATGCACAAGATTGGTTAAAAACCATAATTGGATTAGAATAAGCCTAGGGAGGACGAAAATGACCTAAATGTGCAACCAATGACACAAAATTACATAATGGATGCACAAGATTGATTAAAAACCCTAATTGGATTAGAATAAGCTTAAGGAGGATGAAAATCACCTAAATGTTAATCCAATGACACAAAATCACTTATTGGATGCACAAGATTGGTTAAAAACCCTAATTGGATTAGAATAAGCCTAGGGAGGACGAAAATGACCTAAATGTACCACCAATGACACAAAATCACATATTGGATGCACAAGATTGGTTAAAAACCCTAATGGAGTAGAATAAGCTTACGGAGGACGAAAATGACCTAAATGTTCAACCAATGACACAAAATCAATTATTGGATGCGCAAGATTGGTTAAAAACCTTAATTGGATTAAAATAAACATGGGGAGGTCGAAATTGAGCTAAATGTTCTATCAATGACATCAAATGGCAGAAAATCACATATTGGATGCACTAGATTTGTTAAAAACCCTAATTGGATAAGAATAAGCCTAGGGAGGACGAAAATGACCTAAATGTTCAACCAATGACACAAAATCACTTATTGGATGCACAAGATTGGTAAAAAAACCCTAATAGGATTAGAATAAGCCTAGGGAGGATGAAAATGACCTAAATGTGCAACCAATAACACAAAATCACATATTGGATGCTCAAGATTAGTTAAAAACCCTAATTGGATTAGAATACGCCTAGGGAGGACGAAAATGACCTAAATGTGCAACCAATGACACAAAATCACATAATGGATGCACAAGATTGGTTAAAAACCCTAATGGAGTAGAATAAGCTTACGGAGGACGAAAATGACCTAAATGTTCAACCAATGACACAAAATCAATTATTGGATGCACAAGATTGGTTAAAAACCCTAATTGGATTAGAATAAGCCTAGGGAGGACGAAAATGACCTAAATGTGCAACCAATGACACAAAATTACATAATGGATGCACAAGATTGATTAAAAACCCTAATTGGATTAGAATAAGCTTAAGGAGGATGAAAATCACCTAAATGTTAATCCAATGACACAAAATCACTTATTGGATGCACAAGATTGGTTAAAAACCCTAATTGGATTAGAATAAGCCTAGGGAAGACGAAAATGACCTAAATGTACCACCAATGACACAAAATCACATATTGGATGCACAAGATTGGTTAAAAACCCTAATGGAGTAGAATAAGCTTACGGAGGACGAAAATGACCTAAATGTTCAACCAATGACACAAAATCAATTATTGGATGCACAAGATTGGTTAAAAACCCTAATTGGATTAGAATAAGCCTAGGGAGGACGAAAATGACCTAAATGTGCAACCAATAACACAAAATCACATATTGGATGCACAAGATTAGTTAAAAACCCTAATTGGATTAGAATAAGCCTAGGGAGGACGAAAATGACCTAAATGTTCAACCAATGACACAAAATCACATATTGGATGCACAAGATTGGTTAAAAACCCTAATTGGATGAGAATAAGCCTAGGAAAGACAAACATGACCTAATTGTTCAACCGATGACACAAAATCACTTATTGGATGCGCAAGATTGGTTAAAAACCTTAATTGGATTAAAATAAACATAGGGAGGACGAAATTGACCTAAATGTTCTACCAATGACATTAAATGGCAGGATATCACATATTGGATGCACTAGATTTGTTAAAAACCCTAATTGGATTAGAATAAGCCTAGGGAGGACGAAAATGACCTAAATGTTCAACCAATGACACAAAATCACATATTGGATGCACAAGATTGGTTAAAAACCCAAATTGGATTACAATAAGCTTACGGAGGACGAAAATGACCTTAATGTTCAACCAATGACAGAAAATCACTAATTGGATGCACAAGATTGCTTAAAAACCCTAATTGGATTAGAATAAGCCTAGGGAGGACGAAAAGGACCTAAATGTACAACCAATGACACAAAATCACATATTGGATGCACAAGATTGGTTAAAAACCCTAATGGATTAGAATATGCTCACGGAGGACGAAAATGACCTAAATGTTCAACCAATGACACAAAATCAATTATTGTATGCACAAGATTGGTTAAAAACCCTAATTGGATTAGAATAAGCCTAGGGAGGACGAAAATGACCTAAATGTGCAACCAATGACACAAAATCACATATTGGATGCACAAGATTGGTTAAAAACCCTAATTGGATTAGAATAAGCTTAGGGAGGACGAAAATGACCTAAATGTTCATCCAATGACACAAAATCACTTATTCGATGCACAAGATTGGTTAAAACCCCTAATAGGATTAGAATAATCATATGGAGGACGAAAATGACCTAAATGCGCAACATATAACACAAAATCACATATTGGATGCACAAGATTAGTTAAATACCCTAATTGGATTAGAATAAGCCTAGGGAGGACGAAAATGACCTAAATGTTCAACCAATGACACAAAATGACACAAAATCACATATTGGATGCACAAGATTGGTTAAAAACCCTAATTGGATTAGAATAAGCCTAGGGAGGACGAAAATGACCTAAATTTTCAACCAATGACACAAAATGGCACAAAATCACATATTGGATGCACAAGATTGCTTAAAAACCCTAATTGGATTAGAATAAGCTTAGGGCGGACGAAAATAACCTAAATGTTCATCCAATGACACAAAATCACTTATTGGATGCACAAGATTGGTTAAAAACCCTAATTGGATGAGAATAAGCCTAGGAAGACGAAAATGACCTAACTGTTCAACCGATGACACAAAATCACTTATTGGATGCGCAAGATTGGTTAAAAACCCTAATTGGATTAAAATAAACATAGGGAGGACGAAAATGACCTAAATGTTCTACCAATGACATTAAATGGCAGAAAATCACATATTGGATGCGCTAGATTTGTTAAAAACCCTAATTGGATTAGAATAAGCCTTGGGAGGACGAAAACGACCTAAATGTTCAACCAATGACACAAAATCACATATTGGATGCACAAGATTGGTTAAAAACCCTAATTGGATTAGAATAAGCTTACGGAGGAAGAAAATGACCTAAATGTTCAACCAATGACACAAAATCACTTATTGGATGCACAAGATTGGTTAAAAACCCTAATTGGATTAGAATAAGCCTAGGGAGGACGAAAATGACCTAAATGTTCAACCAATGACACAAAATGACACAAAATCACATATTGGATGCACAAGATTGGTTAAAAACCCTAATGGATTAGAATAAGCTTACGGAGGACGAAAATGACCTAAATGTTCAACCAATGACACAAAATCACTTATTGGATGCACAAGATTGGTTAAAAACCCTAATTGGATTAGAATAAGCCTAGGGAGGACGAAAATGACCTAAATGTGAAACCAATGACACAAAATCAAATATTGGATGCACAAGATTGGTTAAAAACCCTAATTGGATTAGAATAAGCTTAGGGAGGACGAAAATGACCTAAATGTTCATCCAATGACACAAAATCACTTATTCGATGCACAAGATTGGTTAAAAACCCTAATAGGATTAGAATAATCCTATGGAGGACGAAAATGACCTAAATGCACAACCAATAACACAAAATCACATATTGGATGCACAAGATTGGTTAAAAACCCTAATTGGATTAGAATAAGCTTAGGGAGGACGAAAATGACCTAAATATTCAACCAATGACACAAAATGACACAAAATCACATATTGGATGCACAAGATTGGTTAAAAACCCTAATTGGATTAGAATAAGCCTAGGGAGGACGAAAATGACCTAAATTTTCAACCAATGACACAAAATGGCACAAAATCACATATTGGATGCACAAGATTGCTTAAAAACCCTAATTGGATTAGAATAAGCTTAGGGAGGACGAAAATAACCTAAATGTTCATCCAATGACACAAAATCACTTATTGGATGCACAAGATTGGTTAAAAACCCTAATTGGATGAGAATAAGCCTAGGAAGACGAAAATGACCTAACTGTTCAACCGATGACACAAAATCACTTAATTGATGCGCAAGATTGGTTAAAAACCCTAATTGGATTAAAATAAACATAGGGAGGACGAAAATGACCTAAATGTTCTACCAATGACATTAAATGGTAGAAAATCACATATTGGATGCGCTAGATTTGTTAAAAACCCTAATTGGATTAGAATAAGCCTTGGGAGGACGAAAATGACCTAAATGTTCAACCAATGACACAAAATCACATATTGGATGCACAAGATTGGTTAAAAACCCTAATTGGATTAGAATAAGCCTAGGGAGGACGAAAATGACCTAAATGTTCAACTAATGACACAAAATCACATATTGGATGCACAAGATTGGTTAAAAACCCTAATTGGATTAGAATAAGCTTACGGAGGACGAAAATGACCTAAATGTTCAACCAATGACAGAAAATCACTAATTGGATGCACAAGATTGGTTAAAAACCCTAATTGGATTAGAATAAGCCTTGGGAGGACGAAAATGACCTAAATGTACAACCAATGACACAAAATCACATATTGGATGCACAAGATTGGTTAAAAACCCTAATGGATTAGAATATGCTTACGGAGGACGAAAATGACCTAAATGTTCAACCAATGACACAAAATCAATTATTGGATGCACAAGATTGGTTAAAAACCCTAATTGGATTAGAATAAGCCTAGGGAGGACGAAAATGACCTAAATGTGCAACCAATAACACAAAATCACATATTGGATGCACAAGATTGGTTAAAAACCCTAATTGGATTAGAATAAGCCTAGGGAGGACGAAAATGACCTAAATTTTCAACCAATGACAAAAAATACACAAAATCACATATTGGATGCACAAGATTGCTTAAAAACCCTTATTGGATTAGAATAAGCTTAGGGAGGACGAAAATGACCTAAATGTTCATCCAATGACACAAAATCACTTATTGGATGCACAAGATTGGTTAAAAATCCTAATTGGATGAGAATAAGCCTAGGAAGACGAAAATTACCTAACTGTTCAACCGATGACACAAAATCACTTATTGGATGCGCAAGATTGGTTAAAAACCCTAATTTGATTAAAATAAACATAGGGAGGACGAAAATGAACTAAATGTTCTACCAATAACATTAAATGGCAGAAAATCACATATTGGATGCGCTAGATTTGTTAAAAACCCTAATTGGATTAGAATAAGCCTTGGGAGGACGAAAATGACCTAAATGTTCAACCAATGACTCAAAATCACATATTGGATGCACAAGATTGGTTAAAAACCCTAATTGGATTAGAATAAGCTTACGGAGGAAGAAAATGACCTAAATGTTCAACACATGACACAAAATCACTTATTGGATGCAGAAGATTGGTTAAAAACCCTAATTGGATTAGAATAAGCCTAGGAAAGACAAAAATGACCTAACTGTTCAACCGATGACACAAAATCACTTATTGGATGCGCAAGATTGGTTAAAAACCTTAATTGGATTAAAATAAACATGGGGAGGTCGAAATTGACCTAAATGTTCTACCAATGACATTAAATGGCAGAAAATCACATATTGGATGCACTAGATTTGTTAAAAACCCTAATTGGATTAGAATAAGCCTAGGGAGGACGAAAATGACCTAAATGTTCAACCAATGACACAAAATCACATATTGGATGCACAAGATTGGTTAAAAACCCTAATTGGATTAGAATAAGCTTACGGAGGACGAAAATGACCTAAATGTTCAACCAATGACAGAAAATCACTAATTGGATGCACAAGATTGGTTAAAAACCCTAATTGGATTAGAATAAGCCTATGGAGGACTAAAATGACCTAAATGTGCAACCAATGACACAAAATCACATAATGGATGCACAAGATTGGTTAAAAACCCTAATTGGATTAGAATAAGCTTAGGAAGGACGAAAATGACCTAAATATTCCACCAATGACACAAAATCACTTATTGGATGCACAAGATTGGTAAAAAACCCTAATAGGATTAGAATAAGCCTAGGGAGGACGAAAATGACCTAAATTTTCAACCAATGACACAAAATCACTTATTGGATGCACAAGATTGGTAAAAAACCCTAATAGGATTAGAATAAGCCTAGGGAGGATGAAAATGACCTAAATGTGCAACCAATAACACAAAATCACATATTGGATGCTCAAGATTAGTTAAAAACCCTAATTGGATTAGAATACGCCTAGGGAGGACGAAAATGACCTAAATGTTCAACAATTGACACAAAATCACATATTGGATGCACAAGATTGGTTAAAAACCCAAATTGGATTAGAATAAGCTTAAGGAGGACGAAAATGACCTAAATGTTCAACCAATGACAGAAAATCACTAATTGGATGCACAAGATTGGTTAAAAACCCTAATTGGATTAGAATACGCCTAGGGAGGACGAAAATGACCTAAATGTTCAACCAATGACACAAAATGACACAAAATCACATATTGGATGCACAAGATTGGTTAAAAACCATAATTGGATTAGAATAAGCCTAGGGAGGACGAAAATGACCTAAATGTGCAACCAATGACACAAAATTACATAATGGATGCACAAGATTGATTAAAAACCCTAATTGGATTAGAATAAGCTTAAGGAGGTTGAAAATCACCTAAATGTTAATCCAATGACACAAAATCACTTATTGGATGCACAAGATTGGTTAAAAACCCTAATTGGATTAGAATAAGCCTAGGGAGGACGAAAATGACCTAAATGTACCACCAATGACACAAAATCACATATTGGATGCACAAGATTGGTTAAAAACCTTAATGGAGTAGAATAAGCTTACGGAGGACGAAAATGACCTAAATGTTCAACCAATGACACAAAATCAATTATTGGATGCACAAGATTGGTTAAAAACCCTAATTGGATTAGAATAAGCCTAGGGAGGACGAAAATGACCTAAATGTGCAACCAATAACACAAAATCACATATTGGATGCACAAGATTGGTTAAAAACCCTAATTGGATTAGAATAAGCCTAGGGAGGACGAAAATGACCTAAATTTTCAACCAATGACAAAAAATACACAAAATCACATATTGGATGCACAAGATTGCTTAAAAACCCTTATTGGATTAGAATAAGCTTAGGGAGGACGAAAATGACCTAAATGTTCATCCAATGACACAAAATCACTTATTGGATGCACAAGATTGGTTAAAAATCCTAATTGGATGAGAATAAGCCTAGGAAGACGAAAATTACCTAACTGTTCAACCGATGACACAAAATCACTTATTGGATGCGCAAGATTGGTTAAAAACCCTAATTTGATTAAAATAAACATAGGGAGGACGAAAATGAACTAAATGTTCTACCAATAACATTAAATGGTAGAAAATCACATATTGGATGCGCTAGATTTGTTAAAAACCCTAATTGGATTAGAATAAGCCTTGGGAGGACGAAAATGACCTAAATGTTCAACCAATGACTCAAAATCACATATTGGATGCACAAGATTGGTTAAAAACCCTAATTGGATTAGAATAAGCTTACGGAGGAAGAAAATGACCTAAATGTTCAACACATGACACAAAATCACTTATTGGATGCACAAGATTGGTTAAAAACCCTAATTGGATTAGAATAAGCCTAGGAAAGACAAAAATGACCTAACTGTTCAACCGATGACACAAAATCACTTATTGGATGCGCAAGATTGGTTAAAAACCTTAATTGGATTAAAATAAACATGGGGAGGTCGAAATTGACCTAAATGTTCTACCAATGACATTAAATGGCAGAAAATCACATATTGGATGCACTAGATTTGTTAAAAACCCTAATTGGATTAGAATATGCCTAGGGAGGACGAAAATGACCTAAATGTTCAACCAATGACACAAAATCACATATTGGATGCACAAGATTGGTTAAAAACCCTAATTGGATTAGAATAAGCTTACGGAGGACGAAAATGACCTAAATGTTCAACCAATGACAGAAAATCACTAATTGGATGCACAAGATTGGTTAAAAACCCTAATTGGATTAGAATACGCCTAGGGAGGACGAAAATGACCTAAATGTTCAACCAATGACACAAAATGACACAAAATCACATATTGGATGCACAAGATTGGTTAAAAACCATAATTGGATTAGAATAAGCCTAGGGAGGATGAAAATGACCTAAATGTGCAACCAATGACACAAAATTACATAATGGATGCACAAGATTGATTAAAAACCCTAATTGGATTAGAATAAGCTTAAGGAGGATGAAAATCACCTAAATGTTAATCCAATGACACAAAATCACTTATTGGATGCACAAGATTGGTTAAAAACCCTAATTGGATTAGAATAAGCCTAGGGAGGACGAAAATGACCTAAATGTACCACCAATGACACAAAATCACATATTGGATGCACAAGATTGGTTAAAAACCTTAATGGAGTAGAATAAGCTTACGTAGGATGAAAATGACCTAAATGTTCAACCAATGACACAAAATCAATTATTGGGTGCACAAGATTGGTTAAAAACCCTAATTGGATTAGAATAAGCCTAGGGAGGACGAAAATGACCTAAATGTGCAACCAATAACACAAAATCACATATTGGATGCACAAGATTAGTTAAAAACCCTAATTGGATTAGAATAAGCCTGGGCAGGACGAAAATGACCTAAATGTTCAACCAATGACACAAAATCACATATTGGATGCACAAGATTGGTTAAAAACCTTAATTGGATGAGAATAAGCCTAGGAAAGGCAAAATTGACCTAACTGTTCAACCGATGACACAAAATCACTTATTGGATGCGCAAGATTGGTTAAAAACCTTAATTGGATTAAAATAAACATAGGGAGGACGAAATTGACCTAAATGTTCTACCAATGACATTAAATGGCAGAATATCACATATTGGATGCACTAGATTTGTTAAAAACCCTAATTGGATTAGAATAAGCCTAGGGAGGACGAAAATGACCTAAATGTTCAACCAATGACACAAAATCACATATTGGATGCACAAGATTGGTTAAAAACCCAAATTGGATTACAATAAGCTTACAGAGGACGAAAATGACCTAAATATTCAACAATTGACAGAAAATCACTAATTGGATGCACAAGATTGGTTAAAAACCCTAATTGGATTAGAATAAGCCTAGGGAGGACGAAAATGACCTAAATGTACAACCAATGACACAAAATCACATATTGGATGCACAAGATTGGTTAAAAACCCTAATGGATTAGAATATGCTTACGGAGGACGAAAATGACCTAAATGTTCAACCAATGACACAAAATCAATTATTGGATGCACAAGATTGGTTAAAAACCCTAATTGGATTACAATAAGCCTAGGGAGGACGAAAATGACCTAAATGTGCAACCAATGACACAAAATCACATATTGGATGCACAAGATTGGTTAAAAACCCTAATTGGATTAGAAAAAGCTTAGGGAGGACGAAAATGACCTAAATGTTCATCCAATGACACAAAATCACTTATTCGATGCACAAGATTGGTTAAAAACCCTAATAGGATTAGAATAATCCTATGGAGGCATAAAATGACCTAAATGCGCAACCAATAACACAAAATCACATATTGGATGCACAAGATTAGTTAAAAACCCTAATTGGATTAGAATAAGCCTAGGGAGGACGAAAATGACCTAAATGTTCAACCAATGACACAAAATGACACAAAATGACATATTGGATGCACAAGATTGGTTAAAAACCCTAATTGGATTAGAATAAGCCTAGGGAGGACGAAAATGACCTAAATTTTCAACCAATGACACAAAATGGCACAAAATCACATATTGGATGCACAAGATTGCTTAAAAACCCTTATTGGATTAGAATAAGCTTAGGGAGGACGAAAATGACCTAAATGTGCAACCAATGACACAAAATTACATAATGGATGCACAAGATTGATTAAAAACCCTAATTGGATTAGAATAAGCTTAAGGAGGATGAAAATCACCTAAATGTTAATCCAATGACACAAAATCACTTATTGGATGCACAAGATTGGTTAAAAACCCTAATTGGATTAGAATAAGCCTAGGGAGGACGGAAATGACCTAAATGTACCACCAATGACACAAAATCACATATTGGATGCACAAGATTGGTTAAAAACCTTAATGGAGTAGAATAAGCTTACGGAGGACGAAGATGACCTAAATGTTCAACCAATGACACAAAATCAATTATTGGATGCACAAGATTGGTTAAAAACCCTAATTGGATTAGAATAAGCCTAGGGAGGACGAAAATGACCTAAATGTGCAACCAATAACACAAAATCACATATTGGATGCGCAAGATTAGTTAAAAACCCTAATTGGATTAGAATAAGCCTAGGCAGGACGAAAATGACCTAAATGTTCAACCAATGACACAAAATCACATATTGGATGCACAAGATTGGTTAAAAACCCTAATTGGATGAGAATATGCTTACGGAGGACGAAAATGACCTAAATGTTCAACCAATGACACAAAATCAATTATTGGATGCACAAGATTGGTTAAAAACCCTAATTGGATTAGAATAAGCCTAGGGAGGACGAAAATGACCTAAATGTGCAACCAATGACACAAAATCACATATTGGATGCACAAGATTGGTTAAAAACCCTAATTGGATTAGAATAAGCTTAGGGCGGACGAAAATGACCTAAATGTTCATCCAATGACACAAAATCACTTATTCGATGCCCAAGATTGGTTAGAAACCCTAATAGGATTAGAATAATCCTATGGAGGACGAAAATGACCTAAATGCGCAACCAACAACACAAAATCACATATTGGATGCACAAGATTAGTTAAAAACCCTAATTGGATTAGAAGAAGCCTAGGGAGGACGAAAATGACCTAAATGTTCAACCAATGACACAAAATCACATATTGGATGCACAAGATTGGTTAAAAACCCTAATTGGATTAGAATAAGCTTAAGGAGGACTAAAATGACCTAAATGTTCATCCAATGACAGAAAATCACTTATTGGATGCACAAGATTGGTTAAAAACCCTAATTGGATTAGAATAAGCCTAGGGAGGACGAAAATGACCTAAATGTACAACCAATGACACAAAATCACATATTGGATGCACAAGATTGGTTAAAAACCCTAATGGATTAGAATATCCTTACGGAGGACGAAAATGACCTAAATGTTCAACCCATGACACAAAATCAATTATTGGATGCACAAGATTGGTTAAAAACCCTAATTGGATTAGAATAAGCCTAGGGATGACGAAAATGACCTAAATGTGCAACCAATGACACAAAATCACATATTGGATGCACAAGATTGGTTAAAAACCCTAATTGGATTAGAATAAGCTTAGGGAGGACGAAAATGACCTAAATGTTCATCCAATGACACAAAATCACTTATTCGATGCACAAGATTGGTTAAAAACCCTAATAGGATTAGAATAATCCTATGGAGGACGAAAATGACCTAAATGCGCAACCAATAACACAAAATCACATATTGGATGCACAAGATTAGTTAAAAACCCTAATTGGATTAGAATAAGCCTAGGGAATACGAAAATGACCTAAATGTTCAACCAATGACACAAAATGACACAAAATCACATATTGGATGCACAAGATTGGTTAAAAACCATAATTGGATTAGAATAAGCCTAGGGAGGACGAAAATGACCTAAATGTGCAACCAATGACACAAAATCACATAATGGATGCACAAGATTGGTTAAAAACCCTAATGGAGTAGAATAAGCTTACGGAGGACGAAAATGACCTAAATGTTCAACCAATGACACAAAATCAATTATTGGATGCACAAGATTGGTTAAAAACCCTAATTGGATTAGAATAAGCCTAGGGAGGACGAAAATGACCTAAATGTGCAACCAATAACACAAAATCACATATTGGATGCACAAGATTGGTTAAAAACCCTAATTGGATTAGAATAAGCTTAGGGAGGACGAAAATGACCTAAATGTTCATCCAATGACACAAAATCACTTATTCGATGCACAAGATTGGTTAAAAACCCTAATAGGATTAGAATAAGCCTATGGAGGACGAAAATGACCTAAATGTGCAACCAATAACACAAAATCACATATTAAATGCACAAGATTAGTTAAAAACCCTAATTGGATTAGAATACGCCTAGGGAGGACGAAAATGACCTAAATGTTCAACCAATGACACAAAATCACATATTGGATGCACAAGTTTGGTTAAAAACCCTAATTGGATTAGAATAAGCCTAGGGAGGACGAAAATGACCTAAATGTTCAACCAATGACACAAAATGGCACAAAATCACATATTGGATGCACAAGATTGGTTAAAAACCCTAATTGGATTAGAATAAGCTTAGGGAGGACGAAAATGACCTAAATGTTCATCCAATGACACAAAATCACTTATTCGATGCACAAGATTGGTTAAAAACCCTAATAGGATTAGAATAATCCTATGGAGGACGAAAATGACCTAAATGCGCAACCAATAACACAAAATCACATATTGGATGCACAAGATTAGTTAAAAACCCTAATTGGATTAGAATAAGCCTAGGGAGGACGAAAATGACCTAAATGTTCAACCAATGACACAAAATCACATATTGGATGCACAAGATTGGTTAAAAACCCTAATTGGATTAGAATAAGCTTACGGAGGACGAAAATGACCTAAATGTTCAACCAATGACAGAAAATCACTAATTGGATGCACAAGATTGGTTAAAAACCCTAATTGGATTAGAATACGCCTAGGGAGGACGAAAATGACCTAAATGTTCAACCAATGACACAAAATGACACAAAATCACATATTGGATGCACAAGATTGGTTAAAAACCATAATTGGATTAGAATAAGCCTAGGGAGGACGAAAATGACCTAAATGTGCAACCAATGACACAAAATCACATATTGGATGCACAAGATTGGTTAAAAACCCTAATTGGATTAGAATAAGCTTAGGGAGGACGAAAATGACCTAAATGTTCAACCAATGACACAAAATCACTTATTCGATGCACAAGATTGGTTAAAAACCCTAATAGGATTAGAATAATCCTATGGAGGACGAAAATGACCTAAATGCGCAACCAATAACACAAAATCACATATTGGATGCACAAGATTAGTTAAAAACCCTAATTGGATTAGAATAAGCCCATGGAGGACGAAAATGACCTAAATGTTCAACCAATGACACAAAATGACATATTGGATGCACAATATTGGTTAAAAACCCTAATTGGATTAGAATAAGCCTAGGGAGGACGAAAATGACCTAAATTTTCAACCAATGACACAAAATGGCACAAAATCACATATTGGATGCACAAGATTGCTTAAAAACCCTTATTGGATTAGAATAAGCTTAGGGAGGACGAAAATGACCTAAATGTTCATCCAATGACACAAAATCACTTATTGGATGCACAAGATTGGTTAAAAACCCTAATTGGATGAGAATAAGCCTAGGAAGACGAAAATGACCTAACTGTTCAACCGATGACACAAAATCACTTATTGGATGCGCAAGATTGGTTAAAAACCCTAATTTGATTAAAGTAAACATAGGGAGGACGAAAATGAACTAAATGTTCTACCAATGACATAAAATGGCAGAAAATCACATATTGGATGCGCTAGATTTGTTAAAAACCCTAATTGGATTAGAATAAGCCTTGGGAGGACGAAAATGACCTAAATGTTCAACCAATGACACAAAATCACATATTGGATGCACAAGATTGGTTAAAAACCCTAATTGGATTAGAATAAGCTTACGGAGGAAGAAAATGACCTAAATGTTCAACCAATGACACAAAATCACTTATTGGATGCACAAGATTGGTTAAAAACCCTAATTTGATTAGAATAAGCCTAGGAAAGACAAAAATGACATAACTGTTCGACCGATGACACAAAATCACTTATTGGATGCGCAAGATTGGTTAAAAACCTTAATTGGATTAAAATAAACATAGGGAGGATGAAATTGACCTAAATGTTCTACCAATGATATTAAATGGCAGAAAATCACATATTGGATGCACTAGATTTGTTAAAAACCCTAATTGGATTAGAATAAGCCTAGGGAGGACGAAAATGACATAAATGTTCAACCAATGACACAAAATCACCTATTGGATGCACAAGATTGGTTAAAAACCCTAATTGGATTAGAATAATCTTACGGAGGACGAAAATGACCTAAATGTGCAACCAATGACACAAAATCACATAATGGATGCACAAGATTGATTAAAAACCCTAATTGGATTAGAATAAGCCTAGGGAGGATGAAAATGACCTAAATGTGCAACCAATAACACAAAATCACATATTGGATGCTCAAGATTAGTTAAAAACCCTAATTGGATTAGAATACGCCTAGGGAGGACGAAAATGACCTAAATGTTCAACCAATGACAAAAAATGACACAAAATCACATATTGTATGCCCAAGATTGGTTAAAAACCATAATTGGATTAGAATAAGCCTAGGGAGGACGAAAATGACCTAAATGTGCAACCAATGACACAAAATCACATAATGGATGCACAAGATTGATTAAAAACCCTAATTGGATTAGAATAGCTTAAGGAGGATGAAAATCACCTAAATGTTCATCCAATGACACAAAATCACTTATTGGATGCACAAGATTGGTTAAAAACCCTAATTGGATTAGAATAAGCCTAGGGAGGATGAAAATGACCTAAATGTACAACCAATGACACAAAATCACATATTGGATGCACAAGATTGGTTAAAAACCCTAATGGAGTAGAATAAGCTTACGGAGGACGAAAATGACCTAAATGTTCAACCAATGACACAAAATCAATTATTGGATGCACAAGATTGGTTAAAAACCCTAATTGGATTAGAATAAGCCTAGGGAGGACGAAAATGACCTAAATGTGCAACCAATAACACAAAATCACATATTTGATACACAAGATTAGTTAAAAACCCTAATTGGATTAGAATAAACCTAGGGAGGACGAAAATGACCTAAATGTTCAACCAATGACACAAAATGACACAAAATCATATATTGGATGCACAAGATTGGTTAAAAACCCTAATTGGATGAGAATAAGCCTAGGAAAGACAAAAATGACCTAACTGTTCAACCGATGACACAAAATCACTTATTGGATGCGCAAGATTGGTTAAAAACCTTAATTGGATTAAAATAAACATAGGGAGGACGAAATTGACCTAAATGTTCTACCAATGACATTAAATGGCAGAATATCACATATTGGATGCACTAGATTTGTTAAAAACCCTAATTGGATTAAAATAAGCCTAGGGAGGACGAAAATGACCTAAATGTTCAACCAATGACACAAAATCACATATTGGATGCACAAGATTGGTCAAAAACCCAAATTGGATTAGAATAAGCTTACGGAGGACGAAAATGACCTAAATGTTCAACCAATGACAGAAAATCACTAATTGGATGCACAAGATTGGTTAAAAACCCTAATTGGATTAGAATAAGCCTAGGGAGGACGAAAATGACCTAAATGTACAACCAATGACACAAAATCACATATTGGATGCACAAGATAGGTTAAAAACCCTAATGGATTAGAATATGCTTACGGAGGACGAAAATGACCTAAATGTTCAACCAATGACACAAAATCAATTATTGGATGCACAAGATTGGTTAAAAACCCTAATTGGATTAGAATAAGCCTAGGGAGGACGAAAATGACCTAAATGTGCAACCAATGACACAAAATCACATAATGGATGCACAAGATTGGTTAAAAACCCTAATTGGATTAGAATAAGCCTAGGGAGGACGAAAATGACCTAAATGTACAACCAATGACACAAAATCACATATTCGATGCACAAGATTGGTTAAAAACCCTAATAGAATTAGAATAATCCTATGGAGGACGAAAATGACCTAAATGCGCAACCAATAACACAAAATCACATATTGGATGCACAAGATTAGTTAAAAACCCTAATTGGATTAGAATAAGCCTAGGGAGGACGAAAATGACCTAAATGTTCAACCAATGACACAAAATGGCACATAATCACATATTGGATGCACAAGATTGCTTAAAAACCCTAATTGGATTAGAATAAGCTTAGGGAGGACGAAAATGACCTAAATGTTCAACGAATGACACAAAATGACACAAAATCACATATTGGTTGCACAAGATTGGTTAAAAACCCTAATTGGATGAGAATAAGCCTAGGAAAGACAAAAATGACCTAACTGTTCAACCGATGACACAAAATCACCTATTGGATGCGCAAGATTGGTTAAAAACCCTAATTGGATTAAAATAAACATAGGGAGGACGAAAATGACTTAATGTTCTACCAATGACATTAAATGGCAGAAAATCACATATTGGATGCGCTAGATTTGTTAAAAACCCTAATTGGATTAGAATAAGCCTAGGAAGGATAAAAATGACCTAAATGTTCAACCAATGACACAAAATCACATATTGGATGCACAAGATTGGTTAAAAACCCTAATTGGATTAGAATAAGCCTAGGGAGGACGAAAATGACCTAAATGTACAACCAATGACACAAAATCACATATTGGATGCACAAGATTGGTTAAAAACCCTAATGGATTAGAATAAGCTTACGGAGGACGAAAATGACCTAAATGTTCAACCAATGACACAAAATCAGTTATTGGATGCACAAGATTGGTTAAAAACCCTAATTGGATTAGAATAAGCTTAGGAAGGACGAAAATGACCTAAATATTACACCAATGACACAAAATCACTTATTGGATGCACAAGATTGGTAAAAAACCCTAATAGGATTAGAATAAGCCTAGGGAGGACGAAAATGACCTAAATTTTCAACCAATGACACAAAATCACTTATTGGATGCACAAGATTGGTAAAAAACCCTAATAGGATTAGAATAAGCCTACGGAGGATGAAAATGACCTAAATGTGCAACCAATAACACAAAATCACATATTGGATGCTCAAGATTAGTTAAAAACCCTAATTGGATTAGAATACGCCTAGGGAGGACGAAAATGACCTAAATGTTCAACCAATGACACAAATTGACTCAAAATCACATATTGGATGCACAAAATTGGTTAAAAACCATAATTGGATTAGAATAAGCCTAGGGAGGACGAAAATGACCTAAATGTGCAACCAATGACACAAAATCACATAATGGATGCACAAGATTGGTTAAAAACCCTAATTGGATTAGAATAAGCTTAAGGAGGATGAAAATCACCTAAATGTTCATCCAATGACACAAAATCACTTATTGGATGCACAAGATTGGTTAAAAACCCTAATTGGATTAGAATAAGCCTAGGGAGGACGAAAATGACCTAAATGTTCAACCAATGACACAAAATCACATATTGGATGCACAAGATTGGTTAAAAACCCTAATTGGATTAGAATAAGCTTACGGAGGACGAAAATGACCTAAATGTTCAACCAATGACAGAAAATCACTAATTGGATGCACAAGATTGGTTAAAAACCCTAATTGGATTAGAATACGCCTAGGGAGGACGAAAATGACCTAAATGTTCAACCAATGACACAAAATGACACAAAATCACATATTGGATGCACAAGATTGGTTAAAAACCATAATTGGATTAGAATAAGCCTAGGGAGGACGAAAATGACCTAAATGTGCAACCAATGACACAAAATTACATAATGGATGCACAAGATTGATTAAAAACCCTAATTGGATTAGAATAAGCTTAAGGAGGATGAAAATCACCTAAATGTTAATCCAATGACACAAAATCACTTATTGGATGCACAAGATTGGTTAAAAACCCTAATTGGATTAGAATAAGCCTAGGGAGGACGAAAATGACCTAAATGTACCACCAATGACACAAAATCACATATTGGATGCACAAGATTGGTTAAAAACCCTAATGGAGTAGAATAAGCTTACGGAGGACGAAAATGACCTAAATGTTCAACCAATGACACAAAATCAATTATTGGATGCGCAAGATTGGTTAAAAACCTTAATTGGATTAAAATAAACATGGGGAGGTCGAAATTGAGCTAAATGTTCTATCAATGACATCAAATGGCAGAAAATCACATATTGGATGCACTAGATTTGTTAAAAACCCTAATTGGATAAGAATAAGCCTAGGGAGGACGAAAATGACCTAAATGTTCAACCAATGACACAAAATCACATATTGGATGCACAAGATTGGTTAAAAACCCTAATTGGATTAGAATAAGCCTAGGGAGGACAAAAATGACCTAAATGTTCAACCAATGACACAAAATGACACAAAATCACATATTGGTTGCAAAAGATTGGTTAAAAACCCTAATTGGATGAGAATAAGCCTAGGAAAGACAAAAATGACCTAAATGTTCAACCGATGACACAAAATCACTTATTGGATGCGCAAGATTGGTTAAAAACCTTAATTGGATTAAAATAAACATGGGGAGGTCGAAATTGAGCTAAATGTTCTATCAATGACATCAAATGGCAGAAAATCACATATTGGATGCACTAGATTTGTTAAAAACCCTAATTGGATAAGAATAAGCCTAGGGAGGACGAAAATGACCTAAATGTTCAACCAATGACACAAAATCACATATTGGATGCACAAGATTGGTTAAAAACCCTAATTGGATTAGAATAAGCTTACGGAGGACGAAAATGACCTAAATGTTCAACCAATGACAGAAAATCACTTATTGGATGCACAAGATTGGTTAAAAACCCTAATTGGATTAGATTAAGCCTAGGGATGATGAAAATGACCTAAATGTACAACCAATAACACAAAATCACATATTGGATGCACAAGATTGGTTAAAAACCCTAATGGATTAGAATAAGCTTATGGAGGACAGAAATGACCTAAATATTCAACCAATGACACAAAATCACTTATTGGATGCACAAGATTGGTTAAAAACCCTAATTGGATTAGAATAAGCTTAGGAAGGACGAAAATGACCTAAATATTCCACCAATGACACAAAATCACTTATTGGATGCACAAGATTGGTAAAAAACCCTAATAGGATTAGAATAATCCTAGGGAGGATGAAAATGACCTAAATGTGCAACCAATAACACAAAATCACATATTGGATGCTCAAGATTTGTTAAAAACCCTAATTGGATTAGAATACGCCTAGGGAGGACGAAAATGACCTAAATGTTCAACCAATGACACAAAATGACACAAAATCACATATTGGATGCACAAGATTGGTTAAAAACCATAATTGGATTAGAATAAGCCTAGGGAGGACGAAAATGACCTAAATGTGCAACCAATGACACAAAATCACATAATGGATGCACAAGATTGGTTAAAAACCCTAATAGGATTAGAATAATCCTATGGAGGACGAAAATGACCTAAATGTGCAACCAATAACACAAAATCACATATTGGATGCACAAGATTAGTTAAAAACCCTAATTGGATTAGAATAAGCCTTGGGAGGACGAAAATGACCTAAATGTTCAACCCATGACACAAAATGACACAAAATCACATATTGGATGCACAAGATTGGTTAAAAACCCTAATTGGATGAGAATAAGCCTAGGAAAGACGAAAATGACCTAACTGTTCAACCGATGATACAAAATCACTTATTGGATGCGCAAGATTGGTTAAAAACCTTAATTGGATTAAAATAAACATGGGGAGGACGAAATTGACCTAAATGTTTTACCAATGACATTAAATGGCAGAAAATCACATATTGGATGCACTAGATTTGTTAAAAACCCTAATTGGATTAAAATAAGCCTAGGGAGGACGAAAATGACCTAAATGTTCAACCAATGACACAATATCACATATTGGATGCACAAGATTGGTTAAAAACCCTAATTGGATTAAAACAAGCTTACGGAGGACGAAAATGACCTAAATGTTCAACCAATGACAGAAAATCACTTATTGGATGCACAAGATTGGTTAAAAACCCTAATTGGATTAGAATAAGCCTAGGGAGGACGAAAATGACCTAAATGTACAACCAATGACAGAAAATCAATTATTGGATGCACAAGATTGGTTAAAAACCCTAATTGGATTAGAATAAGCCTAGGGAGGACGAAAATGACCTAAATGTGCAACCAATGACACAAAATCACATATTGGATGCACAAGATTGGTTAAAAACCCTAATTGGATTAGAATAAGCTTAGGGAGGATGAAAATGACCTAAATGTTCATCCAATGACACAAAATCACTTATTCGATGCACAAGATTGGTTAAAAACCCTAATTGGATTAGAATAATCCTATGGAGGACGAAAATGACCTAAATGCGCAACCAATAACACAAAATCACATATTGGATGCACAAGATTAGTTAAAAACCCTAATTGGATTAGAATAAGCCTAGGGAGGACGAATGACCTAAATGTTCAACCAATGACACAAAATGACACAAAATGACATATTGGATGCACAAGATTGGTTAAAAACCCTAATTGGATTAGAATAAGCCTAGGGAGGACGAAAATGACCTAAATTTTCAACCAATGACACAAAATGGCACAAAATCACATATTGGATGCACAAGATTGCTTAAAAACCCTAATTGGATTAGAATAAGCTTAAGGAGGACGAAAATGACCTAAATGTTCATCCAATGACACAAAATCACTTATTGGATGCACAAGATTGGTTAAAAACCCTAATTGGATGAGAATAAGCCTAGGAAGACGAAAATGACCTAACTGTTCAACCGATGACACAAAATCACTTATTGGATGCGCAAGATTGGTTAAAAACCCTAATTTGATTAAAATAAACATAGGGAGGACGAAAATGACCTAAATGTTCTACCAACGACATTAAATGGCAGAAAATCACATATTGGATGCGCTAGATTTGTTAAAAACCCTAATTGGATTAGAATAAGCCTTGGGAGGACGAAAATGACCTAAATGTTCAACCAATGACACAAAATCACATATTGGATGCACAAGATTGGTTAAAAACCCTAATTGGATTAGAATAAGCTTATGGAGGAAGAAAATGACCTAAATGTTCAACCAATGACACAAAATCACTTATTGGATGCACAAGATTGGTTAAAAACCCTAATTGGATTAGAATAAGCCTAGCAAAGACAAAAATGACCTAACTGTGCAACCAATGACACAAAATCACATAATGGATGCACAAGATTGGTTAAAAACCCTAATTGGATTAGAATAAGCTTAGGAAGGACGAAAATGACCTAAATATTCCACCAATGACACAAAATCACTTATTGGATGCACAAGATTGGTAAAAAAACCCTAATAGGATTAGAATAAGCCTAGGGAGGACGAAAATGACCTAAATTTTCAACCAATGACACAAAATCACTTATTGGATGCACAAGATTGGTAAAAAACCCTAATAGGATTAGAATAAGCCGAGGGAGGATGAAAATGACCTAAATGTGCAACCAATAACACAAAATCACATATTGGATGCTCAAGATTAGTTAAAAACCCTAATTGGATTAGAATACGCCTAAGGAAGACGAAAATGACCTAAATGTTCAACCAATGACACAAAATGACACAAAATCACATATTGGATGCACAAGATTGGTTAAAAACCATAATTGGATTAGAATAAGGCTAGGGAGGACGAAAATGACCTAAATGTGCAACCAATGACACAAAATCACATAATGGATGCACAAGATTGATTAAAAACCCTAATTGGATTAGAATAAGCTTAAGGAGGATGAAAATCACCTAAATGTTCATCCAATGACACAAAATCACTTATTGGATGCACAAGATTGGTTAAAAACCCTAATTGGATTAGAATAAGCCTAGGGAGGACGAAAATGACCTAAATGTACAACCAATGACACAAAATCACATATTGGTTGCACAAGATTGGTTAAAAACCCTAATGGAGTAGAATAAGCTTACGGAGGACGAAAATGACCTAAATGTTCAACCAATGAAACAAAATCAATTATTGGATGCACAAGATTGGTTAAAAACCCTAATTGGATTAGAATAAGCCTAGGGAGGACGAAAATGACCTAAATGTGCAACCAATAACACAAAATCACATATTGGATGCACAAGATTAGTTAAAAACCCTAATTGGATTAGAATAAGCCTAGGGAGGACGAAAATGACCTAAATGTTCAACCAATGACACAAAATGACACAAAATCACATATTGGATGCACAAGATTGGTTAAAAACCCTAATTGGATGAGAATAAGCCTAGGAAAGACAAAAATGACCTAACTGTTCAACCGATGACACAAAATCACTTATTGGATGCGCAAGATTGGTTAAAAACCTTAATTGGATTAAAATAAACATAGGGAGGACGAAATTGACCTAAATGTTCTACCAATGACATTAAATGGTAGAATATCACATGTTGGATGCACTAGATTTGTTAAAAACCCTAATTGGATTAGAATAAGCCTAGGGAGGACGAAAATGACCTAAATGTTCAACCAATGACACAAAATCACATATTGGATGCACAAGATTGGTTAAAAACCCAAATTGGATTAGAATAAGCTTACGGAGGACGAAAATGACCTAAATGTTCAACCAATGACAGAAAATCACTAATTGGATGCACAAGATTGGTTAAAAACCCTAATTGGATTAGAATAAGCCTAGGGAGGACGAAAATGACCTAAATGTACAACCAATGACACAAAATCACATATTGGATGCACAAGATTGGTTAAAAACCCTAATGGATTAGAATATCCTTACGGAGGACGAAAATGACCTAAATGTTCAACCCATGACACAAAATCAATTATTGGATGCACAAGATTGGTTAAAAACCCTAATTGGATTAGAATAAGCCTAGGGATGACGAAAATGACCTAAATGTGCAACCAATGACACAAAATCACATATTGGATGCACAAGATTGGTTAAAAACCCTAATTGGATTAGAATAAGCTTAGGGAGGACGAAAATGACCTAAATGTTCATCCAATGACACAAAATCACTTATTCGATGCACAAGATTGGTTAAAAACCCTAATAGGATTAGAATAATCCTATGGAGGACGAAAATGACCTAAATGCGCAACCAATAACACAAAATCACATATTGGATGCACAAGATTAGTTAAAAACCCTAATTGGATTAGAATAAGCCTAGGGAATACGAAAATGACCTAAATGTTCAACCAATGACACAAAATGACACAAAATCACATATTGGATGCACAAGATTGGTTAAAAACCATAATTGGATTAGAATAAGCCTAGGGAGGACGAAAATGACCTAAATGTGCAACCAATGACACAAAATCACATAATGGATGCACAAGATTGGTTAAAAACCCTAATGGAGTAGAATAAGCTTACGGAGGACGAAAATGACCTAAATGTTCAACCAATGACACAAAATCAATTATTGGATGCACAAGATTGGTTAAAAACCCTAATTGGATTAGAATAAGCCTAGGGAGGACGAAAATGACCTAAATGTGCAACCAATAACACAAAATCACATATTGGATGCATAAGATTAGTTAAAAACCCTAATTGGATTAGAATAAGCCTAGGGAGGACGAAAATGACCTAAATGTTCAACCAATGACACAAAATGACACAAAATCACATATTGGATGCACAAGATTGGTTAAAAACCCTAATTGGATGAGAATAAGCCTAGGAAAGACAAAAATGACCTAACTGTTCAACCGATGACACAAAATCACTTATTGGATGCGCAAGATTGGTTAAAAACCTTAATTGGATTAAAATAAACATAGGGAGGACGAAATTGACCTAAATGTTCTACCAATGACATTAAATGGCAGAATATCACATATTGGATGCACTAGATTTGTTAAAAACCCTAATTGGATTAGAATAAGCCTAGGGAGGACGAAAATGACCTAAATGTTCAACCAATGACACAAAATCACATATTGGATGCACAAGATTGGTTAAAAACCCTAATTGGATTAGAATAAGCTTACGGAGGAAGAAAATGACCTAAATGTTCAACCAATGACACAAAATCACTTATTGGATGCACAAGATTGGTTAAAAACCCTAATTGGATTAGAATAAGCCTAGGGAGGACGAAAATGACCTAAATGTTCAACTAATGACACAAAATCACATATTGGATGCACAAGATTGGTTAAAAACCCTAATTGGATTAGAATAAGCTTACGGAGGACGAAAATGACCTAAATGTTCAACCAATGACAGAAAATCACTAATTGGATGCACAAGATTGGTTAAAAACCCTAATTGGATTAGAATAAGCCTTGGGAGGACGAAAATGACCTAAATGTACAACCAATGACACAAAATCACATATTGGATGCACAAGATTGGTTAAAAACCCTAATGGATTAGAATATGCTTACGGAGGACGAAAATGACCTAAATGTTCAACCAATGACACAAAATCAATTATTGGATGCACAAGATTGGTTAAAAACCCTAATTGGATTAGAATAAGCCTAGGGAGGACGAAAATGACCTAAATGTGCAACCAATGACACAAAATCACATATTGGATGCACAAGATTGGTTAAAAACCCTAATTCGATTAGAATAAGCCTAGGGAGGACGAAAATGACCTAAATGTTCAACCAATGACACAAAATGACACAAAATCACATATTGGATGCACAAGATTGGTTAAAAACCCTAATTGGATTAGAATAAGCTTAGGAAGGACGAAAATGACCTAAATATTCAACCAATGACACAAAATCACTTATTGGATGCACAAGATTGGTAAAAAACCCTAATAGGATTAGAATAAGCCTAGGGAGGACGAAAATGACCTAAATTTTCAACCAATGACACAAAATCACTTATTGGATGCACAAGATTGGTAAAAAACCCTAATAGGATTAGAATAAGCCTAGGGAGGATGAAAATGACCTAAATGTGCAACCAATAACACAAAATCACATATTGGATGCTCAAGATTAGTTAAAAACCCTAATTGGATTAGAATACGCCTAGGGAGGACGAAAATGACCTAAATGTTCAACAATTGACACAAAATCACATATTGGATGCACAAGATTGGTTAAAAACCCAAATTGGATTAGAATAAGCTTAAGGAGGACGAAAATGACCTAAATGTTCAACCAATGACAGAAAATCACTAATTGGATGCACAAGATTGGTTAAAAACCCTAATTGGATTAGAATACGCCTAGGGAGGACGAAAATGACCTAAATGTTCAACCAATGACACAAAATGACACAAAATCACATATTGGATGCACAAGATTGGTTAAAAACCATAATTGGATTAGAATAAGCCTAGGGAGGACGAAAATGACCTAAATGTGCAACCAATGACACAAAATTACATAATGGATGCACAAGATTGATTAAAAACCCTAATTGGATTAGAATAAGCTTAAGGAGGATGAAAATCACCTAAATGTTAATCCAATGACACAAAATCACTTATTGGATGCACAAGATTGGTTAAAAACCCTAATTGGATTAGAATAAGCCTAGGGAGGACGAAAATGACCTAAATGTACCACCAATGACACAAAATCACATATTGGATGCACAAGATTGGTTAAAAACCCTAATGGAGTAGAATAAGCTTACGGAGGACGAAAATGACCTAAATGTTCAACCAATGACACAAAATCAATTATTGGATGCACAAGATTGGTTAAAAACCCTAATTGGATTAGAATAAGCCTAGGGAGGACGAAAATGACCTAAATGTTCAACCAATGACACAAAATGGCACATAATCACATATTGGATGCACAAGATTGCTTAAAAACCCTAATTGGATTAGAATAAGCTTAGGGAAAACGAAAATGACCTAAATGTTCAATAAATGACACAAAATGAAACAAAATCACATATTGGATGCACAAGATTGGTTAAAAACCCTAATTGGATTAGAATAAGCTTAGGAAGGACGAAAATGACCTAAATATTCTACCAATGACACAAAATCACTTATTGGATGCACAAGATTGGTAAAAAAACCCTAATAGGATTAGAATAAGCCTAGGGAGGACGAAAATGACCTAAATTTTCAACCAATGACACAAAATCACTTATTGGATGCACAAGATTGGTAAAAAACCCTAATAGGATTAGAATAAGCCTAGGGAGGACGAAAATGACCTAAATTTTCAACCAATGACAAAAAATCACTTATTGGATGCACAAGATTGGTTAAAAACACTAATTGGATTAGAATAAGCCTAGGCAGGACGAAAATGATCTAAATGTACAACCAATGACACAAAATCACTTATTGGATGCACAAGATTGGTTAAAAACCCTAATTGGATTAGAATAAGCCTAGGGAGGACGAAAATGACCTAAATGTACAACCAATGACACAAAATCACATATTGGATGCACAAGATTGGTTAAAAACCCTAATGGATTAGAATATGCTTACGGAGGACGAAAATGACCTAAATGTTCAACCAATAACACAAAATCAATTATTGGATGCACAAGATTGGTTAAAAACCCTAATTGGATTAGAATAAGCCTAGGGACGACGAAAATGACCTAAATGTGCAACCAATGACACAAAATCACATATTGGATGCACAAGATTGGTTAAAAACCCTAATTGGATTAGAATAAGCTTAGGGAGGACGAAAATGACCTAAATGTTCATCCAATGACACAAAATCACTTATTCGATGCACAAGATTGGTTAAAAACCCTAATTTGATTAAAATAAACATAGGGAGGACGAAAATGACCTAAATGTTCTACCAATGACATTAAATGGCAGAAAATCACATATTGGATGCGCTAGATTTGTTAAAAACCCTAATTGGATTAGAATAAGCCTTGGGAGGACGAAAATGACCTAAATGTTCAACCAATGACACAAAATCACATATTGGATGCACAAGATTGGTTAAAAACCCTAATTGGATTAGAATAAGCTTACGGAGGAAGAAAATGACCTAAATGTTCAACCAATGACACAAAATCACTTATTGGATGCACAAGATTGGTTAAAAACCCTAATTGGATTAGAATAAGTCTAGGAAAGACAAAAATGACCTAACTGTTCAACCGATGACACAAAATCACTTATTGGATGCGCAAGATTGGTTAAAAACCTTAATTGGATTAAAATAAACATAGGGAGGACGAAATTGACCTAAATGTTCTACCAATGACATTAAATGGCAGAAAATCACATATTGGATGCACTAGATTTGTTAAAAACCCTAATTGGATTAGAATAAGCCTAGGGAGGACGAAAATGACCTAAATGTTCAACCAATGACACAAAATCACATATTGGATGCACAAGATTGGTTAAAAACCCTAATTGGATTAGAATAAGCTTACGGAGGACGAAAATGACCTAAATGTTCAACCAATGACAGAAAATCACTAATTGGATGCACAAGATTGGTTAAAAACCCTTATTGGATTAGAATAAGCCTAGGGAGGACGAAAATGACCTAAATGTGCAACCAATGACACAAAATCACATATTGGATGCACAAGATTGGATAAAAACCCTTATTGGATTAGAATAAGCTTAGGGAGGACGAAAATGACCTAAATGTTCATCCAATGACACAAAATCACTTATTCGATGCACAAGATTGGTTAAAAACCCTAATAGGATTAGAATAATCCTATGGAGGACGAAAATGACCTAAATGCACAACCAATAACACAAAATCACATATTGGATGCACAAGATTGGTTAAAAACCCTAATTGGATTAGAATAAGCTTAGGGAGGACGAAAATGACCTAAATATTCAACCAATGACACAAAATGACACAAAATCACATATTGGATGCACAAGATTGGTTAAAAACCCTAATTGGATTAGAATAAGCCTAGGGAGGACGAAAATGACCTAAATTTTCAACCAATGACACAAAATGGCACAAAATCACATATTGGATGCACAAGATTGCTTAAAAACCCTAATTGGATTAGAATAAGCTTAGGGAGGACGAAAATAACCTAAATGTTCATCCAATGACACAAAATCACTTATTCGATGCACAAGATTGGTTAAAAACCCTAATTGGATGAGAATAATCCTATGGAGGACGAAAATGACCTAAATGTGCAACCGATGACACAAAATCAAATATTGGATCCACAAGATTGGTTAAAAACCCTAATTGGATTAGAATAAGCCTAGGGAGGACGAAAATGACCTAAATGTTCAACCAATGACACAAAATGACACAAAATCACATATTGGATGCACAAGATTGGTTAAAAACCCTAATTGGATTAGAATAAGCCTAGGGAGGACGAAAATGACCTAAATTTTCAACCAATGACACAAAATGGCACAAAATCACATATTGGATGCACAAGATTGCTTAAAAACCCTAATTGGATTAGAATAAGCTTAGGGCGGACGAAAATAACCTAAATGTTCATCCAATGACACAAAATCACTTATTGGATGCACAAGATTGGTTAAAAACCCTAATTGGATGAGAATAAGCCTAGGAAGACGAAAATGACCTAACTGTTCAACCGATGACACAAAATCACTTATTGGATGCGCAAGATTGGTTAAAAACCCTAATTGGATTAAAATAAACATAGGGAGGACGAAAATGACCTAAATGTTCTACCAATGACATTAAATGGCAGAAAATCACATATTGGATGCGCTAGATTTGTTAAAAACCCTAATTGGATTAGAATAAGCCTTGGGAGGACGAAAACGACCTAAATGTTCAACCAATGACACAAAATCACATATTGGATGCACAAGATTGGTTAAAAACCCTAATTGGATTAGAATAAGCTTACGGAGGAAGAAAATGACCTAAATGTTCAACCAATGACACAAAATCACTTATTGGATGCACAAGATTGGTTAAAAACCCTAATTGGATTAGAATAAGCCTAGGGAGGACGAAAATGACCTAAATGTTCAACCAATGACACAAAATCAATTATTGGATGCACAAGATTGGTTAAAAACCCTAATTGGATTAGAATAAGCCTAGGGAGGACGAAAATGACCTAAATGTTCAACCAATGACACAAAATGGCACATAATCACATATTGGATGCACAAGATTGCTTAAAAAGCCTAATTGGATTAGAATAAGCTTAGGAAGGACGAAAATGACCTAAATGTTCAACCAATGACACAAAATCACATATTGGATGCACAAGATTAGTTAAAAACCCTAATTGGATTAGAATAAGCCTAGGGAGGACGAAAATGACCTAAATGTTCAACCAATGACACAAAATGACACAAAATTACATATTGGATGCACAAGATTGGTTAAAAACCCTAATTGGATTAGAATAAGCCTAGGAAGACGAAAATGACCTAACTGTTCAACCGATGACACAAAATCACTTATTGGATGCGCAAGATTGGTTAAAAACCCTAATTGGATTAAAATAAACATAGGGAGGACGAAAATGACCTAAATGTTCTACCAATGACATTAAATGGCAGAAAATCACATATTGGATGCGCTAGATTTGTTAAAAACCCTAATTGGATTAGAATAAGCCTTGGGAGGACGAAAATGACCTAAATGTTCAACCAATGACACAAAATCACATATTGGATGCACAAGATTGGTTAAAAACCCTAATTGGATTAGAATAAGCTTACGGAGGAAGAAAATGACCTAAATGTTCAACCAATGACACAAAATCACTTATTGGATGCACAAGATTGGTTAAAAACCCTAATTGGATTAGAATAAGCCTAGGAAAGACAAAAATGACCTAACTATTCAACCGATGACACAAAATCACTTATTGGATGCGCAAGATTGGTTAAAAATCTTAATTGGATTAAAATAAACATAGGGAGGACGAAATTGACCTAAATGTTCAACCAATGACAGAAAATCACTAATTGAATGCACAAGATTGGTTAAAAACCCTAATTGGATTAGAATAAGCCTAGGGAGGACGAAAATGACCTAAATGTACAACCAATGACACAAAATCATATATTGGATGCACAAGATTGGTTAAAAACCGTAATGGATTTGAATATGCTTACGGAGGACGAAAATGACCTAAATGTTCAACCAATGACACAAAATCAATTATTGGATGCACAAGATTGGTTAAAAACCCTAGTTGGATTAGAATAAGCCTAGGGAGGACGAAAAATGACCTAAATGTGCAACCAATGACACAAAATCACATATTGGATGCACAAGACTGGTTAAAAACCCTAATTGGATTAGAATAAGCTTAGGGAGGACGAAAATGACCTAAATGTTCATCCAATGACACAAAATCACTTATTCGATGCACAAGATTGGTTAAAAACCCTAATAGGATTAGAATAATCCTATGGAGGACGAAAATGACCTAAATGCGCAACCAATAACACAAAATCACATATTGGATGCACAAGATTAGTTAAAAACCCTAATTGGATTACAATAAGCCTAGGGAGGACGAATGACCTAAATGTTCAACCAATGACACAAAATGACACAAAATGACATATTGGATGCACAAGATTGGTTAAAAACCCTAATTGGATTAGAATAAGCCTAAGGAGGACGAAAATGACCTAAATTTTCAACCAATGACACAAAATGGCACAAAATCACATATTGGGTGCACAAGATTGCTTAAAAACCCTAATTGGATTATAATAAGCTAAGGGAGGACTAAAATGACCTAAATGTTCATCATATGACACAAAATCACTTATTGGATGCACAAGATTGGTTAAAAACCCTAATTGGATGAGAATAAACCTAGGAAGACGAAAATGACCTAACTGTTCAACCGATGACACAAAATCACTTATTGGATGCGCAAGATTGGTTAAAAACCCTAATTTGATTAAAATAAACATAGGGAGGACGAAAATGACCTAAATGTTCTACCAATGACATTAAATGGCAGAAAATCACATATTGGATGCGCTAGATTTGTTAAAAACCCTAATTGGATTAGAATAAGCCTTGGGAGGACGAAAATGACCTAAATGTTCAACCAATGACACAAAATCACATATTGGATGCACAAGATTGGTTAAAAACCCTAATTGGATTAGAATAAGCTTACGGAGGAAGAAAATGACCTAAATGTTCAACCAATGACACAAAATCACTTATTGGATGCACAAGATTGGTTAAAAACCCTAATTGGATTAGAATAAGTCTAGGAAAGACAAAAATGACCTAACTGTTCAACCGATGACACAAAATCACTTATTGGATGCGCAAGATTGGTTAAAAACCTTAATTGGATTAAAATAAACATAGGGAGGACGAAATTGACCTAAATGTTCTACCAATGACATTAAATGGCAGAAAATCACATATTGGATGCACTAGATTTGTTAAAAACCCTAATTGGATTAGAATAAGCCTAGGGAGGACGAAAATGACCTAAATGTTCAACCAATGACACAAAATCACATATTGGATGCACAAGATTGGTTAAAAACCCTAATTGGATTAGAATAAGCTTACGGAGGACGAAAATGACCTAAATGTTCAACCAATGACAGAAAATCACTAATTGGATGCACAAGATTGGTTAAAAACCCTTATTGGATTAGAATAAGCCTAGGGAGGACGAAAATGACCTAAATGTGCAACCAATGACACAAAATCACATATTGGATGCACAAGATTGGATAAAAACCCTTATTGGATTAGAATAAGCTTAGGGAGGACGAAAATGACCTAAATGTTCATCCAATGACACAAAATCACTTATTCGATGCACAAGATTGGTTAAAAACCCTAATAGGATTAGAATAATCCTATGGAGGACGAAAATGACCTAAATGCACAACCAATAACACAAAATCACATATTGGATGCACAAGATTGGTTAAAAACCCTAATTGGATTAGAATAAGCTTAGGGAGGACGAAAATGACCTAAATATTCAACCAATGACACAAAATGACACAAAATCACATATTGGATGCACAAGATTGGTTAAAAACCCTAATTGGATTAGAATAAGCCTAGGGAGGACGAAAATGACCTAAATTTTCAACCAATGACACAAAATGGCACAAAATCACATATTGGATGCACAAGATTGCTTAAAAACCCTAATTGGATTAGAATAAGCTTAGGGAGGACGAAAATAACCTAAATGTTCATCCAATGACACAAAATCACTTATTCGATGCACAAGATTGGTTAAAAACCCTAATTGGATGAGAATAATCCTATGGAGGACGAAAATGACCTAAATGTGCAACCGATGACACAAAATCAAATATTGGATCCACAAGATTGGTTAAAAACCCTAATTGGATTAGAATAAGCCTAGGGAGGACGAAAATGACCTAAATGTTCAACCAATGACACAAAATGACACAAAATCACATATTGGATGCACAAGATTGGTTAAAAACCCTAATTGGATTAGAATAAGCCTAGGGAGGACGAAAATGACCTAAATTTTCAACCAATGACACAAAATGGCACAAAATCACATATTGGATGCACAAGATTGCTTAAAAACCCTAATTGGATTAGAATAAGCTTAGGGCGGACGAAAATAACCTAAATGTTCATCCAATGACACAAAATCACTTATTGGATGCACAAGATTGGTTAAAAACCCTAATTGGATGAGAATAAGCCTAGGAAGACGAAAATGACCTAACTGTTCAACCGATGACACAAAATCACTTATTGGATGCGCAAGATTGGTTAAAAACCCTAATTGGATTAAAATAAACATAGGGAGGACGAAAATGACCTAAATGTTCTACCAATGACATTAAATGGCAGAAAATCACATATTGGATGCGCTAGATTTGTTAAAAACCCTAATTGGATTAGAATAAGCCTTGGGAGGACGAAAACGACCTAAATGTTCAACCAATGACACAAAATCACATATTGGATGCACAAGATTGGTTAAAAACCCTAATTGGATTAGAATAAGCTTACGGAGGAAGAAAATGACCTAAATGTTCAACCAATGACACAAAATCACTTATTGGATGCACAAGATTGGTTAAAAACCCTAATTGGATTAGAATAAGCCTAGGGAGGACGAAAATGACCTAAATGTTCAACCAATGACACAAAATGACACAAAATCACATATTGGATGCACAAGATTGGTTAAAAACCCTAATTGGATTAGAATAAGCTTAAGGAGGACGAAAATGACCTAAATGTTCAACCAATGACACAAAATCACATATTGGATGCACAAGATTGGTTAAAAACCCTAATTGGATTAGAATAAGCCTAGGGAGGACGAAAATGACCTAAATGTTCAACTAATGACACAAAATCACATATTGGATGCACAAGATTGGTTAAAAACCCTAATTGGATTAGAATAAGCTTACGGAGGACGAAAATGACCTAAATGTTCAACCAATGACAGAAAATCACTAATTGGATGCACAAGATTGGTTAAAAACCCTAATTGGATTAGATTAAGCCTAGGGAGGACGAAAATGACCTAAATGTTCAACCAATGACACAAAATCACTTATTGGATGCACAAGATTGGTTAAAAACCCTAATTGGATTAGAATAAGCCTAGCAAAGACAAAAATGACCTAACTGTGCAACCAATGACACAAAATCACATAATGGATGCACAAGATTGGTTAAAAACCCTAATTGGATTAGAATAAGCTTAGGAAGGACGAAAATGACCTAAATATTCCACCAATGACACAAAATCACTTATTGGATGCACAAGATTGGTAAAAAAACCCTAATAGGATTAGAATAAGCCTAGGGAGGACGAAAATGACCTAAATTTTCAACCAATGACACAAAATCACTTATTGGATGCACAAGATTGGTAAAAAACCCTAATAGGATTAGAATAAGCCTAGGGAGGATGAAAATGACCTAAATGTGCAACCAATAACACAAAATCACATATTGGATGCTCAAGATTAGTTAAAAACCCTAATTGGATTAGAATACGCCTAGGGAGGACGAAAAAGACCTAAATGTTCAACCAATGACACAAAATGACTCAAAATCACATATTGGATCCACAAGATTGGTTAAAAACCCTAATTGGATTAGAATAAGCCTAGGGAGGACGAAAATGACCTAAATGTACAACCAATGACACAAAATCACATATTGGATGCACAAGATTGGTTAAAAACCCTAATTGGATTAGAATAAGCCTAGGTAGGACGAAAATGACCTAAATGTTCAACCAATGACACAAAATGGCACAAAATCACATATTGGATGCACAAGATTGCTTAAAAATGCTAATTGGATTAGAATAAGCTTAGGGAGGACGAAAATGACCTAAATGTTCAACCAATGACACAAAATGACACAAAATCACATATTGGATGCACAAGATTGGTTAAAAACCCTAATGGATTAGAATAAGCTTACGGAGGACGAAAATGACCTAAATGTTCAACCAATGACACAAAATCACTTATTGGATGCACAAGATTGGTTAAAAACCCTAATTGGATTAGAATAAGCTTAGGAAGGACGAAAATGACCTAAATATTCCACCAATGACACAAAATCACTTATTGGATGCACAAGATTCGTAAAAAACGCTAATAGGATTATAATAAGCTTAGGGAGGACGAAAATGACCTAAATGTTCATCCAATGACACAAAATCAGTTATTCGATGCACAAGATTGGTTAAAAACCCTAATAGGATTAGAATAATCCTATGGAGGACGAAAATGACCTAAATGTGCAACCAATAACACAAAATCACATATTGGATGCACAAGATCAGTTAAAAACCCTAATTGGATTAGAATAAGCCTAGGGAGGACAAAAATGACCTAAATGTTCAACCAATGACACAAAATGACACAAAATCGCATATTGGTTGCAAAAGATTGGTTAAAAACCCTAATTGGATGAGAATAAGCCTAGGAAAGACAAAAATGACCTAACTATTCAACCGATGACACAAAATCACTTTTTGGATGCGCAAGATTGGTTAAAAACCTTAATTGGATTAAAATAAACATGGGGAGGACGAAATTGAGCTAAATGTTCTACCAATGACATTAAATGGCAGATAATCACATATTGGATGCACTAGATTTGTTAAAAACCCTAATTGGATTAGAATAAGCCTAGGGAGGACGAAAATGACCTAAATGTGCAACCAATAACACAAAATCACATATTGGATACACAAGATTAGTTAAAAACCCTAATTTGGATTAGAATAAGCCTAGGGAGGACGAAAATGACCTAAATGTGCAACCAATAACACAAAATCACATATTGGATGCACAAGATTAGTTAAAAACCCTAATTGGATTAGAATAAGCCTAGGGAGGACGAAAATGACCTAAATGTTCATCCAATGACACAAAATCACTTATTGGATACACAAGATTAGTTAAAAACCCTAATTGGATTAGAATAAGCCTAGGGAGGACGAAAATGACCTAAATGTTCAACAAATGACACAAAATGACACAAAATCATATATTGGATGCACAAGATTGGTTAAAAACCCTAATTGGATGAGAATAAGCCTAGAAAAGACAAAATGACCTAACTGTTCCACCGATGACACAAAATCACTTATTGGATGCGCAAGATTGGTTAAAAACCTTAATTGGATTAAAATAAACATAGGGAGGACGAAATTGACCTAAATGTTCTACCAATGACATTAAATGGCAGAAAATCACATATTGGATGCACTAGATTTGTTAAAAACCCTAATTGGATTAGAATAAGCCTAGGGAGGACGAAAATGACCTATATGTTCAACCAATGACACAAAATCACATATTGGATGCACAAGATTGGTTAAAAACCCTAATTGGATTAGAATAAGCTTACGGAGGACGAAAATGACCTAAATGTTCAACCAATGACAGAAAATCACTAATTGGATGCACAAGATTGGTTAAAAACCCTTATTGGATTAGAATAAGCCTAGGGAGGACGAAAATGACCTAAATGTGCAACCAATGACACAAAATCACATATTGGATGCACAAGATTGGATAAAAACCCTTATTGGATTAGAATAAGCTTAGGGAGGACGAAAATGACCTAAATGTTCATCCAATGACACAAAATCACTTATTCGATGCACAAGATTGGTTAAAAACCCTAATAGGATTAGAATAATCCTATGGAGGACGAAAATGACCTAAATGCACAACCAATAACACAAAATCACATATTGGATGCACAAGATTGGTTAAAAACCCTAATTGGATTAGAATAAGCTTAGGGAGGACGAAAATGACCTAAATATTCAACCAATGACACAAAATGACACAAAATCACATATTGGATGCACAAGATTGGTTAAAAACCCTAATTGGATTAGAATAAGCCTAGGGAGGACGAAAATGACCTAAATTTTCAACCAATGACACAAAATGGCACAAAATCACATATTGGATGCACAAGATTGCTTAAAAACCCTAATTGGATTAGAATAAGCTTAGGGAGGACGAAAATAACCTAAATGTTCATCCAATGACACAAAATCACTTATTCGATGCACAAGATTGGTTAAAAACCCTAATTGGATGAGAATAATCCTATGGAGGACGAAAATGACCTAAATGTGCAACCGATGACACAAAATCAAATATTGGATCCACAAGATTGGTTAAAAACCCTAATTGGATTAGAATAAGCCTAGGGAGGACGAAAATGACCTAAATGTTCAACCAATGACACAAAATGACACAAAATCACATATTGGATGCACAAGATTGGTTAAAAACCCTAATTGGATTAGAATAAGCCTAGGGAGGACGAAAATGACCTAAATTTTCAACCAATGACACAAAATGGCACAAAATCACATATTGGATGCACAAGATTGCTTAAAAACCCTAATTGGATTAGAATAAGCTTAGGGCGGACGAAAATAACCTAAATGTTCATCCAATGACACAAAATCACTTATTGGATGCACAAGATTGGTTAAAAACCCTAATTGGATGAGAATAAGCCTAGGAAGACGAAAATGACCTAACTGTTCAACCGATGACACAAAATCACTTATTGGATGCGCAAGATTGGTTAAAAACCCTAATTGGATTAAAATAAACATAGGGAGGACGAAAATGACCTAAATGTTCTACCAATGACATTAAATGGCAGAAAATCACATATTGGATGCGCTAGATTTGTTAAAAACCCTAATTGGATTAGAATAAGCCTTGGGAGGACGAAAACGACCTAAATGTTCAACCAATGACACAAAATCACATATTGGATGCACAGGATTGGTTAAAAACCCTAATTGGATTAGAATAAGCTTAGGGAGGACGAAAATGACCTAAATGTTCATCCAATGACACAAAATCACTTATTCGATGCACAAGATTGGTTAAAAACCATAATAGGATAAGAATAATCCTATGGAGGACGAAAATGACCTAAATGCGCAACCAATAACACAAAATCACATATTGGATGCACAAGATTAGTTAAAAACCCTAATTGGATTAGAATAAGCCTAGGGAGGACGAAAATGACCTAAATGTTCAACCAATGACACAAAATCACATATTGGATGCACAAGATTGGTTAAATACCCTAATTGGATTAGAATAAGCCTAGGGAGGACGAAAATGACCTAAATTTTCAACCAATGACACAAAATGGCACAAAATCACATATTGGATGCACAAGATTGGTTAAAAACCCTAATTGGATTAGAATAAGCTTAGGGAGGACGAAAATTACCTAAATGTTCATCCAATGACAGAAAATCACTTATTCGATGCACAAGATTGGTTAAAAACCCTAATAGGATAAGAATAATCCTATGGAGGACGAAAATGACCTAAATGCGCAACCAATAACACAAAATCACATATTGGATGCACAAGATTAGTTAAAAACCCTAATTGGATTAGAATAAGCTTAGGGAGGATGAAAATGACCTAAATGTTCAACCAATGACACAAAATGACACAAAATCACATATTGGATGCACAAGATTGGTTAAAAACCCTAATTGGATTAGAATAAGCCTATGGAGGACGAAAATGACCTAAATTTTCAACCAATGACACAAAATGGCACAAAATCACATATTGGATGCACAAGATTGCTTAAAAACCCTAATTGGATTAGAATAAGCTTAGGGAGGACGAAAATAACCTAAATGTTCATCCAATGACACAAAATCACTTATTGGATGCACAAGATTGGTTAAAAACCCTAATTGGATGAGAATAAGCCTAGGAAGACGAAAATGACCTAACTGTTCAACCGATGACACAAAATCACTTAATTGATGCGCAAGATTGGTTAAAGACCCTAATTGGATTAAAATAAACATAGGGAGGACGAAAATGACCTAAATGTTCTACCAATGCCATTAAATGGCAGAAAATCACATATTGGATGCGCTAGATTTGTTAAAAACCCTAATTGGATTAGAATAAGCCTTGGGAGGACGAAAATGACCTAAATGTTCAACCAATGACACAAAATCACATATTGGATGCACAAGATTGGTTAAAAACCCTAATTGGATTAGAATAAGCTTACGGAGGAAGAAAATGACCTAAATGTTCAACCAATGACACAAAATCACTTATTGGATGCACAAGATTGGTTAAAAACCCTAATTGGATTAGAATAAGCCTAGGGAGGACGAAAATGACCTAAATGTTCAACTAATGACACAAAATCACATATTGGATGCACAAGATTGGTTAAAAACCCTAATTGGATTAGAATAAGCTTACGGAGGACGAAAATGACCTAAATGTTCAACCAATGACAGAAAATCACTAATTGGATGCACAAGATTGGTTAAAAACCCTAATTGGATTAGATTAAGCCTAGGGAGGACGAAAATGACCTAAATGTTCAACCAATGACACAAAATCACTTATTGGATGCACAAGATTGGTTAAAAACCCTAATTGGATTAGAATAAGCCTAGCAAAGACAAAAATGACCTAACTGTGCAACCAATGACACAAAATCACATAATGGATGCACAAGATTGGTTAAAAACCCTAATTGGATTAGAATAAGGTTAGGAAGGACGAAAATGACCTAAATATTCCACCAATGACACAAAATCACTTATTAGATGCACAAGATTGGTAAAAAAAACCCTAATAGGATTAGAATAAGCCTAGGGAGGACGAAAATGACCTAAATGTACAACCAATGACACAAAATCACATATTGGATGCACAAGATTGGTTAAAAACCCTAATGGATTAGAATATGCTTACGGAGGACGAAAATGACCTAAATGTTCAACCAATGACACAAAATCAATTATTGGATGCACAAGATTGGTTAAAAACCCTAATTGGATTAGAATAAGCCTAGGGAGGACGAAAATGACCTAAATGTGCAACCAATGACACAAAATCACATAATGGATGCACAAGATTGGTTAAAAACCCTAATTGGATTAGAATAAGCCTAGGGAGGACGAAAATGACCTAAATGTACAACCAATGACACAAAATCACATATTCGATGCACAAGATTGGTTAAAAACCCTAATAGAATTAGAATAATCCTATGGAGGACGAAAATGACCTAAATGCGCAACCAATAACACAAAATCACATATTGGATGCACAAGATTAGTTAAAAACCCTAATTGGATTAGAATAAGCCTAGGGAGGACGAAAATGACCTAAATGTTCAACCAATGACACAAAATGGCACATAATCACATATTGGATGCACAAGATTGCTTAAAAACCCTAATTGGATTAGAATAAGCTTAGGGAGGACGAAAATGACCTAAATGTTCAACGAATGACACAAAATGACACAAAATCACATATTGGTTGCACAAGATTGGTTAAAAACCCTAATTGGATGAGAATAAGCCTAGGAAAGACAAAAATGACCTAACTGTTCAACCGATGACACAAAATCACCTATTGGATGCGCAAGATTGGTTAAAAACCCTAATTGGATTAAAATAAACATAGGGAGGACGAAAATGACTTAATGTTCTACCAATGACATTAAATGGCAGAAAATCACATATTGGATGCGCTAGATTTGTTAAAAACCCTAATTGGATTAGAATAAGCCTAGGAAGGATAAAAATGACCTAAATGTTCAACCAATGACACAAAATCACATATTGGATGCACAAGATTGGTTAAAAACCCTAATTGGATTAGAATAAGCCTAGGGAGGACGAAAATGACCTAAATGTACAACCAATGACACAAAATCACATATTGGATGCACAAGATTGGTTAAAAACCCTAATGGATTAGAATAAGCTTACGGAGGACGAAAATGACCTAAATGTTCAACCAATTACACAAAATCACTTAATGGATGCACAAGATTGGTTAAAAACCCTAATTGGATTAGAATAAGCTTAGGAAGGACGAAAATGACCTAAATATTCCACCAATGACACAAAATCACTTATTGGATGCACAAGATTGGTAAAAAACCCTAATAGGATTAGAATAAGCCTAGGGAGGACGAAAATGACCTAAATTTTCAACCAATGACACAAAATCACTTATTGGATGCACAAGATTGGTAAAAAACCCTAATAGGATTAGAATAAGCCTAGGGAGGACGAAAATGACCTAAATTTTCAACCAATGACAAAAAATCACTTATTGGATGCACAAGATTGGTTAAAAACACTAATTGGATTAGAATAAGCCTAGGCAGGACGAAAATGATCTAAATGTACAACCAATGACACAAAATCACTTATTGGATGCACAAGATTGGTTAAAAACCCTAATTGGATTAGAATAAGCCTAGGGAGGACGAAAATGACCTAAATGTACAACCAATGACACAAAATCACATATTGGATGCACAAGATTGGTTAAAAACCCTAATGGATTAGAATATGCTTACGGAGGACGAAAATGACCTAAATGTTCAACCAATGACACAAAATCAATTATTGGATGCACAAGATTGGTTAAAAACCCTAATTGGATTAGAATAAGCCTAGGGAGGACGAAAATGACCTAAATGTTCAACTAATGACACAAAATCACATATTGGATGCACAAGATTGATTAAAAACCCTAATTGGATTAGAATAAGCTTACGGAGGACGAAAATGACCTAAATGTTCAACCAATGACAGAAAATCACTAATTGGATGCACAAGATTGGTTAAAAACCCTAATTGGATTAGATTAAGCCTAGGGAGGACGAAAATGACCTAAATGTACAACCAATGACACAAAATCACATATTGGATGCACAAGATTGGTTAAAAACCCTAATAGATTAGAATATGCTTACGGATGACGAAAATGACCTAAATGTTCAACCAATGACACAAAATCAATTATTGGATGCACAAGATTGGTTAAAAACCCTAATTGGATTAGAATAAGCCTAGGGAGGACGAAAATGACCTAAATGTGCAACCAATGACACAAAATCACATATTGGATGCACAGGATTGGTTAAAAACCCTAATTGGATTAGAATAAGCTTAGGGAGGACGAAAATGACCTAAATGTTCATCCAATGACACAAAATCACTTATTCGATGCACAAGATTGGTTAAAAACCATATTAGGATAAGAATAATCCTATGGAGGACGAAAATGACCTAAATGCGCAACCAATAACACAAAATCACATATTGGATGCACAAGATTAGTTAAAAACCCTAATTGGATTAGAATAAGCCTAGGGAGGACGAAAATGACCTAAATGTTCAACCAATGACACAAAATCACATATTGGATGCACAAGATTGGTTAAATACCCTAATTGGATTAGAATAAGCCTAGGGAGGACGAAAATGACCTAAATTTTCAACCAATGACACAAAATGGCACAAAATCACATATTGGATGCACAAGATTGGTTAAAAACCCTAATTGGATTAGAATAAGCTTAGGGAGGACGAAAATTACCTAAATGTTCATCCAATGACAGAAAATCACTTATTCGATGCACAAGATTGGTTAAAAACCCTAATAGGATAAGAATAATCCTATGGAGGACGAAAATGACCTAAATGCGCAACCAATAACACAAAATCACATATTGGATGCACAAGATTAGTTAAAAACCCTAATTGGATTAGAATAAGCTTAGGGAGGATGAAAATGACCTAAATGTTCAACCAATGACACAAAATGACACAAAATCACATATTGGATGCACAAGATTGGTTAAAAACCCTAATTGGATTAGAATAAGCCTATGGAGGACGAAAATGACCTAAATTTTCAACCAATGACACAAAATGGCACAAAATCACATATTGGATGCACAAGATTGCTTAAAAACCCTAATTGGATTAGAATAAGCTTAGGGAGGACGAAAATAACCTAAATGTTCATCCAATGACACAAAATCACTTATTGGATGCACAAGATTGGTTAAAAACCCTAATTGGATGAGAATAAGCCTAGGAAGACGAAAATGACCTAACTGTTCAACCGATGACACAAAATCACTTAATTGATGCGCAAGATTGGTTAAAGACCCTAATTGGATTAAAATAAACATAGGGAGGACGAAAATGACCTAAATGTTCTACCAATGCCATTAAATGGCAGAAAATCACATATTGGATGCGCTAGATTTGTTAAAAACCCTAATTGGATTAGAATAAGCCTTGGGAGGACGAAAATGACCTAAATGTTCAACCAATGACACAAAATCACATATTGGATGCACAAGATTGGTTAAAAACCCTAATTGGATTAGAATAAGCTTACGGAGGAAGAAAATGACCTAAATGTTCAACCAATGACACAAAATCACTTATTGGATGCACAAGATTGGTTAAAAACCCTAATTGGATTAGAATAAGCCTAGGGAGGACGAAAATGACCTAAATGTTCAACTAATGACACAAAATCACATATTGGATGCACAAGATTGGTTAAAAACCCTAATTGGATTAGAATAAGCTTACGGAGGACGAAAATGACCTAAATGTTCAACCAATGACAGAAAATCACTAATTGGATGCACAAGATTGGTTAAAAACCCTAATTGGATTAGAATAAGCCTTGGGAGGACGAAAATGACCTAAATGTACAACCAATGACACAAAATCACATATTGGATGCACAAGATTGGTTAAAAACCCTAATGGATTAGAATATGCTTACGGAGGACGAAAATGACCTAAATGTTCAACCAATGACACAAAATCAATTATTGGATGCACAAGATTGGTTAAAAACCCTAATTGGATTAGAATAAGCCTAGGGAGGACGAAAATGACCTAAATGTGCAACCAATGACACAAAATCACATATTGGATGCACAGGATTGGTTAAAAACCCTAATTGGATTAGAATAAGCTTAGGGAGGACGAAAATGACCTAAACGTTCATCCAATGACACAAAATCACTTATTCGATGCACAAGATTGGTTAAAAACCATAATAGGATAAGAATAATCCTATGGAGGACGAAAATGACCTAATTTCGCAACCAATAACACAAAATCACATATTGGATGCACAAGATTAGTTAAAAACCCTAATTAGATTAGAATAAGCCTAGGGAGGACGAAAATGACCTAAATGTTCAACCAATGACACAAAATCACATATTGGATGCACAAGATTGGTTAAATACCCTAATTGGATTAGAATAAGCCTAGGGAGGACGAAAATGACCTAAATTTTCAACCAATGACACAAAATGGCACAAAATCACATATTGGATGCACAAGATTGCTTAAAAACCCTAATTGGATTAGAATAAGCTTAGGGAGGACGAAAATAACCTAAATGTTCATCCAATGACACAAAATCACTTATTCGATGCACAAGATTGGTTAAAAACCCTAATTGGATGAGAATAATCCTATGGAGGACGAAAATGACCTAAATGTGCAACCGATGACACAAAATCAAATATTGGATCCACAAGATTGGTTAAAAACCCTAATTGGATTAGAATAAGCCTAGGGAGGACGAAAATGACCTAAATGTTCAACCAATGACACAAAATGACACAAAATCACATATTGGATGCACAAGATTGGTTAAAAACCCTAATTGGATTAGAATAAGCCTAGGGAGGACGAAAATGACCTAAATTTTCAACCAATGACACAAAATGGCACAAAATCACATATTGGATGCACAAGATTGCTTAAAAACCCTAATTGGATTAGAATAAGCTTAGGGCGGACGAAAATAACCTAAATGTTCATCCAATGACACAAAATCACTTATTGGATGCACAAGATTGGTTAAAAACCCTAATTGGATGAGAATAAGCCTAGGAAGACGAAAATGACCTAACTGTTCAACCGATGACACAAAATCACTTATTGGATGCGCAAGATTGGTTAAAAACCCTAATTGGATTAAAATAAACATAGGGAGGACGAAAATGACCTAAATGTTCTACCAATGACATTAAATGGCAGAAAATCACATATTGGATGCGCTAGATTTGTTAAAAACCCTAATTGGATTAGAATAAGCCTTGGGAGGACGAAAACGACCTAAATGTTCAACCAATGACACAAAATCACATATTGGATGCACAGGATTGGTTAAAAACCCTAATTGGATTAGAATAAGCTTAGGGAGGACGAAAATGACCTAAATGTTCATCCAATGACACAAAATCACTTATTCGATGCACAAGATTGGTTAAAAACCATAATAGGATAAGAATAATCCTATGGAGGACGAAAATGACCTAAATGCGCAACCAATAACACAAAATCACATATTGGATGCACAAGATTAGTTAAAAACCCTAATTGGATTAGAATAAGCCTAGGGAGGACGAAAATGACCTAAATGTTCAACCAATGACACAAAATCACATATTGGATGCACAAGATTGGTTAAATACCCTAATTGGATTAGAATAAGCCTAGGGAGGACGAAAATGACCTAAATTTTCAACCAATGACACAAAATGGCACAAAATCACATATTGGATGCACAAGATTGGTTAAAAACCCTAATTGGATTAGAATAAGCTTAGGGAGGACGAAAATTACCTAAATGTTCATCCAATGACAGAAAATCACTTATTCGATGCACAAGATTGGTTAAAAACCCTAATAGGATAAGAATAATCCTATGGAGGACGAAAATGACCTAAATGCGCAACCAATAACACAAAATCACATATTGGATGCACAAGATTAGTTAAAAACCCTAATTGGATTAGAATAAGCTTAGGGAGGATGAAAATGACCTAAATGTTCAACCAATGACACAAAATGACACAAAATCACATATTGGATGCACAAGATTGGTTAAAAACCCTAATTGGATTAGAATAAGCCTATGGAGGACGAAAATGACCTAAATTTTCAACCAATGACACAAAATGGCACAAAATCACATATTGGATGCACAAGATTGCTTAAAAACCCTAATTGGATTAGAATAAGCTTAGGGAGGACGAAAATAACCTAAATGTTCATCCAATGACACAAAATCACTTATTGGATGCACAAGATTGGTTAAAAACCCTAATTGGATGAGAATAAGCCTAGGAAGACGAAAATGACCTAACTGTTCAACCGATGACACAAAATCACTTAATTGATGCGCAAGATTGGTTAAAGACCCTAATTGGATTAAAATAAACATAGGGAGGACGAAAATGACCTAAATGTTCTACCAATGCCATTAAATGGCAGAAAATCACATATTGGATGCGCTAGATTTGTTAAAAACCCTAATTGGATTAGAATAAGCCTTGGGAGGACGAAAATGACCTAAATGTTCAACCAATGACACAAAATCACATATTGGATGCACAAGATTGGTTAAAAACCCTAATTGGATTAGAATAAGCTTACGGAGGAAGAAAATGACCTAAATGTTCAACCAATGACACAAAATCACTTATTGGATGCACAAGATTGGTTAAAAACCCTAATTGGATTAGAATAAGCCTAGGGAGGACGAAAATGACCTAAATGTTCAACCAATGACACAAAATCACATATTGGATGCACAAGATTGGTTAAAAACCCTAATTGGATTAGAATAAGCTTACGGAGGACGAAAATGACCTAAATGTTCAACCAATGACAGAAAATCACTAATTGGATGCACAAGATTGGTTAAAAACCCTAATTGGATTAGAATAAGCCTTGGGAGGACGAAAATGACCTAAATGTACAACCAATGACACAAAATCACATATTGGATGCACAAGATTGGTTAAAAACCCTAATGGATTAGAATATGCTTACGGAGGACGAAAATGACCTAAATGTTCAACCAATGACACAAAATCAATTATTGGATGCACAAGATTGGTTAAAAACCCTAATTGGATTAGAATAAGCCTAGGGAGGACGAAAATGACCTAAATGTGCAACCAATGACACAAAATCACATATTGGATGCACAAGATTGGTTAAAAACCCTAATTGGATTAGAATAAGCTTAGGGCGGACGAAAATGACCTAAATGTTCATCCAATGACACAAAATCACTTATTCGATGCCCAAGATTGGTTAGAAACCCTAATAGGATTAGAATAATCCTATGGAGGACGAAAATGACCTAAATGCGCAACCAACAACACAAAATCACATATTGGATGCACAAGATTAGTTAAAAACCCTAATTGGATTAGAAGAAGCCTAGGGAGGACGAAAATGACCTAAATGTTCAACCAATGACACAAAATCACATATTGGATGCACAAGATTGGTTAAAAACCCTAATTGGATTAGAATAAGCCTAGGGAGGACGAAAATGACCTAAATTTTCAACCAATGACACAAAATGGCACAAAATCACATATTGGATGCACAAGATTGCTTTAAAACCCTAATTGGATTAGAATAAGCTTAGGGAGGACGAAAATGACCTAAATGTTCATCCAATGACACAAAATCACTTATTGGATGCACAAGATTGGTTAAAAACCCTAATTGGATGAGAATAAGCCTATGAAGACGAAAATGACCTAACTGTTCAACCGATGACACAAAATCACTTATTGGATGCGCAAGATTGGTTAAACACCCTAATTGGATTAAAATAAATATAGGGAGGACGAAAATGACCTAAATGTTCTACCAATGACATTAAATGGCAGAAAATCACATATTGGATGCGCTAGATTTGTTAAAAACCCTAATTGGATTAGAATAAGCATTGGGAGGACGAAAAAGACCTAAATGTTCAACCAATGACACAAAATTACATATTGGATGCACAAGATTGGTTAAAAACCCTAATTGGATTAGAATAAGCTTACGGAGGACGAAAATGACCTAAATGTTCAACCAATGACACAAAATCACTTATTGGATGCACAAGATTGGTTAAAAACCCTAATTGGATTAGAATAAGCCTAGGGAGGACGAAAATGACCTAAATGTTCAACCAATGACACAAAATCACATATTGGATGCACAAGATTGGTTAAAAACCCTAATGGATTAGAATAAGCTTACGGAGGACGAAAATGACCTAAATGTTCAACCAATGACACAAAATCACTTATTGGATGCACAAGATTGGTTAAAAACCCTAATTGGATTAGAATAAGCCTAGGGAGGACGAAAATGACCTAAATGTACAACCAATGACACAAAATCACATATTGGATGCACAAGATTGGTTAAAAACCCTAATGGATTAGAATATGCTTACGGAGGACGAAAATGACCTAAATGTTCAACCAATGACACAAAATCAATTATTGGATGCACAAGATTGGTTAAAAACCCTAATTGGATTAGAATAAGCCTAGGGAGGACGAAAATGACCTAAATGTGCAACCAATGACACAAAATCACATATTGGATGCACATGATTGGTTAAAAACCCTAATTGGATTAGAATAAGCTTAGGGAGGACGAAAATGACCTAAATGTTCATCCAATGACACAAAATCACTTATTCGATGCAGAAGATTGGTTAAAAACCCTAATAGGATAAGAATAATCCTATGGAGGACGAAAATGACCTAAATGCGCAACCAATAACACAAAATCACATATTGGATGCACAAGATTAGTTAAAAACCCTAATTGGATTAGAATAAGCCTAGGGAGGACGAAAATGACCTAAATGTTCAACCAATGACACAAAATCCCATATTGGATGCACAAGATTGGTTAAATACCCTAATTGGATTAGAATAAGCCTAGGGAGGACGAAAATGACCTAAATTTTCAACCAATGACACAAAATGGCAAAAAATCACATATTGGATGCACAAGATTGCTTAAAAACCCTAATTGGATTAGAATAAGCTTAGGGAGGACGAAAATAACCTAAATGTTCATCCAATGACACAAAATCACTTATTGGATGCACAAGATTGGTTAAAAACCCTAATTGGATGAGAATAAGCCTAGGAAGACGAAAATGACCTAACTGTTCAACCGATGACACAAAATCACTTATTGGATGCGCAAGATTGGTTAAAAACCCTAATTGGATTAAAATAAACATAGGGAGGATGAAAATGACCTAAATGTTCTACCAATGACATTAAATGGCAGAAAATCACATATTGGATGCGCTAGATTTGTTAAAAACCCTAATTGGATTAGAATAAGCCTTGGGAGGACGAAAATGACCTAAATGTTCAACCAATGACACAAAATCACATATTGGATGCACAAGATTGGTTAAAAACCCTAATTGGATTAGAATAAGCTTACGGAGGAAGAAAATGACCTAACTGTTCAACCAATGACACAAAATCACTTATTGGATGCACAAGATTGGTTAAAACCCTAATTGGATTAGAATAAGCTTAGGAAGGACGAAAATGACCTAAATATTCCACCAATGACACAAAATCACTTATTGGATGCACAAGATTGGTAAAAAACCCTAATAGGATTAGAATAAGCTTAGGGAGGACGAAAATGACCTAAATGTTCAACCAATGACACAAAATCACTTATTCGATGCACAAGATTGGTTAAAAACCCTAATTGGATTAGAATAAGCCTAGGGAGGACGAAAATGACCTAAATGTTCAACCAATGACACAAAATTACATATTGGATGCACAAGATTGGTTAAAAACCCTAATTGGATTAGAATAAGCTTACGGAGGACGAAAATGACCTAAATGTTCAACCAATGACAGAAAATCACTAATTGGATGCACAAGATTGGTTAAAAACCCTAATTGGATTAGAATAAGCCTTGGGAGGACGAAAATGACCTAAATGTACAACCAATGACACAAAATCACATATTGGATGCACAAGATTGGTTAAAAACCCTAATGGATTAGAATATGCTTACGGAGGACGAAAATGACCTAAATGTTCAACCAATGACACAAAATCAATTATTGGATGCACAAGATTGGTTAAAAACCCTAATTGGATTAGAATAAGCCTAGGGAGGACGAAAATGACCTAAATGTGCAACCAATGACACAAAATCACATATTGGATGCACAGGATTGGTTAAAAACCCTAATTGGATTAGAATAAGCTTAGGGAGGACGAAAATGACCTAAATGTTCATCCAATGACACAAAATCACTTATTCGATGCACAAGATTGGTTAAAAACCATATTAGGATAAGAATAATCCTATGGAGGACGAAAATGACCTAAATGCGCAACCAATAACACAAAATCACATATTGGATGCACAAGATTAGTTAAAAACCCTAATTGGATTAGAATAAGCCTAGGGAGGACGAAAATGACCTAAATGTTCAACCAATGACACAAAATCACATATTGGATGCACAAGATTGGTTAAATACCCTAATTGGATTAGAATAAGCCTAGGGAGGACGAAAATGACCTAAATTTTCAACCAATGACACAAAATGGCACAAAATCACATATTGGATGCACAAGATTGGTTAAAAACCCTAATTGGATTAGAATAAGCTTAGGGAGGACGAAAATTACCTAAATGTTCATCCAATGACAGAAAATCACTTATTCGATGCACAAGATTGGTTAAAAACCCTAATAGGATAAGAATAATCCTATGGAGGACGAAAATGACCTAAATGCGCAACCAATAACACAAAATCACATATTGGATGCACAAGATTAGTTAAAAACCCTAATTGGATTAGAATAAGCTTAGGGAGGATGAAAATGACCTAAATGTTCAACCAATGACACAAAATGACACAAAATCACATATTGGATGCACAAGATTGGTTAAAAACCCTAATTGGATTAGAATAAGCCTATGGAGGACGAAAATGACCTAAATTTTCAACCAATGACACAAAATGGCACAAAATCACATATTGGATGCACAAGATTGCTTAAAAACCCTAATTGGATTAGAATAAGCTTAGGGAGGACGAAAATAACCTAAATGTTCATCCAATGACACAAAATCACTTATTGGATGCACAAGATTGGTTAAAAACCCTAATTGGATGAGAATAAGCCTAGGAAGACGAAAATGACCTAACTGTTCAACCGATGACACAAAATCACTTAATTGATGCGCAAGATTGGTTAAAGACCCTAATTGGATTAAAATAAACATAGGGAGGACGAAAATGACCTAAATGTTCTACCAATGCCATTAAATGGCAGAAAATCACATATTGGATGCGCTAGATTTGTTAAAAACCCTAATTGGATTAGAATAAGCCTTGGGAGGACGAAAATGACCTAAATGTTCAACCAATGACACAAAATCACATATTGGATGCACAAGATTGGTTAAAAACCCTAATTGGATTAGAATAAGCTTACGGAGGAAGAAAATGACCTAAATGTTCAACCAATGACACAAAATCACTTATTGGATGCACAAGATTGGTTAAAAACCCTAATTGGATTAGAATAAGCCTAGGGAGGACGAAAATGACCTAAATGTTCAACCAATGACACAAAATCACATATTGGATGCACAAGATTGGTTAAAAACCCTAATTGGATTAGAATAAGCTTAAGGAGGACTAAAATGACCTAAATGTTCAACCAATGACAGAAAATCACTTATTGGATGCACAAGATTGGTTAAAAACCCTAATTGGATTAGAATAAGCCTAGGGAGGACGAAAATGACCTAAATGTACAACCAATGACACAAAATCACATATTGGATGCACAAGATTGGTTAAAAACCCTAATGGATTAGAATAAGCTTATGGAGGACGAAAATGACCTAAATGTTCAACCAATGACACAAAATCACTTATTGGATGCACAAGATTGGTTAAAAACCCTAATTGGATTAGAATAAGCTTAGGAAGGACGAAAATGACCTAAATATTCCACCAATGACACAAAATCACTTATTGGATGCACAAGATTGGTAAAAAACCCTAATAGGATTAGAATAAGCCTAGGGAGGACGAAAATGACCTAAATTTTCAACCAATGACTCAAAATGACACAAAATCACATATTGGATGCACAAGATTGGTTAAAAGCCATAATTGGATTAGAATAAGCCTAGGGAGGACGAAAATGACCTAAATGTGCAACCAATGACACAAAATCACATAATGGATGCACAAGATTGGTTAAAAACCCTAATAGGATTAGAATAATCCTATGGAGGACGAAAATGACCTAAATGTGCAACCAATAACACAAAATCACATATTGGATGCACAAGATTAGTTAAAAACCCTAATTGGATTAGAATAAGCCTAGGGAGGACGAAAATGACCTAAATGTGCAACCAATGACACAAAATCACATATTGGATGCACAAGATTGGTTAAAAACCCTAATTGGATTAGAATAAGCTTAGGGAGGACGAAAATGACCTAAATGTTCATCTAATGACACAAAATCACTTATTCGATGCACAAGATTGGTTAAAAACCCTAATAGGATTAGAATAATCCTATGGAGGACGAAAATGACCTAAATGCGCAACCAATAACACAAAATCACATATTGGATGCACAAGATTAGTTAAAAACCCTAATTGGATTAGAATAAGCCTATGGAGGACGAAAATGACCTAAATGTTCAACCAATGACACAAAATGACATATTGGATGCACAATATTGGTTAAAAACCCTAATTGGATTAGAATAAGCCTAGGGAGGACGAAAATGACCTAAATGTTCATCCAATGACACAAAATCACTTATTCGATGCACAAGATTGGTTAAAAACCCTAATAGGATTAGAATAATCCTATGGAGGACGAAAATGACCTAAATGCGCAACCAATAACACAAAATCACATATTGGATGCACAAGATTAGTTAAAAACCCTAATTGGATTAGAATAAGCCTAGGGAGGACGAAAATGACCTAAATGTTCAACCAATGACACAAAATGGCACATAATCACATATTGGATGCACAAGATTGCTTAAAAACCCTAATTGGATTAGAATAAGCTTAGGGAGGACGAAAATGACCTAAATGTTCAACGAATGACACAAAATGACACAAAATCACATATTGGTTGCACAAGATTGGTTAAAAACCCTAATTGGATGAGAATAAGCCTAGGAAAGACAAAAATGACCTAACTGTTCAACCGATGACACAAAATCACCTATTGGATGCGCAAGATTGGTTAAAAACCCTAATTGGATTAAAATAAACATAGGGAGGACGAAAATGACTTAATGTTCTACCAATGACATTAAATGGCAGAAAATCACATATTGGATGCGCTAGATTTGTTAAAAACCCTAATTGGATTAGAATAAGCCTAGGAAGGATAAAAATGACCTAAATGTTCAACCAATGACACAAAATCACATATTGGATGCACAAGATTGGTTAAAAACCCTAATTGGATTAGAATAAGCCTAGGGAGGACGAAAATGACCTAAATGTACAACCAATGACACAAAATCACATATTGGATGCACAAGATTGGTTAAAAACCCTAATGGATTAGAATAAGCTTACGGAGGACGAAAATGACCTAAATGTTCAACCAATGACACAAAATCACTTATTGGATGCACAAGATTGGTTAAAAACCCTAATTGGATTAGAATAAGCTTAGGAAGGACGAAAATGACCTAAATATTCCACCAATGACACAAAATCACTTATTGGATGCACAAGATTGGTTAAAACCCTAATTGGATTAGAATAAGCTTAGGAAGGACGAAAATGACCTAAATATTCCACCAATGACACAAAATCACTTATTGGATGCACAAGATTGGTAAAAAACCCTAATAGGATTAGAATAAGCTTAGGGAGGACGAAAATGACCTAAATGTTCATCCAATGACACAAAATCACTTATTCGATGCACAAGATTGGTTAAAAACCCTAATAGGATTAGAATAATCCTATGGAGGACGAAAATGACCTAAATGTGCAACCAATAACACAAAATCACATATTGGATGAACAAGATTAGTTAAAAACCCTAATTGGATTAGAATAAGCCTAGGGAGGACAAAAATGACCTAAATGTTCAACCAATGACACAAAATGACACAAAATCACATATTGGTTGCAAAAGATTGGTTAAAAACCCTAATTGGATGAGAATAAGCTTAGGAAAGACAAAAATGACCTAACTGTTCAACCGATGACACAAAATCACTTATTGGATGCGCAAGATTGGTTAAAAACCTTAATTGGATTAAAATAAAAATGGGGAGGACGAAATTGAGCTAAATGTTCTACCAATGACATTAAATGGCATAAAATCACATATTGGATGCACTAGATTTGTTAAAAACCCTAATTGGATTAGAATAAGCCTAAGGAGGACGAAAATGACCTAAATGTTCAACCAATGACACAAAATCACATATTGGATGCACAAGATTGGTTAAAAACCCTAATTGGATTAGAATAAGCTTACGGAGGACGAAAATGACCTAAATGTTCAACCAATGACAGAAATTCACTTATTGGATGCACAAGATTGGTTAAAAACCCTAATTGGATTAGAATAAGCCTAGGGAGGACGAAAATGACCTAAATGTACAACCAATGACACAAAATCACATATTGGATGCACAAGATTGGTTAAAAACCCTAATGGATTAGAATAAGCTTACGGAGGACGAAAATGACCTAAATGTTCAACCAATGACACAAAATCACTTATTGGATGCACAAGATTGGTTAAAAACCCTAATGGATTAGAATAAGCTTACGGAGGACGAAAATGACCTAAATGTTCAACCAATGACACAAAATCACTTATTGGATGCACAAGATTGGTTAAAAACCCTAATTGGATTAGAATAAGCCTAGGGAGGACGAAAATGACCTAAATGTACAACCAATGACACAAAATCACATATTGGATGCACAAGATTGGTTAAAAACCCTAATGGATTAGAATAAGCTTACGGAGGACGAAAATGACCTAAATGTTCAACCAATGACACAAATCACTTATTAGATGCACAAGATTGGTTAAAAACCCTAATTGGATTAGAATAAGCCTAGGGAGGACGAAAATGACCTAAATGTTCAACCAATGACACAAAATGACACAAAATCACATATTGGATACACAAGATTGGTTAAAAACCCTAATTGGATTAGAATAAGCCTAGGGAGGACGAAAATGACCTAAATGATCAACCAATGACACAAAATGACACAAAATCACATATTGGATGCACAAGATTGGTTAAAAACCCTAATTGGATTAGAATAAGCTTAGGGAGGACTAAAATGACTTAAATGTTCAACCAATGACACAAAATGACACAAAATCACATATTGGATGCACAAGATTGGTTATAAACCCTAATTGGATTAGAATAAACCTAGGGAGGACGAAAATGACCTAAATGTTGAACCAATGACACAAAATGACACAAAACCACATATTCGATGCACAAGATTTGCTAAAAACCTTAATTGGATTAGAATAAGCCTAGGGAGGACGAAAATGACCTAAATGTTCAACCAATGACACAAAATGACACAAAATCACATATTGGATGCACAAGATTGGTTAAAAACCCTAATTGGATTAGAATAAGCCTAGGGAGGACGAAAATGACCTAAATTTTCAACCAATGACACAAAATGGCACAAAATCACATATTGGATGCACAAGATTGCTTAAAAACCCTAATTGGATTAGAATAAGCTTAGGGCGGACGAAAATAACCTAAATGTTCATCCAATGACACAAAATCACTTATTGGATGCACAAGATTGGTTAAAAACCCTAATTGGATGAGAATAAGCCTAGGAAGACGAAAATGACCTAACTGTTCAACCGATGACACAAAATCACTTATTGGATGCGCAAGATTGGTTAAAAACCCTAATTGGATTAAAATAAACATAGGGAGGACGAAAATGACCTAAATGTTCTACCAATGACATTAAATGGCAGAAAATCACATATTGGATGCGCTAGATTTGTTAAAAACCCTAATTGGATTAGAATAAGCCTTGGGAGGACGAAAACGACCTAAATGTTCAACCAATGACACAAAATCACATATTGGATGCACAGGATTGGTTAAAAACCCTAATTGGATTAGAATAAGCTTAGGGAGGACGAAAATGACCTAAATGTTCATCCAATGACACAAAATCACTTATTCGATGCACAAGATTGGTTAAAAACCATAATAGGATAAGAATAATCCTATGGAGGACGAAAATGACCTAAATGCGCAACCAATAACACAAAATCACATATTGGATGCACAAGATTAGTTAAAAACCCTAATTGGATTAGAATAAGCCTAGGGAGGACGAAAATGACCTAAATGTTCAACCAATGACACAAAATCACATATTGGATGCACAAGATTGGTTAAAAACCCTAATTGGATTAGAATAAGCCTAGGTAGGACGAAAATGACCTAAATGTTCAACCAATGACACAAAATGGCACAAAATCACATATTGGATGCACAAGATTGCTTAAAAATGCTAATTGGATTAGAATAAGCTTAGGGAGGACGAAAATGACCTAAATGTTCAACCAATGACACAAAATGACACAAAATCACATATTGGATGCACAAGATTGGTTAAAAACCCTAATGGATTAGAATAAGCTTACGGAGGACGAAAATGACCTAAATGTTCAACCAATGACACAAAATCACTTATTGGATGCACAAGATTGGTTAAAAACCCTAATTGGATTAGAATAAGCTTAGGAAGGACGAAAATGACCTAAATATTCCACCAATGACACAAAATCACTTATTGGATGCACAAGATTGGTTAAAACCCTAATTGGATTAGAATAAGCTTAGGAAGGACGAAAATGACCTAAATATTCCACCAATGACACAAAATCACTTATTGGATGCACAAGATTGGTAAAAAACCCTAATAGGATTAGAATAAGCTTAGGGAGGACGAAAATGACCTAAATGTTCATCCAATGACACAAAATCACTTATTCGATGCACAAGATTGGTTAAAAACCCTAATAGGATTAGAATAATCCTATGGAGGACGAAAATGACCTAAATGTGCAACCAATAACACAAAATCACATATTGGATGAACAAGATTAGTTAAAAACCCAAATTGGATTAGAATAAGCCTAGGGAGGACAAAAATGACCTAAATGTTCAACCAATGACACAAAATGACACAAAATCACATATTGGTTGCAAAAGATTGGTTAAAAACCCTAATTGGATGAGAATAAGCCTAGGAAAGACAAAAATGACCTAAATGTTCAACCGATGACACAAAATCACTTATTGGATGCGCAAGATTGGTTAAAAACCTTAATTGGTTTAAAATAAACATGGGGAGGTCGAAATTGAGCTAAATGTTCTATCAATGACATCAAATGGCCGAAAATCACATATTGAATGCACTAGATTTGTTAAAAACCCTAATTGGATAAGAATAAGCCTAGGGAGGACGAAAATGACCTAAATGTTCAACCAATGACACAAAATCACATATTGGATGCACAAGATTGGTTAAAAACCCTAATTGGATTAGAATAAGCTTACGGAGGACGAAAATGACCTAAATGTTCAACCAATGACAGAAAATCACTAATTGGATGCACAAGATTGGTTAAAAACCCTAATTGGATTAGAATAAGCCTAGGGAGGACGAAAATGACCTAAATGTACAACCAATGACACAAAATCACATATTGGATGCACAAGATTGGTTAAAAACCCTAATGGATTAGAATAAGCTTATGGAGGACGAAAATGACCTAAATGTTCAACCAATGACACAAAATCACTTATTGGATGCACAAGATTGGTTAAAAACCCTAATTGGATTAGAATAAGCTTAGGAAGGACGAAAATGACCTAAATATTCCACCAATGACACAAAATCACTTATTGGATGCACAAGATTGGTAAAAAACCCTAATAGGATTAGAATAAGCCTAGGGAGGACGAAAATGACCTAAATTTTCAACCAATGACTCAAAATGACACAAAATCACATATTGGATGCACAAGATTGGTTAAAAGCCATAATTGGATTAGAATAAGCCTAGGGAGGACGAAAATGACCTAAATGTGCAACCAATGACACAAAATCACATAATGGATGCACAAGATTGGTTAAAAACCCTAATAGGATTAGAATAATCCTATGGAGGACGAAAATGACCTAAATGTGCAACCAATAACACAAAATCACATATTGGATGCACAAGATTAGTTAAAAACCCTAATTGGATTAGAATAAGCCTTGGGAGGACGAAAATGACCTAAATGTTCAACCCATGACACAAAATGACACAAAATCACATATTGGATGCACAAGATTGGTTAAAAACCCTAATTGGATGAGAATAAGCCTAGGAAAGACGAAAATGACCTAACTGTTCAACCGATGATACAAAATCACTTATTGGATGCGCAAGATTGGTTAAAAACCTTAATTGGATTAAAATAAACATGGGGAGGACGAAATTGACCTAAATGTTTTACCAATGACATTAAATGGCAGAAAATCACATATTGGATGCACTAGATTTGTTAAAAACCCTAATTGGATTAAAATAAGCCTAGGGAGGACGAAAATGACCTAAATGTTCAACCAATGAAACAAAATCACATATTGGATGCACAAGATTGGTTAAAAACCCTAATTGGATAAAAACAAGCTTACAGAGGACGAAAATGACCTAAATGTTCAACCAATGACAGAAAATCACTTATTGGATGCACAAGATTGGTTAAAAACCCTAATTGGATTAGAATAAGCCTAGGGAGGACGAAAATGACCTAAATGTACAACCAATGACACAAAATCACATATTGGATGCACAAGATTGGTTAAAAACCCTAATGGATTAGAATAAGCTTACGGAGGACGAAAATGACCTAAATGTTCAACCAATGACACAAAATCACTTATTGGATGCACAAGATTGGTTAAAAACCCTAATGGATTAGAATAAGCTTACGGAGGACGAAAATGACCTAAATGTTCAACCAATGACACAAAATCACTTATTGGATGCACAAGATTGGTTAAAAACCCTAATTGGATTAGAATAAGCCTAGGGAGGACGAAAATGACCTAAATGTGAAACCAATGACACAAAATCAAATATTGGATGCACAAGATTGGTTAAAAACCCTAATTGGATTAGAATAAGCTTAGGGAGGACGAAAATGACCTAAATGTTCATCCAATGACACAAAATCACTTATTCGATGCACAAGATTGGTTAAAAACCCTAATAGGATTAGAATAATCCTATGGAGGACGAAAATGACCTAAATGTGCAACCAATAACACAAAATCACATATTAAATGAGCAAGATTAGTTAAAAACCCTAATTGGATTATAATACGCCTAGGGAGGACGAAAATGACCTAAATGTTCAACCAATGACAGAAAATCACATATTGGATGCACAAGATTGGTTAAAAACCCTAATTGGATTAGAATAAGCTTAGGGAGGACGAAAATGACCTAAATGTTCATCCAATGACACAAAATCACTTATTCGATGCACAAGATTGGTTAAAAACCCTATTTGGATTAGAATAAGCCTAGGTAGGACGAAAATGACCTAAATGTTCAACCAATGACACAAAATGGCACAAAATCACATATTGGATGCACAAGATTGCTTAAAAACGCTAATTGGATTAGAATAAGCTTAGGGAGGACGAAAATGACCTAAATGTTCAACCAATGACACAAAATCACATATTGGATGCACAAGATTGGTTAAAAACCCTAATTGGATTAGAATAAGCCTAGGGAGGACGAAAATGACCTAAATGTTCAACTAATGACACAAAATCACATATTGGATGCACAAGATTGGTTAAAAACCCTAATTGGATTAGAATAAGCTTACGGAGGACGAAAATGACCTAAATGTTCAACCAATGACAGAAAATCACTAATTGGATGCACAAGATTGGTTAAAAACCCTAATTGGATTAGAATAAGCCTTGGGAGGACGAAAATGACCTAAATGTACAACCAATGACACAAAATCACATATTGGATGCACAAGATTGGTTAAAAACCCTAATGGATTAGAATATGCTTACGGAGGACGAAAATGACCTAAATGTTCAACCAATGACACAAAATCAATTATTGGATGCACAAGATTGGTTAAAAACCCTAATTGGATTAGAATAAGCCTAGGGAGGACGAAAATGACCTAAATGTGCAACCAATGACACAAAATCACATATTGGATGCACAAGATTGGTTAAAAACCCTAATGGATTAGAATAAGCTTACGGAGGACGAAAATGACCTAAATGTTCAACCAATGACACAAAATCACTTATTGGATGCACAAGATTGGTTAAAAACCCTAATTGGATTAGAATAAGCTTAGGAAGGACGAAAATGACCTAAATATTCCACCAATGACACAAAATCACTTATTGGATGCACAAGATTCGTAAAAAACGCTAATAGGATTATAATAAGCTTAGGGAGGACGAAAATGACCTAAATGTTCATCCAATGACACAAAATCAGTTATTCGATGCACAAGATTGGTTAAAAACCCTAATAGGATTAGAATAATCCTATGGAGGACGAAAATGACCTAAATGTGCAACCAATAACACAAAATCACATATTGGATGCACAAGATCAGTTAAAAACCCTAATTGGATTAGAATAAGCCTAGGGAGGACAAAAATGACCTAAATGTTCAACCAATGACACAAAATGACACAAAATCGCATATTGGTTGCAAAAGATTGGTTAAAAACCCTAATTGGATGAGAATAAGCCTAGGAAAGACAAAAATGACCTAACTATTCAACCGATGACACAAAATCACTTTTTGGATGCGCAAGATTGGTTAAAAACCTTAATTGGATTAAAATAAACATGGGGAGGACGAAATTGAGCTAAATGTTCTACCAATGACATTAAATGGCAGATAATCACATATTGGATGCACTAGATTTGTTAAAAACCCTAATTGGATTAGAATAAGCCTAGGGAGGACGAAAATGACCTAAATGTGCAACCAATAACACAAAATCACATATTGGATACACAAGATTAGTTAAAAACCCTAATTTGGATTAGAATAAGCCTAGGGAGGACGAAAATGACCTAAATGTTCAACCAATGACACAAAATGACACAAAATCATATATTGGATGCACAAGATTGGTTAAAAACCCTAATTGGATGAGAATAAGCCTAGAAAAGACAAAAATGACCTAACTGTTCAACCGATGACACAAAATCACTTATTGGATGCGCAAGATTGGTTAAAAACCTTAATTGGATTAAAATAAACATAGGGAGGACGAAAATGACCTAAATGTTCAACCAATGACACAAAATGACACAAAATCACATATTGGATGCACAAGATTGGTTAAAAACCATAATTGGATTAGAATAAGCCTAGGGAGGACGAAAATGACCTAAATGTGCAACCAATGACACAAAATCACATAATGGAAGCACAAGATTGGTTAAAAACCCTAATTGGATTAGAATAAGCTTAAGGAGGATGAAAATCACCTAAATGTTCATCCAATCACACAAAATCACTTATTGGATGCACAAGATTGGTTAAAAACCCTAATTGGATTAGAATAAGCCTAGGGAGGACGAAAATGACCTAAATGTACAACCAATGACACAAAATCACATATTGGATGCACAAGATTGGTTAAAAACCCTAATGGATTAGAATAAGCTTACGGAGGACGAAAATGACCTAAATGTTCAACCAATGACACAAAATCAATTATTGGATGCACAAGATTGGTTAAAAATCCTAATTGGATTAGAATAAGCCTAGGGAGGACGAAAATGACCTAAATGTGCAACCAATAACACAAAATCACATATTGGATACACAAGATTAGTTAAAAACCCTAATTGGATTAGAATAAGCCTAGGGAGGACGAAAATGACCTAAATGTTCAACCAATGACACAAAATGACACAAAATCACATATTGGATGCACAAGATTGGTTAAAAACCATAATTGGATTAGAATAAGCCTAGGGAGGACGAAAATGACCTAAATGTGCAACCAATGACACAAAATCACATAATGGATGCACAAGATTGGTTAAAAACCCTAATAGGATTAGAATAATCATATGGAGGACGAAAATGACCTAAATGTGCAACCAATAACACAAAATCACATATTGGATGCACAAGATTAGTTAAAAACCCTAATAGGATTAGAATAATCCTATGGAGGACGAAAATGACCTAAATGTGCAACCAATAACACAAAATCACATATTGGATGCACAAGATTAGTTAAAAACCCTAATTGGATTAGAATAAGCCTAGGGAGGACAAAAATGACCTAAATGTTCAACCAATGACACAAAATGACACAAAATCACATATTGGTTGCAAAAGATTGGTTAAAAACCCTAATTGGATGAGAATAAGCCTATGAAAGACAAAAATGACCTAACTGTTCAACCGATGACACAAAATCACTTATTGGATGCGCAAGATTGGTTAAAAACCTTAATTGGATTAAAATAAAAATGGGGAGGACGAAATTGAGCTAAATGTTCTACCAATGACATTAAATGGCATAAAATCACATATTGGATGCACTAGATTTGTTAAAAACCCTAATTGGATTAGAATAAGCCTAAGGAGGACGAAAATGACCTAAATGTTCAACCAATGACACAAAATCACATATTGGATGCACAAGATTGGTTAAAAACCCTAATTGGATTAGAATAAGCTTACGGAGGACGAAAATGACCTAAATGTTCAACCAATGACAGAAAATCACTTATTGGATGCACAAGATTGGTTAAAAACCCTAATTGCATTAGAATAAGCCTAGGGAGGACGAAAATGACCTAAATGTACAACCAATGACACAAAATCACATATTGGATGCACAAGATTGGTTAAAAACCCTAATGGATTAGAATAAGCTTACGGAGGACGAAAATGACCTAAATGTTCAACCAATGACACAAAATCAGTTATTGGATGCACAAGATTGGTTAAAAACCCTAATTGGATTAGAATAAGCTTAGGAAGGACGAAAATGACCTAAATATTACACCAATGACACAAAATCACTTATTGGATGCACAAGATTGGTAAAAAACCCTAATAGGATTAGAATAAGCCTAGGGAGGACGAAAATGACCTAAATTTTCAACCAATGACACAAAATCACTTATTGGATGCACAAGATTGGTAAAAAACCCTAATAGGATTAGAATAAGCCTACGGAGGATGAAAATGACCTAAATGTGCAACCAATAACACAAAATCACATATTGGATGCTCAAGATTAGTTAAAAACCCTAATTGGATTAGAATACGCCTAGGGAGGACGAAAATGACCTAAATGTTCAACCAATGACACAAATTGACTCAAAATCACATATTGGATGCACAAAATTGGTTAAAAACCATAATTGGATTAGAATAAGCCTAGGGAGGACGAAAATGACCTAAATGTGCAACCAATGACACAAAATCACATAATGGATGCACAAGATTGGTTAAAAACCCTAATTGGATTAGAATAAGCTTAAGGAGGATGAAAATCACCTAAATGTTCATCCAATGACACAAAATCACTTATTGGATGCACAAGATTGGTTAAAAACCCTAATTGGATTAGAATAAGCCTAGGGAGGACGAAAATGACCTAAATGTACAACCAATGACACAAAATCACATATTGGATGCACAAGATTGGTTAAAAACCCTAATGGATTAGAATAAGCTTACGGAGGACGAAAATGACCTAAATGTTCAACCAATGACACAAAATCAATTATTGGATGCACAAGATTGGTTAAAAATCCTAATTGGATTAGAATAAGCCTAGGGAGGCAAAAATGACCTAAATGTGCAACCAATAACACAAAATCACATATTAGATACACAAGATTAATTAAAAACCCTAATTGGATTAGAATAAGCCTAGGGAGGACGAAAATGACCTAAATGTTCAACCAATGACACAAAATGACACAAAATCACATATTGGATGCACAAGATTGGTTAAAAACCCTAATGGATTAGAATAAGCTTACGGAGGACGAAAATGACCTAAATGTTCAAACAATGACACAAAATCACTTATTGGATGCACAAGATTGGTTAAAAACCCTAATTGGATTAGAATAAGCCTAGGGAGGACGAAAATGACCTAAATGTGCAACCAATGACACAAAATCACATATTGGATGCACAAGATTGGTTAAAAACCCTAATTGGATTAGAATAAGCTTACGGAGGACGAAAATGACCTAAATGTTCAACCAATGACAGAAAATCACTAATTGGATGCACAAGATTGGTTAAAAACCCTAATTGGATTAGAATAAGCCTTGGGAGGACGAAAATGACCTAAATGTACAACCAATGACACAAAATCACATATTGGATGCACAAGATTGGTTAAAAACCCTAATGGATTAGAATATGCTTACGGAGGACGAAAATGACCTAAATGTTCAACCAATGACACAAAATCAATTATTGGATGCACAAGATTGGTTAAAAACCCTAATTGGATTAGAATAAGCCTAGGGAGGACGAAAATGACCTAAATGTGCAACCAATGACACAAAATCACATATTGGATGCACAGGATTGGTTAAAAACCCTAATTGGATTAGAATAAGCTTAGGGAGGACGAAAATGACCTAAATGTTCATCCAATGACACAAAATCACTTATTCGATGCACAAGATTGGTTAAAAACCATATTAGGATAAGAATAATCCTATGGAGGACGAAAATGACCTAAATGCGCAACCAATAACACAAAATCACATATTGGATGCACAAGATTAGTTAAAAACCCTAATTGGATTAGAATAAGCCTAGGGAGGACGAAAATGACCTAAATGTTCAACCAATGACACAAAATCACATATTGGATGCACAAGATTGGTTAAAAACCCTAATTGGATTAGAATAAGCCTAGGGAGGACGAAAATGACCTAAATGTACAACCAATGACACAAAATCACATATTGGATGCACAAGATTGGTTAAAAACCCTAATGGATTAGAATATGCTTACGGAGGACGAAAATGACCTAAATGTTCAACCAATGACACAAAATCAATTATTGGATGCACAAGATTGGTTAAAAACCCTAATTGGATTAGAATAAGCTTAGGGAGGACGAAAATGACCTAAATGTGCAACCAATAACACAAAATCACATATTGGATGCACAAGATTAGTTAAAAACACTAATTGGATTAGAATAAGCCTAGGGAGGACGAAAATGACCTAAATTTTCAACCAATGACACAAAATCACTTATTAGATGCACAAGATTGGTAAAAAAACCCTAATAGGATTAGAATAAGCCTAGGGAGGATGAAAATGACCTAAATGTGCAACCAATAACACAAAATCACATATTGGATGCTCAAGATTAGTTTAAAACCCTAATTGGATTAGAATACGCTTAGGGAGGACGAAAATGACCTGAATGTTCAACCAATGACAAAAAATGACACAAAATCACATATTGGATGCACAAGATTGGTTAAAAACCATAGTTGGATTAGAATAAGCCTAGGGAGGACGAAAATGACCTAAATGTGCAACCAATGACACAAAATCACATAATGGATGCACAAGATTGATTAAAAACCCTAATTGGATTAGAATAAGCTTAAGGAGGATGAAAATCACCTAAATGTTCATCCAATGACACAAAATCACTTATTGGATGCACAAGATTGGTTAAAAACCCTAATTGGATTAGAATAAGCCTAGGGAGGACGAAAATGACCTAAATGTACAACCAATGACACAAAATCACATATTGGATGCACAAGATTGGTTAAAAACCCTAATGGATTAGAATAAGCTTACGGAGGACGAAAATGACCTAAATGTTCAACCAATGACATAAAATCAATTATTGGATGCACAAGATTGGTTAAAAACCCTAATTGGATTAGAATAAGCCTAGGGAGGACGAAAATGACCTAAATGTGCAACCAATAACACAAAATCACATATTGGATGCACAAGAAAGTAAAAAACCCTAATAGGATTAGAATAAGCCTAGGGAGGACGAAAATGACCTAAATGTTCAACCTATGACACAAAATGACACAAAATCGCATATTGGTTGCAAAAGATTGGTTAAAAACCCTAATTGGATGAGAATAAGCCTAGGAAAGACAAAAATGACCTAACTGTTTAACTGATGACACAAAATCACTTATTGGATGCGCAAGATTGGTTAAAAACCTTAATTGGATTAAAATAAACATGGGGAGGACGAAATTGAGCTAAATGTTCTACCAATGACATTAAATGGCAGATAATCACATATTGGATGCACTAGATTTGTTAAAAACCCTAATATGATTAGAATAAGCCTAAGGAGGACGAAAATGACCTAAATGTTTAACCAGTGACACAAAATCACATATTGGATGCACAAGATTGGTTAAAAACCCTAATTGGATTAGAATAAGCTTACGGAGGACGAAAATGACCTAAATGTTCAACCAATGACAGAAAATCACTTATTGGATGCACAAGATTGGTTAAAAACCTAATTGGATTAGAATAAGCCTAGGGAGGACGAAAATGACCTAAATGTACAACCAATGACACAAAATCACATATTGGATGCACAAGAATAGTTAAAAACCCTAATTGGATTAGAATAAGCCTAGGGAGGACAAAAATGACCTAAATGTTCAACCAATGACACAAAATGACACAAAATCGCATATTGGTTGCAAAAGATTGGTTAAAAACCCTAATTGGATGAGAATAAGCCTAGGAAAGACAAAAATGACCTAACTGTTTAACCGATGACACAAAATCACTTATTGGATGCGCAAGATTGGTTAAAAACCTTAATTGGATTAAAATAAACATGGGGAGGACGAAATTGAGCTAAATGTTCTACCAATGACATTAAATGGCAGATAATCACATATTGGATGCACTAGATTTGTTAAAACCCTAATTGGATTAGAATAAGCCTAGGGAGGACGAAAATGACCTAAATGTTCAACCAGTGACACAAAATCACATATTGGATGCACAAGATTGGTTAAAAACCCTAATTGGATTAGAATAAGCTTACGGAGGACGAAAATGACCTAAATGTTCAACCAATGATAGAAAATCACTTATTGGATGCACAAGATTGGTTAAAAACCTAATTGGATTAGAATAAGCCTAGGGAGGACGAAAATGACCTAAATGTACAACCAATGACACAAAATCACATATTGGATGCACAAGATTGGTTAAAAACCTTAATGGATTAGAATAAGCTTACGGAGGACGAAAATGACCTAAATGTTCAACCAATGACACAAAATCACTTATTGGATGCACAAGATTGGTTAAAAACCCTAATTGGATTAGAATAAGCTTAGGAAGGACGAAAATGACCTAAATATTCCACCAATGACACAAAATCACTTATTGGATGCACAAGATTGGTAAAAAACCCTAATAGGATTAGAATAAGCCTAGGGAGGACGAAAATGACCTAAATTTTCAACCAATGACACAAAATCACTTATTGGATGCACAAGATTGGTAAAAAACCCTAATAGGATTAGAATAAGCCTAGGGAGGATGAAAATGACCTAAATGTGCAACCAATAACACAAAATCACATATTTGATGCTCAAGATTAGTTTAAAACCCTAATTGGATTAGAATACGCCTAGGGAGGACGAAAATGACCTAAATGTTCAACCAATGACACAAAATCACATATTGGATGCACAAGATTGGTTAAAAACCATAATTGGATTAGAATAAGCCTAGGGAGGACGAAAATGACCTAAATGTGCAACCAATGACACAAAATCACATAATGGATGCACAAGATTGGTTAAAAACCCTAATTGGATTAGAATAAGCTTAAGGAGGATGAAAATCACCTAAATGTTCATCTAATGACACAAAATCACTTATTGGATGCACAAGATTGGTTAAAAACCCTAATTGGATTAGAATAAGCCTAGGGAGGACGAAAATGACCTAAATGTACAACCAATGACACAAAATCACTTATTGGATGCACAAGATTGGTTAAAAACCCTAATGGATTAGAATAAGCTTACGGAGGACGAAAATGACTTAATGTTCAATCAATGACACAAAATCAATTATTGGATGCACAAGATTGGTTCAAAACCCTAATTTGATTAGAATAAGCCTAGAGAGGACGAAAATGACCTAAATGTGCAACCAATAACACAAAATCACATATTGGATGCACAAGATTAGTTAAAAACCCTAATTGGATTAGAATAAGCCTAGGGAGGACGAAAATGACCTAAATGTTCAACCAATGATACAAAATGACACAAAATCACATATTGGATGCACAAGATTGGTTAAAAACCCTAATTGGATGGGAATAAGCCTAGGAAAGACAAAAATGACCTAACTGTTCAACCGATGACACAAAATCACTTATTGGATGCGCAAGATTGGTTAAAAACCTTAATTGGATTAAAATAAACATAGGGAGGACGAAATTGACCTAAATGTTCTACCAATGACATTAAATGGCAGAAAATCACATATTGGATGCACTAGATTTGTTAAAAACCCTAATTTGATTAGAATAAGTGTTGACACCTAATTTTGTCCGCTTGTTATTTATTTATCTATTTATTTATTTTTTACTTTTTATTAAAAAAAAAAGAGGGAAATAATAATAATAAATGTATAGAAATGTAAAAATAAAAATAAATAATTAGAGCTTTAAACTTTAAACAATCACATTTGTTCCTAGTTTTTTGCGTCTAATTCTTGTTTAGATTCTTTTCTAAAAAAATAGAAAAATAAAAAAAAAATATATAAAAATATATAAAAAAATAATAAATAAAAAAATAAATATACATAATTGTATGAAAGAAACTGAAAAGAAATGGATTGATGGTCATAAAAATCGGTATAATGAGGATCAATTGAATGGATTGATGGTCATAAAAATCGGTATAATGATAATCAATTGAAAGAAAAGAAACCACAAAGAAAGAGATTAATAGTAATAAAATGGTGATCAATTGGCAATTATTCTCTTGTCTTTTGTAACCTACACCCGAAAGGCCTATAAATAATCGATAGTAAGAGTGGAAGTGGAGGACATTTTGAGAGCACAAAAAAGAAAGAAGAGAGAATAACAGGCGAGAGAGGAGTAGAGAATCTGGTCTTGGGAAAATCAGTCCAGCAAGAAACTACTTCAATAGTAAGGTATCTCTTCTCTAAATTTCTTCTTATTAGTCTTTATATTGATCCCTTTAAAAAATGTTATTTTTTTTTCTTTCTCTTTTTCTATTTTTCTAAGGTTGTCTGTTCTGCTTTCTTTGCAACACAAAATGCTAGAAAAATATAACTAATTGATGCTTATAAACCAATCACCAAGAAAACGAATTTTACCGCATCGTAATATTGAATATATAGCTCATATCACGTATCTATCAAAATAACAAAAAGATCGTAACAACAAATAAATAGTTTTTCCATTAGATTAGAATTAATAGTCGCTGCCGCCGGATGAAATTCATCCTCGCTCGCCGCGCCACATCTCACCTCTTTTTTTGCTATTATTATATTTTCGTTACGTTGTTTATTTAACAAAAATTAATTTTTCTTTAAAATAAAAATAAAAAAAATACAATCCGCCAACAAATATCTCACCTTTTTTCTTTGTTATTATTTATATTATCACTATTACCATTATTACTATTATTATTATTATCACTATTATGCTGTTAATTTATTTTATATTTATATATATAAAGTAAAATTAATAATAAAATCAGCCAACACATCAATATTTTCTACCCAAGAACTACGTGTGTTTTGATTTCTCTATTGCACCTGGGGATACGTAGGAGCAAGGTTTTTTCCTTGTCAAACCAAATTAATAAAAAAAAATATTTTTCCTTCTTTTATTAATGTAAATAATTTATTTTTTTTTATTATTCTTTTTGGGGTAAAAATAAATGAATAAATAAATAAATAGTTTGTATACAATTAATTATAGGGTAACCGTTTAACGGACGTTGTAGGGTGCTAATACCTTCCCTACTCATAATCGACTCCCGAATCCGAATTTTTGGTTCAAAAATAATTATTTTAGGTTTTATCCAATTTTTCCTTTGAATAAAATAAAATTGGTGGCGACTCCTTTTCGCGAAAAAAACCGGCCGCGACAGCTGGCGAATTCCTTGGGGACTTTTTGAGAGTCAAGCCCAATATAATTAATTGTATATAATTATTTCTTATTTATTGTTTTATTTATATTACCCCTATTGTTTTATTTGTTTTGTTATATTGTGAATATAATTATAGATGTCTTGTTAATTTATTTTCATTATGATTTTTTTTATTTTACCTTATTTATTTTTTTTATACACTACTCGAACACGATTCACACACTTATGAGTGGGCTCTATACCCGAGCTGAGTGCAACCTAAGATAAGTTAGAGACTGTGTAATGATAATCTTCTGGATGTACATCCTGTTTGGTTGTCATGAAAGTCTCACCTAGAGTTGACCTTTTCTATAATATTGCCATTTTAATAGTTTACTTATTAATTGGTTTAATATTTTAGAATTGAATTGTGTGCTATAGGAACCAATTTAGAACTATAGATCTACCCATGGAAAAGTTCACATAAAAAAAATACATAAGAAGAAAAGAATCGTGTAAATCTCGTGTACATACGAAAAACCTATTCTATGTTATGTTCACTTTTACCTTCTAGTATACCCAAGTTTTTTTTTTTGTTTTTTTTGTTTTTGCATCATATTCTTCATCATGGTCACTTTTGAAAAAATATCATCATCATATCATCTTCAAAACCATAAAAATTAAAGCTTGTTGTGAATAACTTTAACCATAGGAAACATGGGATCAAATGGTGGCTCAAACATTACTCCATTAAGAAAGACCTTGCCATTGAGAGTTCTTAAACCAGATGTAAGCAACCTTAAGAATCTCGCTCGGAAGTTGAAAAAGGTACAACGTGTAATCTTTATGGGGAAATTTGGCAAAATTCTGGATTTACATGAAGTTAATGTGCAAGTGGATGCTCTTACGGCGTTGGCCCAATTCTATGACCCTCCTTTCAGGTGTTTCACCTTTAAGGACTTTCAGTTGGCCCCAACGTTAGAAGAGTTCGAACGAATAATGGGATACCCGATGAAGGGGAGCAAACCTTACCAGTACATGCAACACTACCCTTCACTGAAAACAGTTGCTGAAACACTTGATATCCCTATAAAGGAAATGGAAGAAAATAAAACCAACAAAGACAATTTGATCGGATTCCCAGTAAAATATCTTGAAGAGAAAGCGGTAAACTTAGCGAGAGATGGAAAATGGGACACTTTCATGGATGTGTTCGCCTTGATTATATATGGGATTGTTTTATTTCCAAGTGTTACGGACTTTGTGGATTTTACGGCGATAGACGTTTTTTTGGCCTACAAGCATAGAGGAGAGAACCCAGTACCGGCGATTTTGGCTGACATTTACTGCACGCTCGACTTCCGTCATGAGAAAGAAGGGGGCATGATCCATTGCTGCTCGCCAGTACTATATCTTTGGCTTGTCAAACATATTTTCCAAGACACACATCAATTAAGAACTAAGAACAAAAAGGAATGGGCCAACATTCTAGCAAATCTCAACGAAAGAACTATCCAGTGGTATTCCCGGAGTCAAGATATAAATGAAGTGATTTGTAGATGCGGTGTTTTTGTTGATGTTCCCCTCATGGGAACTAAAGGGTGTATAAATTATAGTCCCTATGTTGCGTTGAGACAATTGGGTTATCCTATGATGAAGCCTCTGATGATTGATGTAACAAAATCTTTTGTCATTCGTGGACGAGACGTTTATGATGCTAGCCTGCTGAGAAGAATACGTAAGGCTTGGGGAGATTTCGTTAGAAGAGGTCAAGAATTAGGGCCTAGAAGTTGTGGTATAGGAGAGGAATATCATAATTGGGTGAAAAAGAGGGCATTAGAGATCAAGTTGCCTTTTCATTGCAATACGGTTGCTCCCGAAGTAGTAACAACAGTATCCTTTTTCAGTACTGAAGATTTAGAAGCTGACTTAGCTCTAAAAAGACAAGAAATTGAGAAATTACAACAAGAATTGGAGAGGGCTCACCAGGCTTATAGAGATATGGAGTATAAGAATACTCAACAATCCCTTATCCTTAAGAAAGTACAGAAAAGAGCAAGAGAGGAAGAAGAAAGCAAGAATAGAACTCGGATCTGTTTGCGGGGTGCGAATGAAGAATTGAGACTCAGACGTCAAGAAAGAGATGATGCAGTGATGGAAGGTCTCAGGCTTAAAGAGTTGCTAAAAAAATATGGGGAAAAACATGAAGTCATCTGTCGACAAGAAGCAAATCTAAAGCAACAAATAGAGAGGGTAAAAGCAGAATGTGAAAGCAAGATAATGGTAGAAAGGCAATGTCAAGAAGAGATCATCGAGGCATACCGAGTTGAACTTGCAAGAAAAGAAGACGAGATGCATACACAAAAAGACACTATCGAGAGACTTGTTCAAGAAGGAATGTTTTGGATGGACCGTTTCTCCAAACTAGTTTATTTAACCAATTCAGCTATCGGAGATATTCCACCGTTATTAAGAGATGCAGACGGGATGGTTAATCCTCTCTCTACCCCTCAAGAGATCTCCATTTTTATTGAGCATTGTAAAAGTTTAATTGAGCAAATGAAAAAAATGATTGCTCATTAAATTTTCAAATTCCGTGTTTATGTTACTACTTTTGTTTTGTTAAGTTTTGTTTGTTCTCTCATTTGTGGTAAAACTTGTATTATGTTTTTTCTCAATGAATTAAATTTGGCTCCACTTTTGATCTCATGGTTCTCTCTTTATTATTGGTTAAGATATTCACAAAGAAGCAATAAATAGGTCTTTAACATTCATGCATCATCACATTTTCATACATCACCTTGCATACTCATGCCATATTCTTTCACAGAAAAAATAACACAACAAATAAAAAAACTGGTGCTACGACACCGTTATCGGACACGATCCCAGTCAAAAATCATGGATGAGATAGAGCAAACAGAAATAAGAGAAGACGTGAACCAACTCAAGGGACAAATGACCAAGATCTTAGAGATTCTACAAGCACTTGGAAATAGAAATGATGGGAATCCTTTGGTAGATGAAGGGATGCCCCAAAACACTCTTGTTCACCAAACGGGCGTCGCTCCACACCTTCATACTAATTATCAAGAAGGGAAGGCACAACAATTTCCACCTTATGGTCTGCCGCCAGGTTATACCCCGCCCATAGACACTCATCCCCCCAACAACAATCCGCTGCTGCAACATAATACTGGCGAGTTCCCTCAAGTGCAACCTTCACCCCTTACTTTGGGATTTCCTAGCTCTTCATCGCAAGGAAAAGCTACCGAAGCTACGCCGGTGATGTTTAACATACCTCATGAACCTCGACCGCTCGAGAGCAATCAATCCCAAGAAAAATGGCAAGCCTTAGAAGAGCTCTTGAGAGTCATCGAAGGGGGAAACAATTATGGATTTGATGCTTCGGACCTATGCCTCGTTTCTGATGTTATAATACCTCTGAAATTCAAGTTGCCTGAATTCGACAAATACAAGGGAACTACATGCCCCAAGAACCATCTTATTATGTATTGTCGAAAAATGGGTTTTTGTGCCCATGACGAAAAACTGCTAATCCACTTCTTTCAAGACAGTTTGACAGGAGCTTTCTTGAGTTGGTATATGCACCTTGAGCGAGCTCATATCGGCTCTTGGAAAGATTTGGTGGATGCCTTTTTGAAACAATACAAATATAATCTTGACATGGCTCCTGACAGAATGCAGTTGCAAAATATGACAAAACGAGACAATGAAACCTTCAAGGAATATGCCCAACGATGGAGAGAGCTAGCTTCCCAGGTTGAACCCCCTCTATTAGAAAAAGAAATGGTGACCATGTTCATAAACACTCTTCAACCTCCATTTTATGACAAAATGATAGGAAGCGTCTCATCAAATTTTTCAGATCTTGTCATCATAGGCGAAAGAGTAGAAATGGGATTGAAAAGCACAAAGATTACTTCTGGCTATCCCGGATTGAATAACCCAAAGAAGCCGCCCGTAGGTGCGAATAAGAAAAAGGAGGGAGAAAGCCATTTTGTGGCGTCAAACCCAACTAATCCTTCTTTCGTGCATCGCCCCTACGCCGCTGCAACCTCACAAACCTCAAGTATCATAAGTCAAAACTTACAAGGGAATCAAGATGCCTATGAAGGTCGGGGAAGAAACTATCGTGGGAGGAAGTTCGTACATTTCGACCCAATCCCTATGACTTATGCAGAATTATTACCGCATCTGGTTAGCAATTCTATGGTTGCACTATGTCCAGGGAAACCTATAGAACCGCCCTACCCCAAAGGATATGACTCGAACGCCACATGCGATTACCACTCTGGGGCTATAGGACACTCTACTGAAAATTGCCTAGCTTTAAAATTTAAGGTGCACGATTTGCTTAAAGCTGGATGGCTGAATTTCAAAGAAAACGAGCCTAGCGTGAAAAACAATCCCCTACCAGCCCATGATGGACCAATAGTGAATGCTATTGATGAAAATCACCAATTAATAAGGGAGGTCGAAAGAATTAAGACTCTGATGGGAGTTATGCAAATTTGGGTTAATCCAAGGAAACGCCGATGGGAAAGCAAGATGCAATTTCCACCTCAATGAAGATCATTCCATGGAAGAATGCAATGAGTTCAAAAAAGAACTTCAGAAATTGATAAACACAGGCATCGTTCAAATAGGTCGTTGGGAAAAGGATGATGATATGATCGCAACCCAATTAGAAGAAAAACTTGACATAACCGTCCCAAAGCCATTAGTCATTCACTTCACTAAGGAGGAAACTATGAATTCCCCCAATGATCTGAGGACCTTAATAGTTCGGATACCAAGCCCTTTTCCGTATAAAGACAATAAAGCGGTACCTTGGAACTATAATATAGAGGTACATCTGGCTGAACAGAAGAATGAGGATGCTTCTAGCTCAAAAACAATCGCTGCCACAAACTTTTCAGGAATAGGAGGGATGACTAGAAGTGGTCGGATATACTCCCCGAAAACATCACAGAGAGAAATAATAATGACGTCTGAGAAGGCATACAAAGATAAAGGGAAAAAGAAAGTAATTGTAACAGAAGAAGTTGAAAAGAAAAAAGTAGAAAATGAGAAAGGGGTTTCTAATGATGAAGCTCGTGAGTTTCTCAAAATCATCCAACAGAGTGAATACAAAATAGTCGACCAACTCAACCATACTCCTGCAAGGATTTCATTGTTGTCCCTATTGATGAATTCTGAGTCCCACCGGAAGCTATTGATGAAAATACTAAACGAGGCCCATGTCACTCACGACATCACCTTGGACAAATTTGGAGGTATCATAAATAACATCACCGCCAACAACCACCTAACCTTCACAGATGATGAGCTGCCGACCGAAGGGAGAGGGCATAATAAAGCACTACACATATCAGTGATGTGTCTCGACCATATAATATCGAGAGTCCTCATTGACAATGGTTCCTCGCTGAATGTCATATCAAAATCGACATTAGCAAGACTACCTTGTGATGGTACATATATGAGACCAAGCCCCATGGTTGTTAGAGCTTTCGATGGGAGTCGTAGAGAAGTAATGGGAGAAATCGAACTCCCAGTTCAAATAGGCCCGGTCACATTTGAAATCACGTTTCACGTGATGGACATTGTACCCGCCTATAGTTGCTTGTTAGGAAGGCCATGGATCCATTCTGTCGGCGTAGTGCCATCAACCTTACATCAAAAGCTGAAGTATATGGTAAATGATCAATTGGTAATCGTGTCAGGAGAAGAAGACTTGTTGGTGAGTAAGTTGTCCACCACACCTTATGTTGAGACGACAGAAGAAGCTCTAGAGACCGCCTTCCAAACACTAGAAATTGTGGACACCGCTTACGTCGAGACGACACCTATAGAACCACATATGTCAAACACTGCTATTATGGTGGCTAAGTTCATGTTGAGCAGAGGACACCATCCATGGCACGGGTTGGGGAAAGATGAAGAAGGGCTCAAAGAACTGGTGGAACTTCCTGAGAATAAGGATAAGTGGGGTTTAGGCTACAAACCCACCCAGGCTGACAAACGAAGATTGGTTAAAGAAAAAAAAGAAAAGAGATTAGCTCGGATCGAGAATCGAGAACCCATAACTGAAAGGATTCCCATCTGTGACATCCAACAGAGTTTCCAAAGTGCAAGACCAACAAGCGAGATCCATATCGCAGCAACTGGAGATGACATTTCCATTGATGAAGCTGATTGGATTCGTCCGTGTGGTGCAGGAGCAGAAATCAAGAATTGGATATTAATCAAGTCGCCTATAATATTTAATGCAATTCCCATGTAATTCTAAAAGCATTATTACTCTTACTAAGACTTTAAAGTTACTTTATTATATTTAGGATGGACACAATTTTGTTTTCCCAGTACTTTGAATTTCAATAAATGCATTCTCATTTTATTTTCTTATTGTTCTTTCTTACCGTTCTCATATTTTAACATTCATTTGCCAAAATTGTTCCTTTTTCTTTCTTTCTTTCTTTTTTTCCCTTATCCTGGCCTTGAATCCTGCAGATTTGGGAATAGTCCATTCACAGATGGCTGTACTAAGATCTCGTCGCATAAGTTTGACAATCTTGTTAGTCAAACAGAAAAAGATAACGAAGAGGAATATGAACCTCCTCTAGAGTTGTTAAGAGCGGTAGAACGAGAAGCCAAGGGTATCATGCCCTATGAGGAACCGACAGAAATGATTAATCTAGGGACAAAAGAAATAAAGAAAGAAATTAAAGTCGGCACCATCTTAAAGAAAGAAGTGTATCACGAACTAATCCAACTCCTACATGAATACAAAGATGTTTTTGCCTGGTCATATCAGGATATGCCTGGATTGGATACTAGCATAGTGGAGCATAAATTGCCCTTAAAACCTGATTTTTCTCCGGTCAAACAAAAATTAAGGCGAATGAAGCCTGATATGTCAATAAAAATTAGGGAAGAAGTAAAAAAACAATTTGACGCAGGATTCCTGGCTGTGGCAAATTATCCCCAATGGATAGCCAATATCGTACCGGTGCCGAAAAAGGATGGCAAAGTTCGAATGTGTGTCGACTATAGGGACCTTAACAAAGCCAACCCTAAAGATGATTTTCCGTTACCTCACATCGATATTCTGGTTGACAATACGGCTCGCCATTCACTCTTTTCTTTTATGGATGGTTTCTCTGGGTATAATCAAATTAAGATGGCAGCTGAAGATATGGAAAAAACAACTTTCATCACCCCTTGGGGAACATTTTGTTACAAAGTAATGCCTTTTGGTCTGAAAAATGCTGGGGCGACCTACCAAAGAGCTATGGTAACCCTATTCCATGACATGATACATAAAGAGGTAGAAGTTTATGTAGACGACATGATTGCTAAGTCACAAACAGAAGAAAAACATATTATTGATCTAAAGAAACTCTTCGAAAGACGTAGAAAATTTAAGCTAAAGCTTAATCCTTCCAAGTGTACTTTCGGCGTGAGGTCGGGCAAATTATTGGGAATTGTGGTTAGTCAGAAGGGAATAGAGGTTGACCCTGATAAGATTCGGGCCATTTCAGAAATGCCTCCCCCGAGTACCGAAAGAGAGGTTCGCGGTTTTCTTGGGAGACTAAATTATATTTCGAGATTTATATCACAACTGACTGCTACTTGTGAACCGATCTTTAAACTTTTACGGAAAAATCAAACAGTTGTGTGGAACACAGAATGTCAAAACGCATTTGAAAAAATCCGACAGTATTTGCAAAAGCCTCCAATTCTAGTCCCCCCAGTTCTGGGCCGACCCCTGATTATGTATCTTACACTTCTCGACGGGGCCATGGGATGCGTGCTGGGGCAGCACGATGAAACAGGAAAAAAGGAGCATGCCATTTACTATCTAAGTAAAAAATTTACAGAGGTTGAAACAAGATATACAATGTTAGAACGTACTTGTTGTGCCTTAGCCTGGGCAGCCCATCGCTTGAGGCAATACATGCTTTGTCACACGACTTACTTGATATCCAAAATGGATCCAATCAAGTACATTTTTGAAAACCCTGCTCTCACAGGGCGAATTGCTCGCTGGCAGGTGATGTTATCAGAATATGATATTACCTATGTTACTCAGAAAGCCATCAAAGGGAGTGCCTTAGCAGATTATCTAGCTAATCAACCTGTGGATGATTATAAGTCAATGCAATGTGAATTCCCAGACGAAAGCATCATGGTTATGTTTGAAGAATGCGATAATGGAAAATGGACCTTGTTGTTCGACGGGGCCTCAAACATAATGGGGCATGGGATTGGGGTTGTCTTAATATCTCCCAAAAAACAGTTCATACCTATCACAGCGCGTTTATGTTTTGATTGTACCAATAATATGGCAGAATATGAAGCTTGTGCCATGGGAATTTTGGCAGCTTTGGAATCAAAAGCGAAAGTGCTGGAAGTGTATGGAGATTCAACTCTGGTCATTAATCAGCTTAACCAAGAATGGGAAACTCGAGATAAGAAGTTAATACCTTATTTTACCTACATAAAAGAATTATCTTTACAATTTGAAAAAATCACTTTTCACCATGTCCCTCGAGAAAACAATCAATTGGCTGATGCTTTGGCTACTTTATCCTCGATGTTCCAAATAAGTCGAAGCGATGATCATCCTGCCTACTGCCACTTAATGGAAGAAGAAATTGATGGGAAACCGTGGTATCACGACATCAAACATTATCTTATTAATAGAGAATATCCTCCCGGAATATCGGAGAATGAGAAAAGAACTCTCAGACGGCTAGCCGCAAGCTTTTTCGTGAACAAAAATGTTTTGTATAAGAGGAATCATGATATGGTACTCCTTAGATGTGTTGATGTCAATGAGGCGAAAGAAATTCTACAAGATGTCCACGATGGCTCTTATGGGATCCATATGAACGGACACGCCATGTCTAGAAATATTCTTCGGGCCGGGTATTACTGGCTCACCCTAGAAAAAGATTGTTTTAATTATGTTAAGAAATGCCATAAGTGTCAAATATATGCTGATAATATCCACGCCCCATCAATGCCTCTAAATACCATTTCAGCGCCCTGGCCGTTCTCAATGTGGGGCATAGACGTCATCGGAATGATTGAACCGAAAGCATCAAATGGACATCGCTTCATCTTGGTGGCAATCGATTACTTTACCAAATGGGTAGAGGCCGCTTCGTACGCCAATGTAACCAGAAATGTGGTTGTCAAATTCATAAAAAGGGAGTTAATGTGTCGTTATGGCCTACCAAGCAAGATCATTACCGACAATGCCACAAATCTGAATAACAAAATGATGGATGAATTGTGTGCCACCTTTAAAATTCAACACCACAACTCGTCCCCGTACAAACCAAAAATGAATGGTGCAGTTGAAGCAGCAAATAAAAATATCAAAAAATTATTCAGAAAATGGTTGTAACATACAAAGATTGGCATGAGATGTTACCGTTTGCACTACACGGGTATCGCACTTCGATACGCACTTCAACTGGGGCAACCCCTTTTTCCCTAGTATATGGGATGGAGGCTGTGCTACCCATTGAAGTTGAAATCCCCTCACTAAGAGTATTAATGGAGGCCAAACTAGAGGAGTCGGAATGGGTACAAACCCGTTTCGATCAATTAAATTTAATTGAAGAAAAAAGGTTGGCGGCCTTATGCCATGGGTAATTATATTAGAAAAGATTGAAAAGGGCGTACGAGAAAAAAGTAAGTCCTCGAGAATTCCAGGAGGGAGACTTGGTGCTAAAAAAGATCTTACCCATTCAAAAGGATTATCGTGGGAAATGGACCCCTAACTACGAGGGCCCATACGTCGTGAAAAAAGCTTTCTCAGGGGGAGCTTTGATCCTCACGAATATGGATGGAAAAGATTTAGTCCTCCCTGTAAACTCAGATGCCGTAAAAAAGTATCATACTTAAATAATGAATACCCGCTAGGTTGAAAACCTGAAAGGGCGACCTAGGCAAAAATTAGGGTAATAAAAAAAAATACTCGCTAGGTTGAAAACCTGAAAAGGCGACCTAGGCAAAAATTAGGGTACAAAAAAATAATAAATACCTACTGGGTTGAAAACTCGAAAGGGCAACCTAAGAGAAGAAGAAAAACAACATCAACAACAGCAAAAACAAAGAATATATACTCAAAAGGGAAAGAACAACAATATCGATCGGACTATGGCACGAGAAGTTAGTACAGTCTACCTGTGAATTACTAGTAACCAAGTCGGGTCTTCCACCCATTCCTTTTGTTTTATCTTATGTATATTCTTTTTTTACGACGAATATTGAACCTCAATATATTAATATACTTTTATCATCTTTATAAATTAACCTTCTTTCTCGAATGCATTTTTATGATTATCGTGTACTGGAAAGTAAAACATATACCATACCTCGATATAATGAATTGCTATAAAGTCGGATATATTAGAGTTTGTTTAGAGTGCAAGGCAGACGACAGTATGAGATCCAACTAAAGATTACAATGGTAATTCTTCTTCAAAAACAAAAAAAAAAACAA
>JBBPBP010000001.1:41520284-41558670 GCA_037974735.1 Cicer chorassanicum
AAGCCGAGAAAACGACCCGCATGTTGAAGCCGGGAAAACGACTCGCACCCGAAGCCGAGAAAACGACCCGCATGTTGAAGCCGGGAAAACGACTCGCACCCGAAGCCGAGAAAACGACCCGCATGTTGAAGCCGGGAAAACGACTCGCACCCTTCTAAAAAATTCTTTTCGGACAAAATTAAACAAGTAAAGAGGGGCAGCTGTTGACACCTAATTTTGTCCGCTTGTTATTTATTTATCTATTTATTTATTTTTTACTTTTTATTAAAAAAAAAAGAGGGAAATAATAATAATAAATGTATAGAAATGTAAAAATAAAAATAAATAATTAGAGCTTTAAACTTTAAACAATCACATTTGTTCCTAGTTTTTTGCGTCTAATTCTTGTTTAGATTCTTTTCTAAAAAAATAGAAAAATAAAAAAAATATATATAAAAATATATAAAAAAAATAATAAATAAAAAAATAAATATACATAATTGTATGAAAGAAACTGAAAAGAAATGGATTGATGGTCATAAAAATCGGTATAATGAGGATCAATTGAATGGATTGATGGTCATAAAAATCGGTATAATGATAATCAATTGAAAGAAAAGAAACCACAAAGAAAGAGATTAATAGTAATAAAATGGTGATCAATTGGCAATTATTCTCTTGTCTTTAGTAACCTACACCCGAAAGGCCTATAAATAATCGATAGTAAGAGTGGAAGTGGAGGACATTTTGAGAGCACAAAAAAGAAAGAAGAGAGAATAACAGGCGAGAGAGGAGTAGAGAATCTGGTCTTGGGAAAATCAGTCCAGCAAGAAACTACTTCAGTAGTAAGGTATCTCTTCTCTAAATTTCTTCTTATTAGTCTTTATATTGATCCCTTTAAAAAATGTTCTTTTTTTTTCTTTCTTTTTTTCTATTTTTCTAAGGTTGTCTGTTCTGCTTTCTTTGCAACACAAAATGCTAGAAAAATATAACTAATTGATGCTTATAAACCAATCACCAAGAAAACGAATTTTACCGCATCGTAATATTGAATATATAGCTCATATCACGTATCTATCAAAATAACAAAAAGATCGTAACAACAAATAATAGTCGCTGCCGCCGGATGAAATTCATCCTCGCTCGTCGCGCCACATCTCACCTCTTTTTTTGCTATTATTATATTTTCGTTACGTTGTTTATTTAACAAAAATTAATTTTTCTTTAAAATAAAAATTAAAAAAATACAATCCGCCAACAAATATCTCACCTTTTTTCTTTGTTATTATTTATATTATCACTATTACCATTATTACTATTATTATTATTATCACTATTATGCTGTTAATTTATTTTTATATTTATATATATAAAGTAAAATTAATAATAAAATCAACCAACGCATCAATATTTTCTACCCAAGAACTACGTGTGTTTTGATTTCTCTATTGCACCTGGGGATACGTAGGAGCAAGGTTTTTTCCTTGTCAAACCAAATTAATAAAAAAAATATTTTTCCTTCTTTTATTAATATAAATAATTTATTTTTTTTATTATTCTTTTTGGGGTAAAAATAAATGAATAAATAAATAAATAGTTTGTATACAATTAATTATAGGGTAACCGTTTAACGGACGTTGTAGGGTGCTAATACCTTCCCTACTCGTAATCGACTCCCGAATCCGAATTTTTGGTTCAAAAATAATTATTTTAGGTTTTATCCAATTTTTCCTTTGAATAAAATAAAATTGGTGGCGACTCCTTTTCGCGAAAAAAACCGGCCGTGACAATAAGCCTAGGGAGGACGAAAATGACCTAAATGTTCAACCAATGACACAAAATCACATATTGGATGCACAAGATTGGTTGAAAACCCTAATTGGATTAGAATAAGCTTACGGAGGACGAAAATGACCTAAATGTTCAACCAATGACAGAAAATCACTAATTGGATGCACAAGATTGGTTAAAAACCCTAATTGGATTAGAATAAGCCTAGGGAGGACGAAAATGACCTAAATGTACAACCAATGACACAAAATCACATATTGGATGCACAAGATTGGTTAAAAACCCTAATGGATTAGAATATCCTTACGGAGGACGAAAATGACCTAAATGTTCAACCCATGACACAAAATCAATTATTGGATGCACAAGATTGGTTAAAAACCCTAATTGGATTAGAATAAGCCTAGGGATGACGAAAATGACCTAAATGTGCAACCAATGACACAAAATCACATATTGGATGCACAAGATTGGTTAAAAACCCTAATTGGATTAGAATAAGCTTAGGGAGGACGAAAATGACCTAAATGTTCATCCAATGACACAAAATCACTTATTCGATGCACAAGATTGGTTAAAAACCCTAATAGGATTAGAATAATCCTATGGAGGACGAAAATGACCTAAATGCGCAACCAATAACACAAAATCACATATTGGATGCACAAGATTAGTTAAAAACCCTAATTGGATTAGAATAAGCCTAGGGAATACGAAAATGACCTAAATGTTCAACCAATGACACAAAATGACACAAAATCACATATTGGATGCACAAGATTGGTTAAAAACCATAATTGGATTAGAATAAGCCTAGGGAGGACGAAAATGACCTAAATGTGCAACCAATGACACAAAATCACATAATGGATGCACAAGATTGGTTAAAAACCCTAATGGAGTAGAATAAGCTTACGGAGGACGAAAATGACCTAAATGTTCAACCAATGACACAAAATCAATTATTGGATGCACAAGATTGGTTAAAAACCCTAATTGGATTAGAATAAGCCTAGGGAGGACGAAAATGACCTAAATGTGCAACCAATAACACAAAATCACATATTGGATGCATAAGATTAGTTAAAAACCCTAATTGGATTAGAATAAGCCTAGGGAGGACGAAAATGACCTAAATGTTCAACCAATGACACAAAATGACACAAAATCACATATTGGATGCACAAGATTGGTTAAAAACCCTAATTGGATGAGAATAAGCCTAGGAAAGACAAAAATGACCTAACTGTTCAACCGATGACACAAAATCACTTATTGGATGCGCAAGATTGGTTAAAAACCTTAATTGGATTAAAATAAACATAGGAGGACGAAATTGACCTAAATGTTCTACCGATGACATTAAATGGCAGGGAATCACATATTGGATGCACTAGATTTGTTAAGAACCCTAATTGGATTAGAATAAGCCTAGGGAGGACGAAAATGACCTAAATGTTCAACCAATGACCCAAAATCACATATTGGATGCACAAGATTAGTTAAAAACCCTAATTGGATTAGAATAAGCTTAAGGAGGACTAAAATGACCTAAATGTTCAACCAATGACAGAAAATCACTTATTGGATGCACAAGATTGGTTAAAAACCCTAATTGGATTAGAATAAGCCTAGGGAGGACGAAAATGACCTAAATGTACAACCAATGACACAAAATCACATATTGGATGCACAAGATTGGTTAAAAACCCTAATGGATTAGAATATGCTTACGGAGGACGAAAATGACCTAAATGTTCAACCAATGACACAAAATCAATTATTGGATGCACAAGATTGGTTAAAAACCCTAATTGGATTAGAATAAGCCTAGGGAGGACGAAAATGACCTAAATGTGCAACCAATGACACAAAGTCACATATTGGATGCACAAGATTGGTTAAAAACCCTAATTGGATTAGAATAAGCTTAGGGAGGGCGAAAATGACCTAAATGTTCATCCAATGACACAAAATTACTTATTCGATGCACAAGATTGATTAAAAACCCTAATAGGATTAGAATAATCCTATGGAGGACGAAAATGACCTAAATGCGCAACCAATAACACAAAATCACATATTGGATGCACAAGATTAGTTAAAAACCCTAATTGGATTAGAATAAGCCTAGGGAGGACGAAAATGACCTAAATGTTCAACCAATGACACAAAATGACACAAAATGACATATTGGATGCACAAGATTGGTTAAAAACCCTAATTGGATTAGAATAAGCCTAGGGAGGAAGAAAATGACCTAAATTTTCAACCAATGACACAAAATGGCACAAAATCACATATTGGATGCACAAGATTGCTTAAAAACCCTAATTGAATTAGAATAAGCTTAGGGAGGACGAAAATGACCTAAATGTTCATCCAATGACACAAAATCACTTATTGGATGCACAAGATTGGTTAAAAACCCTAATTGGATGAGAATAAGCCTATGAAGACGAAAATGACCTAATTGTTCAACCGATGACACAAAATCACTTATTGGATGCGCAAGATTGGTTAAAAATCCTAATTGGATTAAAATAAACATAGGGAGGACGAAAATGACCTAAATGTTCTACCAATGACATTAAATGGCAGAAAATCACATATTGGATGCGCTAGATTTGTTAAAAACCCTAATTGGATTAGAATAAGCCTTGGGAGGACGAAAATGACCTAAATAATCAACCAATGACACAAAATCACATATTGGATGCACAAGATTGGTTAAAAACCCTAATTGGATTAGAATAAGCTTACAGAGGAAGAAAATGACCTAAATGTTCAACCAATGACACAAAATCACTTATTGGATGCACAAGATTGGTTAAAAACCCAAATGGATTAGAATAAGCTTACGGAGGACGAAAATGACCTAAATGTTCAACCAATGACACAAAATCACTTATTGGATGCACAAGATTGGTTAAAAACCCTAATTGGATTAGAATTAGCCTAGGGAGGACGAAAATGACCTAAATGTGCAACCAATGACACAAAATCACATATTGGATGCACAAGATTGGTTAAAAACCCTAATTGGATTAGAATAAGCTTAGGGAGGACGAAAATGACCTAAATGTTCATCCAATGACACAAAATCACTTATCCGATGCACAAGATTGGTTAAAAACCCTAATAGGATTAGAATAATCCTATGGAGGACGAAAATGACCTAAATGTGCAACCAATAACACAAAATCACATATTGGATGCACAAGATTAGTTAAAAACCCTAATTGGATTAGAATAAGCCTAGGGAGGACGAAAATGACCTAACTGTTCAACCGATGACACAAAATCACTTATTGGATGCGCAAGATTGGTTAAAAACCTTAATTGGATTAGAATAAGCTTACGGAGGACGAAAATGACCTAAATGTTCAACCAATGACAGAAAATCACTTATTGGATGCACAAGATTGGTTAAAAACACTAATTGGAATAGAATAAGCCTAGGGAGGACGAAAATGACCTAAATGTACAACCAATGACACAAAATCACAAATTGGATGCACAAGATTGGTTAAAAACCCTAATGGATTAGAATAAGCTTACGGAGGACGAAAATGACCTAAATGTTCAACCAATGACACAAAATCACTTATTGGATGCACAAGATTGGTTAAAAACCCTAATTGGATGAGAATAAGCCTATGAAGACGAAAATGACCTAATTGTTCAACCGATGACACAAAATCACTTATTGGATGCGCAAGATTGGTTAAAAATCCTAATTGGATTAAAATAAACATAGGGAGGACGAAAATGACCTAAATGTTCTACCAATGACATTAAATGGCAGAAAATCACATATTGGATGCGCTAGATTTGTTAAAAACCCTAATTGGATTAGAATAAGCCTTGGGAGGACGAAAATGACCTAAATGTTCAACCAATGACACAAAATCACATATTGGATGCACAAGATTGGTTAAAAACCCTAATTGGATTAGAATAAGCTTACGGAGGAAGAAAATGACCTAAATGTTCAACCAATGACACAAAATCACTTATTGGATGCACAAGATTGGTTAAAAACCCTAATTGGATTAGAATAAGCCTAGGGAGGACGAAAATGACCTAAATGTTCAACCAATGACACAAAATCACATATTGGATGCACAAGATTGGTTAAAAACCCTAATTGGATTAGAATAAGCTTAAGGAGGACTAAAATGACCTAAATGATCAACCAATGACACAAAATCACTTATTGGATGCACAAGATTGGTTAAAAACACTAATTGGATTAGCATAAGCCTAGGGTGGACGAAAATGACCTAAATGTTCATCCAATGACACAAAATCACTTATTCGATGCACAAGATTGGTTAAAAACCCTAATAGGATTAGAATAATCCTATGGAGGACGAAAATGACCTAAATGTGCAACCAATAACACAAAATCACATATTGGATGCACAAGATTAGTTAAAAACCCTAATTGGATTAGAATAAGCCTAGGGAGGACGAAAATGACCTAAATGTTCAACCCATGACACAAAATGACACAAAATTACATATTGGATGCACAAGATTGGTTAAAAACCCTAATTGGATGAGAATAAGCCTAGGAAAGACGAAAATGACCTAACTGTTCAACCGATGATACAAAATCACTTATTGGATGCGCAAGATTGGTTAAAAACCTTAATTGGATTAAAATAAACATGGGGAGGACGAAATTGACCTAAATGTTCTACCAATGACATTAAATGGCAGAAAATCACATATTGGATGCACTAGATTTGTTAAAAACCCTAATTGGATTAAAATAAGCCTAGGGAGGACGAAAATGACCTAAATGTTCAACCAATGACACAAAATCACATATTGGATGCACAAGATTGGTTAAAAACCCTAATTGGATTAGAATAAGCCTAGGGAGGACGAAAATGACCTAAATGTACAACCAATGACACAAAATCACATATCGGATGCACAAGATTGGTTAAAAACCCTAATTGGATTAGAATCAGCCTAGGGAGGACGAAAATGACCTAAATGTACAACCAATGACACAAAATCACATATTGGATGCACAAGATTGGTTAAAAACCCTAATTGGATTAGAATAAGCCTAGGTAGGACGAAAATGACCTAAATGTTCAACCAATGACACAAAATGGCACAAAATCACATATTGGATGCACAAGATTGCTTAAAAATGCTAATTGGATTAGAATAAGCTTAGGGAGGACGAAAATGACCTAAATGTTCAACCAATGACACAAAATGACACAAAATCACATATTGGATGCACAAGATTGGTTAAAAACCCTAATGGATTAGAATAAGCTTACGGAGGACGAAAATGACCTAAATGTTCAACCAATGACACAAAATCACTTATTGGATGCACAAGATTGGTTGAAAACCCTAATTGGATTAGAATAAGCCTAGGGAGGATGAAAATGACCTAAATGTGCAACCAATGACAGAAAATCACATATTGGATGCACAAGATTGGTTAAAAACCCTAATTGGATTAGAATAAGCCTAGGGAGGACGAAAATGACCTAAATGTTCATCCAATGACACAAAATCACTTATTCGATGCACAAGATTGGTTAAAAACCCTAATAGGATTAGAATAATCCTATGATGGACGAAAATGATCTAATTGCGCAACCAATAACACAAAATCACATAATGGATGCTCAAGATTAGTTAAATACCCTAATTGGATTAGAATAAGCCTAGGGAGGACGAAAATGACCTAAATGTTCAACCAATGACACAAAATGACACAAAATCACATATTGGATGCACAAGATTGGTTAAAAACCATAATTGGATTAGAATAAGCCTAGGGAGGACGAAAATGACCTAAATGTGCAACCAATGACACAAAATCACATAATGGATGCAAAAGATTGGTTAAAAACCCTAATTGGATTAGAATAAGATTAGGGAGGACGAAAATGACCTAAATGTTCATCCAATGACACAAAATCACTTTTTGGATGCACAAGATTGGTTAAAAAACCCTAATTGGATTAGAATAAGCCTAGGGAGGACGAAAATGACCTAAATGTGCAACAAATGACACAAAATCACATATTGGATGCACAAGATTGGTTAAAAACCCTAATGGATTAGAATAAGCTTAGGGAGGACGAAAATGACCTAAATGTTCAACCAATGACACAAAATCACTTATTGGATGCACAAGATTGGTTAAAAACCCTAATTGGATTAGAATAAGCCTAGGGAGGATGAAAATGACCTAAATGTGCAACCAATGACACAAAATCACATATTGGATGCACAAGATTGGTTAAAATCCCTAATTGGATTAGAATAAGCTTAGGGAGGACGAAAATGACCTTAATGTTCATCCAATGACACAAAATCACTTATTCGGTGCACAAGATTGGTTAAAAACCCTAATAGGATTAGAATAAGCCTATGGAGGACGAAAATGACCTAAATGTGCAACCAATGACACAAAATCACATATTGGATGCCCAAGATTCGTTAAAAACCCTAATTGGATTAAAATAAACCTAAGGAGGACGAAAATGGCCTAAATGTTCTACCAATGACATAAAATGGCTGAAAATCACATATTGGATGCACTAGATTGGTTAAAAACCCTAATTGGATTAGAATAAGCCTAGGGAGGACGAAAATGACCTCAATGTTCAACTAATGACACAAAATGGCACAAAATCACATATTGGATGCACAAGATTGGTTAAAAACCCTAATTGGATTAGAATAAGCTTAGGGAGGACGAAGATGACCTAAATGTGCAACCAATGACACAAAATCACATATTGGATGCACAAGATTGGTTAAAAACCCTAATTGGATTAGAATAAGCTTAGGGAGGACGAAAATGACCTAAATGTTCATCCAATGACACAAAATCACTTATTGGATGCACAAGATTGGTTAAAAACCCTAATGGATTAGAATAAGCTTAATGAGGACGAAAATGACATAAAATATTCAACCAATGACACAAAATCACTTATTGGATGCACAAGATTGGTTAAAAACCCTAATTGGATTAGAATAAGCCTAGGGAGGACGAAAATGACCTAAATGTGCAACCAATGACACAAAATCACATATTGGATGCACAAGATTGGTTAAAAACCCTAATTGGATTAGAATAAGCTTACGGAGGACGAAAATGACCTAAATGTTCAACCAATGACAGAAAATCACTAATTGGATGCACAAGATTGGTTAAAAACCCTAATTGGATTAGAATAAGCCTTGGGAGGACGAAAATGACCTAAATGTACAACCAATGACACAAAATCACATATTGGATGCACAAGATTGGTTAAAAACCCTAATGGATTAGAATATGCTTACGGAGGACGAAAATGACCTAAATGTTCAACCAATGACACAAAATCAATTATTGGATGCACAAGATTGGTTAAAAACCCTAATTGGATTAGAATAAGCCTAGGGAGGACGAAAATGACCTAAATGTGCAACCAATGACACAAAATCACATAATGGATGCACAAGATTGGTTAAAAACCCTAATTGGATTAGAATAAGCCTAGGGAGGACGAAAATGACCTAAATGTACAACCAATGACACAAAATCACATATTCGATGCACAAGATTGGTTAAAAACCCTAATAGGATTAGAATAATCCTATGGAGGACGAAAATGACCTAAATGCGCAACCAATAACACAAAATCACATATTGGATGCACAAGATTAGTTAAAAACCCTAATTGGATTAGAATAAGCCTAGGGAGGACGAAAATGACCTAAATGTTCAACCAATGACACAAAATGACCCAAAATCACACATTGGATGCACAAGATTGGTTAAAAACCCTAATTGGATTAGAATAAGCCTAAGGAGGACGAAAATGACCTAAATGTTCAACCAATGACACAAAATCACATATTGGATGCACAAGATTGGTTAAAAACCCTAATTGGATTAGAATAAGCTTAGGGAGGACGAAAATGACCTAAATGTTCAACCAATGACACAAAATCACTTATTGGATGCACATGATTGGTCTAAAAGCTTAATTGGATTAGAATAAGCCTAGGGAGAACGAAAATGACCTAAATGTTAAACCATTGACACAAAATCACATATTGGATGAACAAGATTGATTAAAAACCCTAATTGGATTAGAATAAGCTTATGGAGGACGAAAATGACCTAAATGTGCAACCCATGACAGAAAATCACATATTGGATGCACAACATTGGTTAAAAACCCTAATTGGATTAGAATAAGCTTAGGGAGGACGAAAATGACCTAAATGTGCAACCAATGACACAAAATCACATATTGGATGCACAAGATTGGTTAAAAACCCTAATTGGATTAGAATAAGCTTAGGGAGGACGAAAATGACCTAAATGTTCAACCAATTACCCAAAATGACAAAAAATCACATATTGGATGCAAAAGATTGGTTAAAAACCCTAATTGGATTAGAATAAGCCTAGGGAGGACGAAAATGACCTAAATGTTCAACCAATGACACAAAATGACACAAAATCACATATTGGATGCACAAGATTGGTTAAAAACCATAATTGGATTAGAATAAGCCTAGGGAGGACGAAAATGACCTAAATGTGCAACCAATGACACAAAATCACATAATGGATGCACAAGATTGGTTAAAAACCCTAATTGGATTAGAATAAGCTTAGGGAGGACGAAAATGACCTAAATGTTCATCCAATGACACAAAATCACTTATTCGATGCACAAGATTGGTTAAAAACCCTAATAGGATTAGAATAAGCCTAGCGAGGACGAAAATGACCTAAATATGCAACCAATGAAACAAAATCACATATTGGATGCACAAGATTGGTTAAAAACCCTAATTGGATTAGAATAAGCTTAGGGAGGACGAAAATGACCTAAATGTTCATCCAATGACACAAAATCACTTATTCGAAGCAAAAGATTGGTTAAAAACCCTAATAGGATTAGAATAATCCTATGGAGGACGAAAATGACCTAAATGCGCAACCAATAACACAAAATCACATATTGGATGCACAAGATTAGTTAAAAACCCTAATTGGATTAGAATAAGCCTAGGGAGGACGAAAATGACCTAAATGTTCAACCAATGACACAAAATGACCCAAAATCACACATTGGATGCACAAGATTGGTTAAAAACCCTAATTGGATTAGAATAAGCCTAAGGAGGACGAAAATGACCTAAATGTTCAACCAATGACACAAAATCACATATTGGATGCACAAGATTGGTTAAAAACCCTAATTGGATTACAATAAACATAGGGAGGACAAAAATGACCTAAATGTTCTACCAATGACATTAAATAGCAGAAAATCACATATTGGATGCACTAGATTTGTTAAAAACCCTAATTGGATTAGAATAAGCCTAGGGAGGACGAAAATGACCTAAATGTTCATCCAATGACACAAAATCACTTATTGGATGCACAAGATTGGTTAAAAACCATAATAGGATTAGAATAAGCGTAGGGAGGATGAAAATGACCTAAATGTGCAACCAATAACACAAAATCACATATTGGATGCTCAAGATTAGTTAAACACCCTAATTGGATTAGAATACGCCTAGGGAGGACGAAAATGACCTAAATGTTCCACCAATGACACAAAATGACACAAAATCACATATTGGATGCACAAGATTGGTTAAAAACCATAATTGGATTAGAATAAGCCTAGGGAGGACGAAAATGACCTAAATGTGCAACCAATGACACAAAATCACATATTGGATGCACAAGATTGGTTAAAAACCCTAATTGGATTAGAATAAGCCTAAGGAAGACGAAAATGACCTAAATGTTCAACCAATGACACAAAATCACATATTGGATGGACAAGATTGGTTAAAAACCCTAATTGGATTACAATAAACATAGGGAGGACAAAAATGACCTAAATGTTCTACCAATGACATTAAATAGCAGAAAATCACATATTGGATGCACTAGATTTGTTAAAAACCCTAATTGGATTAGAATAAGCCTAGGGAGGACGAAAATGACCTAAATGTTCATCCAATGACACAAAATCACTTATTGGATGCACAAGATTGGTTAAAAACCCTAATAGGATTAGAATAAGCGTAGGGAGGATGAAAATGACCTAAATGTGCAACCAATAACACAAAATCACATATTGGATGCTCAAGATTAGTTAAACACCCTAATTGGATTAGAATACGCCTAGGGAGGACGAAAAGGACCTAAATGTTCCACCAATGACACAAAATGACACAAAATCACATATTGGATGCACAAGATTGGTTAAAAACCATAATTGGATTAGAATAAGCCTAGGGAGGACGAAAATGACCTAAATGTGCAACCAATGACACAAAATCACATAATGGATGCACAAGATTGGTTAAAAACCCTAATCGGATTAGAATAAGCTTAGGGAGGACGAAAATCACCTAAATGTTCATCCAATGATACAAAATCACTTATTGGATGCACAAGATTGGTTAAAAACCCTAATTGGATTAGAATAAACATAGGAAGGACGAAAATGACCTAAATGTACAACCAATGACACAAAATCACATATTGGATGCACAAGATTGGTTAAAAACCCTAATGGATTAGAATAAGCTTACGAAGGACGAAAATGACCTAAATGTTCAACCAATGAAACAACATCACTTATTGGATGCACAAGATTGGTTGAAAACCCTAATTGGATTAAAATAAGCCTAGGGAGGACGAAAATGACCTAAATGTGCAACCAATGACACCAAATCACATATTGGATGCACAAGATTGGTTAAAAACCCTAATGGATTAGAATAAGCTTACGGAGGACGAAAATGACCTAAATGTTCAACCAATGACACAAAATCACTTATTGGATGCACAAGATTGGTTGAAAACCCTAATTGGATTAGAATAAGCCTAGGGAGGACGAAAATGACCTAAATGTACAACCAATGACACAAAATCACATATTGGATGCACAATTTTGGTTAAAATCCCTAATTGGATTAGAATAAGCTTACGAAGGACGAAAATGACCAAAATGTTCAACGAATGAAACAAAATCACTTATTGGATGCACAAGATTGGTTAAAAACCCTAATTGGATTAAAATAAGCCTAGGGAGGACGAAAATGACCTAAATGTGCAACCAATGACACAAAATCACATATTGGATGCACAAGATTGGTTAAAAACCCTAATTGGATTAGAATAAGCTTAGGGAGGACGAAAATGACCTAAATGTTCATCTAATGACACAAAATCACTTATTCGATGCACAAGATTGGTTAAAAACCCTAATAGGATTAGAATAATCCTATGGAGGACGAAAATGACCTAAATGCGCAACCAATAACACAAAATCACATATTGGATGCACAAGATTAGTTAAAATCCCTAATTGGATTAGAATAAGCCTAGGGAGGACGAAAATGACCTAAATGTTCAACCAATGAAACAAAATGACAAAAAATCACATATTGGATGCACAAGATTGGTTAAAAACCCTAATTGGATTAGAATAAGCCTAGGGAGGACGAAAATGACCTAAATGTACAACCAATGACACAAAATCACATATTGGATGCACAAGATTGGTTAAAAACCCTAATGGATTAGAATATCCTTACGGAGGACGAAAATGACCTAAATGTTCAACCCATGACACAAAATCAATTATTGGATGCACAAGATTGGTTAAAAACCCTAATTGGATTAGAATAAGCCTAGGGATGACGAAAATGACCTAAATGTGCAACCAATGACACAAAATCACATATTGGATGCACAAGATTGGTTAAAAACCCTAATTGGATTAGAATAAGCTTAGGGAGGACGAAAATGACCTAAATGTTCATCCAATGACACAAAATCACTTATTCGATGCACAAGATTGGTTAAAAACCCTAATAGGATTAGAATAATCCTATGGAGGACGAAAATGACCTAAATGCGCAACCAATAACACAAAATCACATATTGGATGCACAAGATTAGTTAAAAACCCTAATTGGATTAGAATAAGCCTAGGGAATACGAAAATGACCTAAATGTTCAACCAATGACACAAAATGACACAAAATCACATATTGGATGCACAAGATTGGTTAAAAACCATAATTGGATTAGAATAAGCCTAGGGAGGACGAAAATGACCTAAATGTGCAACCAATGACACAAAATCACATAATGGATGCACAAGATTGGTTAAAAACCCTAATGGAGTAGAATAAGCTTACGGAGGACGAAAATGACCTAAATGTTCAACCAATGACACAAAATCAATTATTGGATGCACAAGATTGGTTAAAAACCCTAATTGGATTAGAATAAGCCTAGGGAGGACGAAAATGACCTAAATGTGCAACCAATAACACAAAATCACATATTGGATGCATAAGATTAGTTAAAAACCCTAATTGGATTAGAATAAGCCTAGGGAGGACGAAAATGACCTAAATGTTCAACCAATGACACAAAATGACACAAAATCACATATTGGATGCACAAGATTGGTTAAAAACCCTAATTGGATGAGAATAAGCCTAGGAAAGACAAAAATGACCTAACTGTTCAACCGATGACACAAAATCACTTATTGGATGCGCAAGATTGGTTAAAAACCTTAATTGGATTAAAATAAACATAGGAGGACGAAATTGACCTAAATGTTCTACCGATGACATTAAATGGCAGGGAATCACATATTGGATGCACTAGATTTGTTAAGAACCCTAATTGGATTAGAATAAGCCTAGGGAGGACGAAAATGACCTAAATGTTCAACCAATGACACAAAATCACATATTGGATGCACAAGATTGGTTAAAAACCCTAATTGGATTAGAATAAGCCTAGGGAGGACGAAAATGACCTAAATGTACAACCAATGACACAAAATCACATATTGGATGCACAAGATTGGTTAAAAACCCTAATGGATTAGAATAAGCTTACGGAGGACGAAAATGACCTAAATGTTCAACCAATTACACAAAATCACTTAATGGATGCACAAGATTGGTTAAAAACCCTAATTGGATTAGAATAAGCTTAGGAAGGACGAAAATGACCTAAATATTCCACCAATGACACAAAATCACTTATTGGATGCACAAGATTGGTAAAAAACCCTAATAGGATTAGAATAAGCCTAGGGAGGACGAAAATGACCTAAATTTTCAACCAATGACACAAAATCACTTATTGGATGCACAAGATTGGTAAAAAACCCTAATAGGATTAGAATAAGCCTAGGGAGGACGAAAATGACCTAAATTTTCAACCAATGACAAAAAATCACTTATTGGATGCACAAGATTGGTTAAAAACACTAATTGGATTAGAATAAGCCTAGGCAGGACGAAAATGATCTAAATGTACAACCAATGACACAAAATCACTTATTGGATGCACAAGATTGGTTAAAAACCCTAATTGGATTAGAATAAGCCTAGGGAGGACGAAAATGACCTAAATGTACAACCAATGACACAAAATCACATATTGGATGCACAAGATTGGTTAAAAACCCTAATGGATTAGAATAAGCTTACAGAGGACGAAAATGACCTAAATGTTCAACCAATGACACAAAATCACTTATTGGATGCACAAGATTGGTTGAAAACCCTAATTGGATTAGAATAAGCCTAGGGAGGACGAAAATGACCTAAATGTTCAACCAATGACACAAAATCACATATTGGATGCACAAGATTGGTTAAAAACCCTAATTGGATTACAATAAACATAGGGAGGACAAAAATGACCTAAATGTTCCACCAATGACATTAAATAGCAGAAAATCACATATTGGATGCACTAGATTTGTTAAAAACCCTAATTGGATTAGAATAAGCCTAGGGAGGACGAAAATGACCTAAATGTTCATCCAACGACACAAAATCACATATTGGATGCACAAGATTGGTTAAAAACCCTAATTGGATTAGAATAAGCTTAGGGAGGACGAAAATCACCTAAATGTTCATCCAATGACACAAAATCACTTATTGGATGCACAAGATTGGTTAAAAACCCTAATTGGATTAGAATAAACCTAGGGAGGACGAAAATGACCTAAATGTACAACCAATGACACAAAATCACATATTGGATGCACAAGATTGGTTAAAAACCCTAATGGATTAGAATAAGCTTACGAAGGACGAAAATGACCTAAATGTTCAACCAATGAAACAAAATCACTTATTGGATGCACAAGATTGGTTAAAAACCCTAATTGGATTAAAATAAGCCTAAGGAGGACGATAATGACCTAAATGTGCAACCAATGACACAAAATCACATATTGGATGCACAAGATTGGTTAAAAACCCTAATTGGATTAGAATAAGCTTAGGGAGGACGAAAATGACCTAAATGTTCATCTAATGACACAAAATCACTTATTCGATGCACAAGATTGGTTAAAAACCCTAATAGGATTAGAATAATCCTATGGAGGACGAAAATGATCTAAATGCGCAACCAATAACACAAAATCACATATTGGATGCACAAGATTAGTTAAAAACCCTAATTGGATTAGAATAAGCCTAGGGAGGACGAAAATGAACTAAATGTTCAACCAATGACACAAAATGACACAAAATCACATATTGGATGCACAAGATTGGGTAAAAACCCTAATTGGATTAGAATAAGCCTAGGGAGGACGAAAATGACCTAAATGTTCAACCAATGACACAAAATCACATATTGGATGCACAAGATTGGTTAAAAACCCTAATGGATTAGAATAAGCTTACGAAGGACGAAAATGACCTAAATGTTCAACCAATGACACAAAATCACTTATTGGATGCACAAGATTGGTTAAAAACCCTAATTGGATTAAAATAAGCCTAGGGAGGACGAAAATGACCTAAATGTGCAACCAATGACACAAAATCATATATTGGATGCACAAGATTGGTTAAAAACCCTAATTGGATTAGAATAAGCTTAGGGAGGACGAAAATGACCTAAATGTTCATCCAATGACACAAAATCACTTATTCAATGCACAAGATTGGTTAAAAACCCTAATAGGATTAGAATAAGCCTAGGGAGGACGAAAATGACCTAAATGTGCAACCAATGACACAAAATCACATATTGGATGCACAAGATTGGTTAAAAACCCTAATTGGATTAGAATAAGCTTAGGGAGGACGAAAATGACCTAAATGTTCATCTAATGACACAAAATCACTTATTCGATGCACAAGATTGGTTAAAAACCCTAATAGGATTAGAATAATCCTATGGAGGACGAAAATGACCTAAATGCGCAACCAATAACACAAAATCACATATTGGATGCACAAGATTAGTTAAAATCCCTAATTGGATTAGAATAAGCCTAGGGAGGACGAAAATGACCTAAATGTTCAACCAATGAAACAAAATGACAAAAAATCACATATTGGATGCACAAGATTGGTTAAAAACCCTAATTGGATTAGAATAAGCCTAGGGAGGACGAAAATGACCTAAATGTACAACCAATGACACAAAATCACATATTGGATGCACAAGATTGGTTAAAAACCCTAATGGATTAGAATATCCTTACGGAGGACGAAAATGACCTAAATGTTCAACCCATGACACAAAATCAATTATTGGATGCACAAGATTGGTTAAAAACCCTAATTGGATTAGAATAAGCCTAGGGATGACGAAAATGACCTAAATGTGCAACCAATGACACAAAATCACATATTGGATGCACAAGATTGGTTAAAAACCCTAATTGGATTAGAATAAGCTTAGGGAGGACGAAAATGACCTAAATGTTCATCCAATGACACAAAATCACTTATTCGATGCACAAGATTGGTTAAAAACCCTAATAGGATTAGAATAATCCTATGGAGGACGAAAATGACCTAAATGCGCAACCAATAACACAAAATCACATATTGGATGCACAAGATTAGTTAAAAACCCTAATTGGATTAGAATAAGCCTAGGGAATACGAAAATGACCTAAATGTTCAACCAATGACACAAAATGACACAAAATCACATATTGGATGCACAAGATTGGTTAAAAACCATAATTGGATTAGAATAAGCCTAGGGAGGACGAAAATGACCTAAATGTGCAACCAATGACACAAAATCACATAATGGATGCACAAGATTGGTTAAAAACCCTAATGGAGTAGAATAAGCTTACGGAGGACGAAAATGACCTAAATGTTCAACCAATGACACAAAATCAATTATTGGATGCACAAGATTGGTTAAAAACCCTAATTGGATTAGAATAAGCCTAGGGAGGACGAAAATGACCTAAATGTGCAACCAATAACACAAAATCACATATTGGATGCACAAGATTAGTTAAAAACCCTAATTGGATTAGAATAAGCCTAGGGAGGACGAAAATGACCTAAATGTTCAACCAATGACACAAAATCACATATTGGATGCACAAGATTGGTTAAAAACCCTAATTGGATTAGAATAAGCTTAGGGAGGACGAAAATGACCTAAATGTTCATCCAATGACACAAAATCACTTATTCGATGCACAAGATTGGTTAAAAACCCTAATAGGATTAGAATAATCCTATGGAGGACAAAAATGACCTAAATGTGCAACCAATAACACAAAATCACATATTGGATGCTCAAGATTAGTTAAAAACCCTAATTGGATTAGAATACGCCTAGGGAGGACGAAAATGACCTAAATGTTCAACCAATGACACAAAATCACATATTGGATGCACAAGATTGGTTAAAAACCATAATTGGATCAGAATAAGCCTAGGGAGGACGAAAATGACCTAAATGTGCAAGCAATGACACAAAATCACATAATGGATGCACAAGATTGGTTAAAAACCCTAATTGGATTAGAATAAGCCTAGGGAGGACGAAAATGACCTAAATGTACAACCAATGACACAAAATCACATATTCGATGCACAAGTTTGGTTAAAAACCCTAATAGGATTAGAATAATCCTATGGAGGACGAAAATGACCTAAATGCGCAACCAATAACACAAAATCACATATTGGATGCACAAGATTAGTTAAAAACCCTAATTGGATTAGAATAAGCCTAGGGAGGACGAAAATGACCTAAATGTTCATCCAATGACACAAAATGACACAAAATCACATATTGGATGCACAAGATTGGTTAGAAACCCTAATTGCATTAAAATAAGCCTAGGGAGGACGAAAATGACCTAAATGTGCAACCAATGACACAAAATCACATATTGGATGCACAAGATTGGTTAAAAACCCTAATTGGATTAGAATAAGCTTAGGGAGGACGAAAATGACCTAAATGTTCATCCAATGACACAAAATCACTTATTCAATGCACAAGATTGGTTAAAAACCCTAATAGGATTAGAATAAGCCTAGGGAGGACGAAGATGACCTAAATGTGCAACCAATGACACAAAATCACATATTAGATGCACAAGATTGGTTAAAAACCCTAATTGGATTAGAATAAGCTTTGGGAGGACGAAAATGACCTAAATGTTCATCCAATGACACAAAATCACTTATTCGATGCACAAGATTGGTTAAAAACCCTAATAGGATTAGAATAAGCCTAGGGAGGACGAAAATGACCTAAATTTTCAACCAATGACACAAAATAACTAATTGGATGCACAAGATTGGTAAAAAAAACCCTAATAGGATTAGAATAAGCCTAGGGAGGATGAAAATGACCTAAGTGTGCAACCAATAACACAAAATCACATAATGGATGCACAAGATTGGTTAAAAACCCTAATTGGATTAGAATACGCCTAGGGAGGACGAAAATGACCTAAATGTTCAACCAATGAAACAAAATCACATATTGGATGCACAAGATTGGTTAAAAACCATAATTGGATTAGAATAAGCCTAGGGAGGTCGAAAATGACCTAAATGTGCAACCAATGACACAAAATCACATAATGGATGCACAAGATTGGTTAAAAACCCTAATTGGATTAGAATAAGCTTAGGGAGGACAAAAATCACCTAAATGTTCATCCAATGACACAAAATCACTTATTGGATGCACAACATTGGTTAAAAACCGTAATTGGATTAGAATAAGCCTAGGGAGGACGAAAATGACCTAAATGTACAACCAATGACACAAAATCACATATTGGATGCACAAGATTGGTTAAAAACCCTAATGGATTAGAATAAGCTTACGAAGGACGAAAATGACCTAAATGTTCAACCAATGACACAAAATCACTTATTGGATGCACAACATTGGTTAAAAACCGTAATTGGATTAGAATAAGCCTAGGGAGGACGAAAATGACCTAAATGTACAACCAATGACACAAAATCACATATCGGATGCACAAGATTGGTTAAAAACCCTAATGGATTAGAATAAGCTTACGAAGGACGAAAATGACCTAAATGTTCAACCAATGACACAAAATCACTTATTGGATGCACAAGATTGGTTAAAAACCCTAATTGGATTAGAATAAGCCTAGGGAAGACGAAAATGACCTAAATGTGCAACCAATGACACAAAATCACATATTGGATGCCCAAGATTGGTTAAAAACCCTAAATGGATTAGAATAAGCTTAGGGAGGACGAAAATGACCTAAATGTTCATCCAATGACACAAAATCACTTATTCGATGCACAAGATTGGTTAAAAACCCTAATAGGATTAGAATAATCCTATGGAGGACGGAAATGACCTAAATGCGCAACCAATAACACAAAATCACATATTGGATGCACAAGATTAGTTAAAAACCCTAATTGGATTAGAATAAGCCTTAGGAGGACGAAAATGACCTAAATGTTCAACCAATGACACAAAATGACACAAAATCACATATTGGATGCACAAGATTGGTTAAAAACCCTAATTGGATTAGAATAAGCTTAGGGAGGACGAAAATGACCTAAATGTTCAACCAATCACACAAAATGGCACATAATCACATATTGGATGCACAAGGTTGCTTAAAAACCCTAATTGGATTAGAATAAGCTTAGGGAGGACGAAAATGACCTAAATGTTCAATCAATGACACAAAATCACATATTGGATGCACAAGATTGGTTAAAAATTCTAATTGGATTACAATAAACATAGGGAGGACGAAAATGACCTAAATGTTCTACCAATGACATAAAATAGCATAAAATCACATATTGGATGCACTAGATTTGTTAAAAACCCTAATTGGATTAGAATAGGCCTAGATAGGACGAAAATGACCTAAATATTCAACCAATGACACAAAATCACATATTGGATGCACAAGATTGGTTAAACACCTTAATTGGATTAGAAAAAGCCTAGGGAGGACAAAAATGACCTAAATGTGCAATCAATGACACAAAATCACATAATGGATGCACAAGATTGGTTAAAAACCCTAATTGGATTAGAATAAGCTTAGGGAGGACGAAAATCACCTAAATGTTCATCCAATGACACAAAATCACTTATTGGATGCACAAGATTGGTTAAAAACCCTAATTGGATTAGAATAAGCCTAGGGAGGACGAAAATGACCTAAATGTACAACCAATGACACAAAATCACATATTGGATGCACAAGATTGGTTAAAAACCCTAATGGATTAGAATAAGCTTACGGAGGACGAAAATGACCTAAATGTTCAACCAATGACACAAATCACTTATTAGATGCACAAGATTGGTTAAAAACCCTAATTGGATTAGAATAAGCCTAGGGAGGACGAAAATGACCTAAATGTTCAACCAATGACACAAAATGACACAAAATCACATATTGGATACACAAGATTGGTTAAAAACCCTAATTGGATTAGAATAAGCTTAGGGAGGACGAAAATGACCTAAATGTTCAACCAATGACACAAAATGACACAAAATCACATATTGGATGCACAAGATTGGTTAAAAACCCTAATTGGATTAGAATAAGCCTAGGGAGGACGAAAATGACCTAAATGTTCAACCAATGACACAAAATGGCACATAATCACATATTGAATGCACAAGATTGCTTTAAAACCCTAATTGGATTAGAATAAGCTTAGGGAGGACGAAAATGACCTAAATGTTCAATCAATGACACAAAATCACATATTGGATGCACAAGATTGGTTAAAAACCCTAATTGGATTAGAATAAGCTTACGGAGGACGAAAATGACCTAAATGTTCAACCAATGACACAAAATCACTTATTGGATGCACAAGATTGATTAAAAACCCTAATGGATTAGAATAAGCTTACGGAGGACGAAAATGACCTAAATGTTCAACCAATGACACAAAATCACTTATTGGATGCAGAAGATTGGTTAAAAACCCTACTTGGATTAGAATAAGCCTAGGGAGGACGAAAATGACCTAAATGTGCAACCAATGACACAAAATCACATATTGGATGCACAAGATTGGTTAAAAACCCTAATTGGATTAGAATAAGCTTAGGGAGGACGAAAATGACCTAAATGTTCATCCAATGACACAAAATCACTTATTCAATGCACAAGATTGGTTAAAAACCCTAATAGGATTAGAATAAGCCTAGGGAGGACGAAAATGACCTAAATGTGCAACCAATGACACAAAATCACATATTGGATGCACAAGATTGGTTAAAAACCCTAATTGGATTAGAATAAGCTTAGGGAGGACGAAAATGACCTAAATTTCATCCAATGACACAAAATCACTTATTCGATGCACAAGATTGGTTAAAAACCCTAATAGGATTAGAATAAGCCTAGGGAGGACGAAAATGACCTAAATTTTCAACCAATGACACAAAATAACTAATTGGATGCACAAGATTGGTAAAAAAAACCCTAATAGGATTAGAATAAGCCTAGGGAGGATGAAAATGACCTAAGTGTGCAACCAATAACACAAAATCACATATTGGATGCTCAAGATTAGTTAAAAACCCTAATTGGATTAGAATACGCCTAGGGAGGACGAAAATGACCTAAATGTTCAACCAATGACACAAAGTGACACAAAATCACATATTGGATGCACAAGATTGGTTAAAAACCATAATTGGATTAGAATAAGCCTAGGGAGGACGAAAATGACCTAAATGTGCAACCAATGACACAAAATCGTATAATGGATGCACAAGATTGGTGAAAAACCCTAATTGGATTAGAATAAGCTTAGGGAGGACAAAAATCACCTAAATGTTCATCCAATGACACAAAATCACTTATTGGATGCACAACATTGGTTAAAAACCGTAATTGGATTAGAATAAGCCTAGGGAGGACGAAAATGACCTAAATGTACAACCAATGACACAAAATCACATATTGGATGCACAAGATTGGTTAAAAACCCTAATTGGATTAGAATAAGCTTACGAAGGACGAAAATGACCTAAATGTTCAACCAATGACACAAAATGACATAAAATCACATATTGGATGCACAAGATTGGTTAAAAACCCTAATTGGATTAGAATAAGCCTAGGGAGGACGAAAATGACCTAAATGTTCAACCAATGACACAAAATGGCACATAATCACATATTGGATGCACAAGGTTGCTTAAAAACCCTAATTGGATTAGAATAAGCTTAGGGAGGACGAAAATGACCTAAATGTTCAATCAATGACACAAAATCACATATTGGATGCACAAGATTGGTTAAAAATTCTAATTGGATTACAATAAACATAGAGAGGACGAAAATGACCTAAATGTTCTACCAATGACATAAAATAGCATAAAATCACATATTGGATGCACTAGATTTGTTAAAAACCCTAATTGGATTAGAATAAGCCTAGATAGGACGAAAATGACCTAAATGTTTTCCAATGACACAAAATCACATATTGGATGCACAAGATTGGTTAAACACCTTAATTGGATTAGAAAAAGCCTAGGGAGGACAAAAATGACCTAAATGTGCAACCAATGACACAAAATCACTTATTGGATGCACAAGATTGGTTAAAAACGCTAATTGGATTAGAATAAGCTTACGGAGGACGAAAATGACCTAAATGTTCAACCAATGACACAAAATGACACAAAATCACGTATTGGATGCACAAGATTGGTTAAAAACCCTAATTGGATTAGAATAAGCCTAGGGAGGACGAAAATGACCTAAATGTTCAATCAATGACACAAAATCACATATTGGAAGCACAAGATTGGTTAAAAACCCTAATTGGATTACAATAAACATAGGGAGGACGAAAATGACCTAAATGTTCTACCAATGACATAAAATAGCATAAAATCACATATTGGATGCACTAGATTTGTTAAAAACCCTAATTGGATTAGAATTAGCCTAGATAGGACGAAAATGACCTAAATGTTCAACCAATGACACAAAATCACATATTGGATGCACAAGATTGGTTAAACACCTTAATTGGATTAGAAAAAGCCTAGGGAGGACATAAATGACCTAAATGTGAAACCAATGACACAAAATCACTTATTGGATGCACAAGATTGGTTAAAAACCCTAATTGGATTAGAATAAGCTTACGGAGGACGAAAATGACCTAAATGTTCAACCAATGACACAAAATCACTTATTGGATGCACAAGATTGATTAAAAACCCTAATGGATTAGAATAAGCTTACAGAGGACGAAAATGACCTAAATGTTCAACCAATGACACAAAATCACTTATTGGATGCAGAAGATGGGTCAAAAACCCTAATTGGATTAGAATAAGCCTAGGGAGGACGAAAATGACCTAAATGTGCAACCAATGACACAAAATCACATATTGGATGCACAAGATTGGTTAAAAACCCTAATTGGATTAGAATAAGCCTAGGGAGGACGAAAATGACCTAAATGTTCATCCAATGACACAAAATCAATTATTCGATGCACAAGATTGGTTAAAAACCCTAATAGGATTAGAATAATCCTATGGAGGACGGAAATGACCTAAATGCGCAACCAATAACACAAAATCACATATTGGATGCACAAGATTAGTTAAAAACCCTAATTGGATTAGAATAAGCCTAGGGAGGACGAAAATGACCTAAATGTTCAACCAATGACACAAAATGGCACATAATCACATATTGGATGCACAAGATTGCTTAAAAACCCTAATTGGATTAGAATAAGCTTAGGGAGGACGAAAATGACCTAAATGTTCAACGAATGACACAAAATGACACAAAATCACATATTGGTTGCACAAGATTGGTTAAAAACCCTAATTGGATGAGAATAAGCCTAGGAAAGACAAAAATGACCTAACTGTTCAACCGATGACACAAAATCACCTATTGGATGCGCAAGATTGGTTAAAAACCCTAATTGGATTAAAATAAACATAGGGAGGACGAAAATGACTTAATGTTCTACCAATGACATTAAATGGCAGAAAATCACATATTGGATGCGCTAGATTTGTTAAAAACCCTAATTGGATTAGAATAAGCCTAGGAAGGATAAAAATGACCTAAATGTTCAACCAATGACACAAAATCACATATTGGATGCACAAGATTGGTTAAAAACCCTAATTGGATTAGAATAAGCCTAGGGAGGACGAAAATGACCTAAATGTACAACCAATGACACAAAATCACATATTGGATGCACAAGATTGGTTAAAAACCCTAATGGATTAGAATAAGCTTACGGAGGACGAAAATGACCTAAATGTTCAACCAATGACACAAAATCACTTATTGGATGCACAAGATTGGTTAAAAACCCTAATTGGATTAGAATAAGCCTAGGAAGACGAAAATGACCTAAATGTACAACCAATGACACAAAATCACATATTGGATGCACAAGATTGGTTAAAAACCCTAATTGGATTAGAATAAGCTTAGGGAGGACGAAAGTGACCTAAATGTTCATCCAATGACACAAAATCAGTTATTCGATGCACAAGATTGGTTAAAAACCCTAATAGGATTAGAATAACCCTATGGAGGACGAAAATGACCTAAATGTGCCACCAATGACACAAAATCACTTATTGGATGCACAAGATTGGTAAAAAATCCTAATAGGATTAGAATAAGCCTAGGGAGGACGAAAATGACCTAAATTTTCAACCAATGACACAAAATCACTTATTGGATGCACAAGATTGGTAAAAAAAACCTAATAGGATTAGAATAAGCCTAGGGAAGATGAAAATGACCTAAATGTGCAACCAATAACACAAAACCACATATTGGATGCTCAAGATTAGTTAAAAACCCTAATTGGATTAGAATACGCCTAGGGAGGACGAAAATGACCTAAATGTTCAACCAATGACACAAAATGACACAAAATCACATATTAGATGCACAAGATTGGTTAAAAACCATAATTAGATTAGAATAAGTCTAGGGAGGACGAAAATGACCTAAATGTGCAACCAATGACACAAAATCACATAATGGATGCACAAGATTTGTTAAAAACCCTAATTGGATTAGAATAAGCTTAAGGAGGATGAAAATCACCTAAATGTTCATCCAATGACACAAAATCACTTATGGGATGCACAAGATTGGTTAAAAACCCTAATTGGATTAGAATAAGCCTAGGGAAGACGAAAATGACCTAAATGTACAACCAATGACAAAAAATCACATATTGGATGCACAACATTGGTTAAAAACCCTAATGGATTAGAATAAGCTTACGGAGGACGAAAATGACCTAAATGTTCAACCAATGACACAAAATCACTTATTGGATGCACAAGATTGGTTAAAAACCCTAATTGGATTAGAATAAGCCTAGGGAGGACGAAATGACCTAAATGTACAACCAATGACACAAAATCACTTATTGGATGCACAAGATTGATTAAAAACCCTAATGGATTAGAATAAGCTTACGGAGGACGAAAATGACCTAAATGTTCAACCAATGACACAAAATCACTTATTGGATGCAGAAGATGGGTCAAAAACCCTAATTGGATTAGAATAAGCCTAGGGAGGACGAAAATGACCTAAATGTGCAACCAATGACACAAAATCACATATTGGATGCACAAGATTGGATAAAAACCCTAATTGGATTAGAATAAGCCTAGGGAGGACGAAAATGACCTAAATGTTCATCCAATGACACAAAATCAATTATTCGATGCACAAGATTGGTTAAAAACCCTAATAGGATTAGAATAATCCTATGGAGGACGAAAATGACCTAAATGCGCAACCAATAACACAAAATCACATATTGGATGCACAAGATTAGTTAAAAACCCTAATTGGATTAGAATAAGCCTAGGGAGGACGAAAATGACCTAAATGTTCAACCAATGACACAAAATGGCACATAATCACATATTGGATGCACAAGATTGCTTAAAAACCCTAATTGGATTAGAATAAGCTTAGGGAGGACGAAAATGACCTAAATGTTCAACGAATGACACAAAATGACACAAAATCACATATTGGTTGCACAAGATTGGTTAAAAACCCTAATTGGATGAGAATAAGCCTAGGAAAGACAAAAATGACCTAACTGTTCAACCGATGACACAAAATCACCTATTGGATGCGCAAGATTGGTTAAAAACCCTAATTGGATTAAAATAAACATAGGGAGGACGAAAATGACTTAATGTTCTACCAATGACATTAAATGGCAGAAAATCACATATTGGATGCGCTAGATTTGTTAAAAACCCTAATTGGATTAGAATAAGCCTAGGGAGGACGAAAATGACCTAAATGTACAACCAATGACACAAAATCACATATTGGATGCACAAGATTGGTTAAAAACCCTAATGGATTAGAATAAGCTTACGGAGGACGAAAATGACCTAAATGTTCAACCAATGACACAAAATCACTTATTGGATGCACAAGATTGGTTAAAAACCCTAATTGGATTAGAATAAGCCTAGGAAGACGAAAATGACCTAAATGTACAACCAATGACACAAAATCACATATTGGATGCACAAGATTGGTTAAAAACCCTAATTGGATTAGAATAAGCTTAGGGAGGACGAAAGTGACCTAAATGTTCATCCAATGTCACAAAATCAGTTATTCGATGCACAAGATTGGTTAAAAACCCTAATAGGATTAGAATAACCCTATGGAGGACGAAAATGACCTAAATGTGCCACCAATGACACAAAATCACTTATTGGATGCACAAGATTGGTAAAAAATCCTAATAGGATTAGAATAAGCCTAGGGAGGACGAAAATGACCTAAATTTTCAACCAATGACACAAAATCACTTATTGGATGCACAAGATTGGTAAAAAAACCTAATAGGATTAGAATAAGCCTAGGGAAGATGAAAATGACCTAAATGTGCAACCAATAACACAAAACCACATATTGGATGCTCAAGATTAGTTAAAAACCCTAATTGGATTAGAATACGCCTAGGGAGGACGAAAATGACCTAAATGTTCAACCAATGACACAAAATGACACAAAATCACATATTAGATGCACAAGATTGGTTAAAAACCATAATTAGATTAGAATAAGTCTAGGGAGGACGAAAATGACCTAAATGTGCAACCAATGACACAAAATCACATAATGGATGCACAAGATTTGTTAAAAACCCTAATTGGATTAGAATAAGCTTAAGGAGGATGAAAATCACCTAAATGTTCATCCAATGACACAAAATCACTTATGGGATGCACAAGATTGGTTAAAAACCCTAATTGGATTAGAATAAGCCTAGGGAAGACGAAAATGACCTAAATGTACAACCAATGACAAAAAATCACATATTGGATGCACAAGATTGGTTAAAAACCCTAATGGATTAGAATAAGCTTACGGAGGACGAAAATGACCTAAATGTTCAACCAATGACACAAAATCACTTATTGGATGCACAAGATTGGTTAAAAACCCTAATTGGATTAGAATAAGCCTAGGGAGGACGAAAATGACCTAAATGTACAACCAATGACACAAAATCACATATTGGATGCACAAGATTGGTTAAAAACCCTAATTGGATTAGAATAATCCTAGCGAGGACGAAAATGACCGAAATGTTCAACCAATGACATAAAATCACTTATGGGATGCACAAGATTAGTTAAAAACCCTAATTGGATTAGAATAAGCCGAGGGAGGACTAAAATTACTTAAATGTGCAACAGATGACACAAAATCACATATTGGATGCACAAGATTGGTTAAAAACCCTAATTGGATTAGAATAAGCCTATCGAGGACGAAAATGACCTAAATGTTCAACCAATGACACAAAATCACTTATTGGATGCACAAGATTGGTTAAAAACCCTAATTGGATTAGAATAAGCCTAGGGAGGACGAAAATGACCTAAATGTGCAACCAATAACACAAAATCACATATTAAATGCACAAGATTAGTTAAAAACCCTAATTGGATTAGAATACGCCTAGGGAGGACGAAAATGACCTAAATGTTCAACCAATGACACAAAATGACACAAAATCACATATTGGATGCACAAGATTGGTTAAAAACCATAATTGGATTAGAATAACCCTAGGGAGGACGAAAATGACCTAAATGTGCAACCAATGACACAAAATCACATAATGGATGCACAAGATTGATTAAAAACCCTAATTGGATTAGAATAAGCTTAAGGAGGATGAAAATCACCTAAATGTTCATCCAATGACACAAAATCACTTATTGGATGCACAAGATTGGTTAAAAACCCTAATTGGATTAGAATAAGCCTAGGGAGGACGAAAATGACCTAAATGTACAACCAATGACACAAAATCACATATTGGATGCACAAGATTGGTTAAAAACCCTAATTGGATTAGAATAAGCTTAGGAAGGACGAAAATGACCTAAATATTCCACCAATGACACAAAATCACTTATTGGATGCACAAGATTGGTAAAAAACCCTAATAGGATTAGAATAAGCCTAGGGAGGATGAAAATGACCTAAATGTGCAACCAATAACACAAAATCACATATTGGATGCTCAAGATTAGTTAAAAACCCTAATTGGATTAGAATACGCCTAGGGAGGACGAAAAAGACCTAAATGTTCAACCAATGACACAAAATGACTCAAAATCACATATTGGATCCACAAGATTGGTTAAAAACCCTAATTGGATTAGAATAAGCCTAGGGAGGACGAAAATGACCTAAATGTACAACCAATGACACAAAATCACATATTGGATGCACAAGATTGGTTAAAAACCCTAATTGGATTAGAATAAGCCTAGGTAGGACGAAAATGACCTAAATGTTCAACCAATGACACAAAATGGCACAAAATCACATATTGGATGCACAAGATTGCTTAAAAATGCTAATTGGATTAGAATAAGCTTAGGGAGGACGAAAATGACCTAAATGTTCAACCAATGACACAAAATGACACAAAATCACATATTGGATGCACAAGATTGGTTAAAAACCCTAATGGATTAGAATAAGCTTACGGAGGACGAAAATGACCTAAATGTTCAACCAATGACACAAAATCACTTATTGGATGCACAAGATTGGTTAAAAACCCTAATTGGATTAGAATAAGCCTAGGGAGGACGAAAATGACCTAAATGTGAAATCAATGACACAAAATCACATATTGGATGCACAAGATTGGTTAAAAACCCTAATTGGATTAGAATAAGCTTAGGGAGGACGAAAATGACCTAAATGTTCATCCAATGACACAAAATCACTTATTCGATGCACAAGATTGGTTAAAAACCCTAATAGGATTAGAATAAGCCTATGGAGGACGAAAATGACCTAAATGTGCAACCAATGATACAAAATCACATATTGGATGCACAAGATTGGTTAAAAACCCTAATGGATTAGAATAAGCTTAGGGAGGACGAAAATGACCTAAATGTTCAACCAATGACACAAAATCACTTATTGGATGCACAAGATTGGTTAAAAACCCTAATTGGATTAGAATAAGCCTAGGGAGGACGAAAATGACCTAAATGTACAACCAATGACACAAAATCACATATTGGATGCACAAGACTGGTTAAAAACCCTAATTGGATTAGAATAAGCTTAGGGAGGACGAAAATGACCTAAATGTTCATCCATTGACACAAAATCACTTATTCGATGCACAAGATTGGTTAAAAACCCTAATAGGATTAGAATAACCCTATGGAGGACGAAAATGACCTAAATGTGCCACCAATGACACAAAATCACTTATTGGATGCACAAGATTGGTAAAAAATCCTAATAGGATTAGAATAAGCCTAGGGAGGACGAAAATGACCTAAATTTTCAACCAATGACACAAAATCACTTATTGGATGCACAAGATTGGTAAAAAACCCTAATAGGATTAGAATAAGCCTAGAGAGGATGAAAATGACCTAAATGTGCAACCAATAACACAAAACCACATATTGGATGCTCAAGATTAGTTAAAAACCCTAATTGGATTAGAATACGCCTAGGGAGGACGAAAATGACCTAAATGTTCAACCAATGACACAAAATGACACAAAATCACATATTAGATGCACAAGATTGGTTAAAAACCATAATTGGATTAGAATAAGTCTAGGGAGGACGAAAATGACCTAAATGTGCAACCAATGACACAAAATCACATAATGGATGCACAAGATTTGTTAAAAACCCTAATTGGATTAGAATAAGCTTAAGGAGGATGAAAATCACCTAAATGTTCATCCAATGACACAAAATCACTTATTCGATGCCCAAGATTGGTTAAAAACCCTAATAGGATTAGAATAACCCTATGGAGGACGAAAATGACCTAAATGTGCCACCAATGACACAAAATCACTTATTGGATGCACAAGATTGGTAAAAAATCCTAATAGGATTAGAATAAGCCTAGGGAGGACGAAAATGACCTAAATGCGCAACCAATAACACAAAATATATATTGGATGCACAAGATTAGTTAAAAACCCTAATTGGATTAGAAAAAGCCTAGGAAGGACGAAAATGACCTAAATGTTCAACCAATGACACAAAATCACATATTGGATGCACAAGATTGGTTAAAAACCCTAATTGGATTAGAATAAGCTTACGGAGGACGAAAATGACCTAAATGTTCAACCAATGACAGAAAATCACTTATTGGATGCACAAGATTGGTTAAAAACCCTAATTGGATTAGATTAAGCCTAGGGATGATGAAAATGACCTAAATGTACAACCAATAACACAAAATCACATATTGGATGCACAAGATTGGTTAAAAACCCTAATGGATTAGAATAAGCTTATGGAGGACAGAAATGACCTAAATATTCAACCAATGACACAAAATCACTTATTGGATGCACAAGATTGGTTAAAAACCCTAATTGGATTAGAATAAGCTTAGGAAGGACGAAAATGACCTAAATATTCCACCAATGACACAAAATCACTTATTGGATGCACAAGATTCGTAAAAAACCCTAATAGGATTAGAATAAGCTTAGGGAGGACGAAAATGACCTAAATGTTCATCAAATGACACAAAATCAGTTATTCGATGCACAAGATTGGTTAAAAACCCTAATAGGATTAGAATAATCCTATGGAGGACGAAAATGACCTAAATGTGCAACCAATAACACAAAATCACATATTGGATGCACAAGATCAGTTAAAAACCCTAATTGGATTAGAATAAGCCTAGGGAGCACAAAAATGACCTAAATGTTCAACCAATGACACAAAATGACACAAAATCGCATATTGGTTGCAAAAGATTGGTTAAAAACCCTAATTGGATGAGAATAAGCCTAGGAAAGACAAAAATGACCTAACTATTCAACCGATGACACAAAATCACTTTTTGGATGCGCAAGATTGGTTAAAAACCTTAATTGGATTAAAATAAACATGGGGAGGACGAAATTGAGCTAAATGTTCTACCAATGACATTAAATGGCAGATAATCACATATTGGATGCATTAGATTTGTTAAAAACCCTAATTGGATTAGAATAAGCCTAGGGAGGACGAAAATGACCTAAATGTGCAACCAATAACACAAAATCACATATTGGATACACAAGATTAGTTAAAAACCCTAATTTGGATTAGAATAAGCCTAGGGAGGACGAAAATGACCTAAATGTGCAACCAATAACACAAAATCACATATTGGATGCACAAGATTAGTTAAAAACCCTAATTGGATTAGAATAAGCCTAGGGAGGACGAAAATGACCTAAATGTTCAACCAATGACACAAAATGACACAAAATCACATATTGGATGCACAAGATTGGTTAAAAACCCTAATTGGATTAGAATAAGCCTAGGGAGGACGAAAATGACCTAAATGTTCAATCAATGACACAAAATCACATATTGGATGCACAAGATTGGTTAAAAACCCTAATTGGATTACAATAAACATAGGGAGGACGAAAATGACCTAAATGTTCTACCAATGACATAAAATAGCATAAAATCACATATTGGATGCACTAGATTTGTTAAAAACCCTAATTGGATTAGAACTAGCCTAGATAGGACGAAAATGACCTAAATGTTCAACCAATGACACAAAATCACATATTGGATGCACAAGATTGGTTAAACACCTTAATTGGATTAGAAAAAGCCTAGGGAGGACATAAATGACCTAAATGTGAAACCAATGACACAAAATCACTTATTGGATGCACAAGATTGGTTAAAAACCCTAATTGGATTAGAATAAGCTTACGGAGGACGAAAATGACCTAAATGTTCAACCAATGACACAAAATCACTTATTGGATGCACAAGATTGATTAAAAACCTTAATGGATTAGAATAAGCTTACGGAGGACGAAAATGACCTAAATGTTCAACCAATGACACAAAATCACTTATTGGATGCAGAAGATTGGTTAAAAACCCTAATTGGATTAGAATAAGCCTAGGGAGGACGAAAATGACCTAAATGTGCAACCAATGACACAAAATCACATATTGGATGCACAAGATTGGTTAAAAACCCTAATTGGATTAGAATAAGCTTAGGGAGGACGAAAATGACCTAAATGTTCAACCAATGACACAAAATGACACAAAATCACTTATTTGATGCACAAGATTGGTTAAAAACCATAATTGGATTAGAATAAGCCTAGGGAGGACGAAAATGACCTAAATATGCAACCAATGACACAAAATCACATAATGGATGCACAAGATTGGTTAAAAACCCTAATTGGATTAGAATAAGCTTAGAGAGGACAAAAATCACCTAAATGTTCATCCAATGACACAAAATCACTTATTGGATGCACAACATTGGTTAAAAACCGTAATTGGATTACAATAAGCCTAGGGAGGAAGAAAATGACCTAAATGTACAACCAATGACACAAAATCACATATTGGATGCACAAGATTGGTTAAAAACCCTAATGGATTAGAATAAGCTTACGAAGGACGAAAATGACCTAAATGTTCAACCAATGACACAAAATCACTTATTGGATGCACAAGATTGGTTAAAAACCCTAATTGGATTAGAATAAGCCTAGGGAGGACGAAAATGACCTAAATGTGCAACCAATGACACAAAATAATATATTGGATGCACAAGATTAGTTAAAAACCCTAATTGGATTAGAATAAGCCTAGGGAGGACGAAAATGTTCTAAATGTTCAACCAATGACACAAAATGACACAAAATCACATATTGGATGCACAAGATTGGTTAAAAACCCTAATTGGATTAGAATAAGCCTAGGGAGGACGAAAATGACCTAAATGTTCAACCAATGACACAAAATGGCACATAATCACATATTGAATGCACAAGATTGCTTTAAAACCCTAATTGGATTAGAATAAGCTTAGGGAGGACGAAAATGACCTAAATGTTCAATCAATGACACAAAATCACATATTGGATGCACAAGATTGGTTAAAAACCCTAATTGGATTAGAATAAGCTTACGGAGGACGAAAATGACCTAAATGTTCAACCAATGACACAAAATCACTTATTGGATGCACAAGATTGATTAAAAACCCTAATGGAATAGAATAAGCTTACGGAGGACGAAAATGACCTAAATGTTCAACCAATGACACAAAATCACTTATTGGATGCAGAAGATGGGTCAAAAACCCTAATTGGATTAGAATAAGCCTAGGGAGGACGAAAATGACCTAAATGTGCAACCAATGACACAAAATCACATATTGGATGCACAAGATTGGTTAAAAACCCTAATTGGATTAGAATAAGCCTAGGGAGGACGAAAATGACCTAAATGTTCATCCAATGACACAAAATCAATTATTCGATGCACAAGATTGGTTAAAAACCTTAATAGGATTAGAATAATCCTATGGAGGACGGAAATGACCTAAATGCGCAACCAATAACACAAAATCACATATTGGATGCACAAGATTAGTTAAAAACCCTAATTGGATTAGAATAAGCCTAGGGAGGACGAAAATGACCTAAATGTTCAACCAATGACACAAAATGGCACATAATCACATATTGGATGCACAAGATTGCTTAAAAACCCTAATTGGATTAGAATAAGCTTAGGGAGGACGAAAATGACCTAAATGTTCAACGAATGACACAAAATGACACAAAATCACATATTGGTTGCACAAGATTGGTTAAAAACCCTAATTGGATGAGAATAAGCCTAGGAAAGACAAAAATGACCTAACTGTTCAACCGATGACACAAAATCACCTATTGGATGCGCAAGATTGGTTAAAAACCCTAATTGGATTAAAATAAACATAGGGAGGACGAAAATGACTTAATGTTCTACCAATGACATTAAATGGCAGAAAATCACATATTGGATGCGCTAGATTTGTTAAAAACCCTAATTGGATTAGAATAAGCCTAGGAAGGATAAAAATGACCTAAATGTTCAACCAATGACACAAAATCACATATTGGATGCACAAGATTGGTTAAAAACCCTAATTGGATTAGAATAAGCCTAGGGAGGACGAAAATGACCTAAATGTACAACCAATGACACAAAATCACATATTGGATGCACAAGATTGGTTAAAAACCCTAATGGATTAGAATAAGCTTACGGAGGACGAAAATGACCTAAATGTTCAACCAATGACACAAAATCACTTATTGGATGCACAAGATTGGTTAAAAACCCTAATGGATTAGAATAAGCTTACGGAGGACGAAAATGACCTAAATGTTCAACCAATGACACAAAATCACTTATTGGATGCACAAGATTGGTTAAAAACCCTAATTGGATTAGAATAAGCCTAGGGAGGACGAAAATGACCTAAATGTACAACCAATGACACAAAATCACATATTGGATGCACAAGATTGGTTAAAAACCCTAATTGGATTAGAATAATCCTAGCGAGGACGAAAATGACCGAAATGTTCAACCAATGACATAAAATCACTTATGGGATGCACAAGATTAGTTAAAAACCCTAATTGGATTAGAATAAGCCGAGGGAGGACTAAAATTACTTAAATGTGCAACAGATGACACAAAATCACATATTGGATGCACAAGATTGGTTAAAAACCCTAATTGGATTAGAATAAGCCTATCGAGGACGAAAATGACCTAAATGTTCAACCAATGACACAAAATCACTTATTGGATGCACAAGATTGGTTAAAAACCCTAATTGGATTAGAATAAGCCTAGGGAGGACGAAAATGACCTAAATGTGCAACCAATAACACAAAATCACATATTAAATGCACAAGATTAGTTAAAAACCCTAATTGGATTAGAATACGCCTAGGGAGGACGAAAATGACCTAAATGTTCAACCAATGACACAAAATGACACAAAATCACATATTGGATGCACAAGATTGGTTAAAAACCATAATTGGATTAGAATAACCCTAGGGAGGACGAAAATGACCTAAATGTGCAACCAATGACACAAAATCACATAATGGATGCACAAGATTGATTAAAAACCCTAATTGGATTAGAATAAGCTTAAGGAGGATGAAAATCACCTAAATGTTCATCCAATGACACAAAATCACTTATTGGATGCACAAGATTGGTTAAAAACCCTAATTGGATTAGAATAAGCCTAGGGAGGACGAAAATGACCTAAATGTACAACCAATGACACAAAATCACATATTGGATGCACAAGATTGGTTAAAAACCCTAATTGGATTAGAATAAGCTTAGGAAGGACGAAAATGACCTAAATATTCCACCAATGACACAAAATCACTTATTGGATGCACAAGATTGGTAAAAAACCCTAATAGGATTAGAATAAGCCTAGGGAGGATGAAAATGACCTAAATGTGCAACCAATAACACAAAATCACATATTGGATGCTCAAGATTAGTTAAAAACCCTAATTGGATTAGAATACGCCTAGGGAGGACGAAAATGACCTAAATGTGCAACCAATGACACAAAATCACATAATGGATGCACAAGATTGGTTAAAAACCCTAATGGAGTAGAATAAACTTACGGAGGACGAAAATGACCTAAATGTTCAACCAATGACACAAAATCAATTATTGGATGCACAAGATTGGTTAAAAACCCTAATTGGATTAGAATAAGCCTAGGGAGGACGAAAATGACCTAAATGTGCAACCAATGACACAAAATCACATAATGGATGCACAAGATTGGTTAAAAACCCTAATTGGATTAGAATAAGCCTAGGGAGGACGAAAATGACCTAAATGTACAACCAATGACACAAAATCACATATTCGATGCACAAGATTGGTTAAAAACCCTAATAGAATTAGAATAATCCTATGGAGGACGAAAATGACCTAAATGCGCAACCAATAACACAAAATCACATATTGGATGCACAAGATTAGTTAAAAACCCTAATTGGATTAGAATAAGCCTAGGGAGGACGAAAATGACCTAAATGTTCAACCAATGACACAAAATGGCACATAATCACATATTGGATGCACAAGATTGCTTAAAAACCCTAATTGGATTAGAATAAGCTTAGGGAGGACGAAAATGACCTAAATGTTCAACGAATGACACAAAATGACACAAAATCACATATTGGTTGCACAAGATTGGTTAAAAACCCTAATTGGATGAGAATAAGCCTAGGAAAGACAAAAATGACCTAACTATTCAACCGATGACACAAAATCACCTATTGGATGCACAAGATTGGTAAAAAATCCTAATAGGATTAGAATAAGCCTAGGGAGGACGAAAATGACCTAAGTTTTCAACCAATGACACAAAATCACTTATTGGATGCACAAGATTGGTAAAAAAACCTAATAGGATTAGAATAAGCCTAGGGAAGATGAAAATGACCTAAATGTGCAACCAATAACACAAAACCACATATTGGATGCTCAAGATTAGTTAAAAACCCTAATTGGATTAGAATACGCCTAGGGAGGACGAAAATGACCTAAATGTTCAACCAATGACACAAAATGACACAAAATCACATATTAGATGCACAAGATTGGTTAAAAACCATAATTAGATTAGAATAAGTCTAGGGAGGACGAAAATGACCTAAATGTGCAACCAATGACACAAAATCACATAATGGATGCACAAGATTTGTTAAAAACCCTAATTGGATTAGAATAAGCTTAAGGAGGATGAAAATCACCTAAATGTTCATCCAATGACACAAAATCACTTATGG
>JBBPBP010000001.1:41563212-41581824 GCA_037974735.1 Cicer chorassanicum
AAAACCCTAATTGGATTAGAATAAGCTTAGGGAGGACGAAAATGACCTAAATGTTCATCCAATGACACAAAATCACTTATTCGATGCCCAAGATTGGTTAAAAACCCTAATAGGATTAGAATAATCCTATGGAGGACGAAAATGACCTAAATGCGCAACCAATAACACAAAATCACATATTGGATGCACAAGATTAGTTAAAAACCCTAATTGGATTAGAAGAAGCCTAGGGAGGACGAAAATGACCTAAATGTTCAACCAATGACACAAAATGACACAAAATCACATATTGGATGCACAAGATTGGTTAAAAACCCTAATTGGATTAGTATAAGCCTAGGGAGGACGAAAATGACCTAAATTTTCAACCAATGACACAAAATGGCACAAAATCACATATTGGATGCACAAGATTGCTTTAAAACCCTAATTGGATTAGAATAAGCTTAGGGAGGACGAAAATGACCTAAATGTTCATCCAATGACACAAAATCACTTTATGGATGCACAAGATTGGTTAAAAACCCTAATTGGATGAGAATAAGCCTAGGAAGACGAAAATGACCTAACTGTTCAACCGATGACACAAAATCACTTATTGGATGCGCAAGACTGGTTAAACACCCTAATTGGATTAAAATAAATATAGGGAGGACGAAAATGACCTAAATGTTCTACCAATGACATTAAATGGCAGAAAATCACATATTGGATGCGCTAGATTTGTTAAAAACCCTAATTGGATTAGAATAAGCATTGGGAGGACGAAAATGACCTAAATGTTCAACCAATGACACAAAATTACATATTGGATGCACAAGATTGGTTAAAAACCCTAATTGGATTAGAATAAGCTTACGGAGGACGAAAATGACCTAAATGTTCAACCAATGACACAAAATCACTTATTGGATGCACAAGATTGGTTAAAAACCCTAATTGGATTAGAATAAGCCTAGGGAGGATGAAAATGACCTAAATGTACAACCAATGACACAAAATCACATATTGGATGCACAAGATTGGTTAAAAACCCTAATGGATTAGAATAAGCTTACGGAGGACGAAAATGACCTAAATGTTCAACCAATGACACAAAATCAATGATTGGATGCACAAGATTGGTTAAAAACCCTAATTGGATTAGAATAAGCCTAGGGAGGACGAAAATGACCTAAATGTGCAACCAATAACACAAAATCACATATTGGATGCACAAGATTAGTTAAATACCCTAATTGGATTATAATAAGCCTAGGGAGGACGAAAATGACCTAAATGCGCAACCAATAACACAAAATCACATATAAGATGCACAAGATTAGTTAAATACCCTAATTGGATTATAATAAGCCTAGGGAGGACGAAAATGACCTAAATGTTCAACCAATGACACAAAATGACACAAAATCACATATTGGATGCACAAGATTGGTTAAAAACCCTAATTGGATTAGAATAAGCCTAGGGAGGACGAAAATGACCTAAATTTTAAACCAATGACACAAAATGGCACAAAATCACATATTGGATGCACAAGATTGCTTTAAAACCCTAATTGGATTAGAATAAGCTTAGGGAGGACGAAAATGACCTAAATGTTCATCCAATGACACAAAATCACTTATTCGATGCCCAAGATTGGTTAAAAACCCTAATAGGATTAGAATAATCCTATGGAGGACGAAAATGACCTAAATGCGCAACCAATAACACAAAATCACATATTGGATGCACAAGATTAGTTAAAAACCCTAATTGGATTAGAAGAAGCCTAGGGAGGACGAAAATGACCTAAATGTTCAACCAATGACACAAAATGACACAAAATCACATATTGGATGCACAAGATTGGTTAAAAACCCTAATTGGATTAGAATAAGCCTAGGGAGGACGAAAATGACCTAAATTTTAAACCAATGACACAAAATGGCACAAAATCACATATTGGATGCACAAGATTGCTTTAAAACCCTAATTGGATTAGAATAAGCTTAGGGAGGACGAAAATGACCTAAATGTTCATCCAATGACACAAAATCACTTATTGGATGCACAAGATTGGTTAAAAACCCTAATTGGATGAGAATAAGCCTATGAAGACGAAAATGACCTAACTGTTCAACCGATGACACAAAATCACTTATTGGATGCGCAAGATTGGTTAAACACCCTAATTGGATTAAAATAAATATAGGGAGGACGAAAATGACCTAAATGTTCTACCAATGACATTAAATGGCAGAAAATCACATATTGGATGCGCTAGATTTGTTAAAAACCCTAATTGGATTAGAATAAGCATTGGGAGGACGAAAAAGACCTAAATGTTCAACCAATGACACAAAATTACATATTGGATGCACAAGATTGGTTAAAAACCCTAATTGGATTAGAATAAGCTTACGGAGGACGAAAATGACCTAAATGTTCAACCAATGACACAAAATCACTTATTGGATGCACAAGATTGGTTAAAAACACTAATTGGATTAGAATAAGCCTAGGGTGGACGAAAATGACCTAAATGTTCATCCAATGACACAAAATCACTTATTCGATGCACAAGATGGGTTAAAAACCCTAATAGGATTAGAATAATCCTATGGAGGACGAAAATGACCTAAATGTGCAACCAATAACACAAAATCACATATTGGATGCACAAGATTAGTTAAAAACCCTAATTGGATTAGAATAAGCCAAGGGAGGACGAAAATGACCTAAATGTTCAACCCATGACACAAAATGACACAAAATCACATATTGGATGCACAAGATTGGTTAAAAACCCTAATTGGATGAGAATAAGCCTAGGAAAGACGAAAATGACCTAACTGTTCAACCGATGATACAAAATCACTTATTGGATGCGCAAGATTGGTTAAAAACCTTAATTGGATTAAAATAAACATGGGGAGGACGAAATTGACCTAAATGTTCTACCAATGACATTAAATGGCAGAAAATCACATATTGGATGCACTAGATTTGTTAAAAACCCTAATTGGATTAAAATAAGCCTAGGGAGGACGAAAATGACCTAAATGTTCAACCAATGACACAAAATCACATATTGGATGCACAAGATTGGTTAAAAACCCTAATTGGATTAGAATAAGCTTAGGAAGGTCGAAAATGACCTAAATATTCCACCAATGACACAAAATCACTTATTGGATGCACAAGATTGGTAAAAAACCCTAATAGGATTAGAATAAGCCTAGGGAGGACGAAAATGACCTAAATTTTCAACCAATGACACAAAATCACTTATTGGATGCACAACATTGGTAAAAAACCCTAATAGGATTAGAATAAGCCTAGGGAGGATGAAAATGACCTAAATGTGCAACCAATAACACAAAATCACATATTAGATGCTAAAGATTAGTGAAAAACCCTAATTGGATTAGAATACTCCTAGAGAGGACGAAAATGACCTAAATGTTCAACCAATGACACAAATTGACACAAAATCACATATTGGATGCACAAGATTGGTTAAAAACCATAATTGGGTTAGAATAAGCCTAGGGAGGACGAAAATGACCTAAATGTGCAACCAATGACACAAAATCACATAATGGATGCACAAGATTGGTTAAAAACCCTAATTGGATTAGAATAAGCTTAAGGAGGATGAAAATCACCTAAATGTTCATCCAATGACACAAAATCACTTATTGGATGCACAAGATTGGTTAAAAACCCTAATTGGATTAGAATAAGCCTAGGGAGGACGAAAATGACCTAAATGTACAACCAATGACACAAAATCACATATTGGATGCACAAGATTGGTTAAAAACCCTAATTGGATTAGAATAAGCTTAGGGAGGACGAAAATGACCTAAATGTTCATCCAATGACACAAAATCACTTATTCGATGCACAAGATTGGTTAAAAACCCTAATAGGATTAGAATAATCCTATGGAGGACGAAAATGACCTAAATGTGCAACCAATAACACAAAATCACATATTGGATGCACAAGATTAGTTAAAAACCCTAATTGGATTAGAATAAGCCTAGGGAGGACGAAAATGACCTAAATGTGCAACCAATGACACAAAATCACATATTGGATGCACAAGATTGGTTAAAAACCCTAATTGGATTAGAATAAGCTTAGGGAGGACGAAAATGACCTAAATGTTCATCCAATGACACAAAATCACATATTGGATGCACAAGATTAGTTAAAAACCCTAATTGGATTAGAATAAGCCTAGGGAGGACGAAAATGACCTAAATGTTCAACCAATGACACAAAATGACACAAAATCACATATTGGATGCACAAGATTGGTTAAAACCCCTAATTGGATTAGAATAAGCCTAGGGAGGACGAAAATGACCTAAATGTTCAACCAATGACACAAAATGACACAAAATCACATATTGGATGCATAAGATTGGTTAAAAACCCTAATTGGATTAGAATAAGCTTAGGGAGGACGAAAATGACCTAAATGTTCAACCAATGACACAAAATCACTTATTGGATGCACAACATTGGTTAAAAACCCTAATTGGATTAGAATAAGCCTAGGGAGGACGAAAATGACCTAAATGTTCAATCAATGACACAAAATTACTTATTGGATGCACAACATTGGTTAAAAACCCTAATTGGATTAGAATAAGCGTAGGGAGGACGAAAATGACCTAAATGTGCAACCAACGACAAAAAATCACATATTGGATGCACAAGATTGGTTAAAATACCTAATTGGATTAGAATTAGTCTAGGGAGGACGAAAATGACCTAAATGTGCAACCAATAACACAAAATCACAAATTGGATGCACAAGATTGGTTAAAAACCCTAATTGAATTAGAATAAGTTTAGGGAGGACGAAAATGACCTAAATGTTCAACCAATGACACAAAATCACTTATTGGATGCACAAGATTGGTTAAAAACCGTAATTGGATTAGAAAAAGCCTAGGGAGGACGAAAATGACCTAAATGTGCAACCAATAACACAAAATCACATATTGGATGCACAAGATTAGTTAAAAACCCTAATTGGATTAGAATACGCCTAGGGAGGACGAAAATGACCTAAATGTTCAACCAATGACACAAAATGACACAAACTCACATATTGGATGCACAAGATTGGTTAAAAACCCTAATTGGATTAGAATAAGATTAGGGAGGACGAAAATGACCTAAATGTTCATCCAATGACACAAAATCACTTGTTGGATGCACAAGATTGGTTAAAAACCCTAGTTGGAATAGAATAAGCCTAGGGAGGACGAAAATGACCTAAATGTGCAACAAATGACACAAAATCACATATTGGATGCACAAGATTGGTTAAAAACCCTAATGGATTAGAATTAGCTTAGGGAGGACGAAAATGACCTAAATGTTCAACCATTAACACAAAATCACTTATTGGATGCACAAGATTGGTTTAAAACCCTAATTGGATTAGAGTAAGCCTAGGGAGGACGAAAATGACCTAAATGTGCAACCAATAACACAAAATCACATATTGGATGCACAAGATTAGTTAAAAACCCTAATTGGATTAGAATACGCCTAGGGAGGACGAAAATGACCTAAATGTTCAACCAATGACACAAAATGACACAAAATCACATATTGGATGCACAAGATTGGTTAAAAACCCTAATTGGATTAGAATAAGCTTAGGAAGGTCGAAAATGACCTAAATATTCCACCAATGACATAAAATCACTAATTGGATGCACAAGATTGGTAAAAAACCCTAATAGGATTAGAATAAGCCTAGGGAGGACGAAAATGACCTAAATTTTCAACCAATGACATAAAATCACTTATTGGATGCACAACATTGGTAAAAACCCTAATAGGATTAGAATAAGCCTAGGGAGGATGAAAATGACCTAAATGTGCAACCAATAACACAAAATCACATATTGGATGCTAAAGATTAGTTAAAAACCCTAATTGGATTAGAATACGCCTAGGGAGGACGAAAATGACCTAAATGTTCAACCAATGACACAAATTGACACAAAATCACATATTGGATGCACAAGATTGGTTAAAAACCATAATTGGGTTAGAATAAGCCTAGGGAGGACGAAAATGACCTAAATGTGCAACCAATGACACAAAATCACATAATGGATGCACAAGATTGGTTAAAAACCCTAATTGGATTAGAATAAGCTTAAGGAGGATGAAAATCACCTAAATGTTCATCCAATGACACAAAATCACTTATTGGATGCACAAGATTGGTTAAAAACCCTAATTGGATTAGAATAAGCCTAGGGAGGACGAAAATGACCTAAATGTACAACCAATGACACAAAATCACATATTGGATGCACAAGATTGGTTAAAAACCCTAATGGATTAGAATATGCTTACGGAGGATGAAAATGACCTAAATGTTCAACCAATGACACAAAATCAATTATTGGATGCACAAGATTGGGTAAAAACCCTAATTGGATTAGAATAATCCTATGGAGGACGAAAATGACCTAAATGCGCAACCAATAACACAAAATAACATATTGGATGAACAAGATTAGTTAAATACCCTAATTGGATTATAATAAGCCTAGGGAGGACGAAAATGACCTAAATGTTTAACCAATGACACAAAAAAACATATTGGATGCACAAGATTAGTTAAATACCCTAATTGGATTATAATAAGCCTAGGGAGGACGAAAATGACCTAAATGTTCAACCAATGACACAAAATGACACAAAATCACATATTGGATGCACAAGATTGGTTAAAAACCCTAATTGGATTAGAATAAGCCTAGGGAGGACGAAAATGACCTAAATGTTCAACCAATGACACAAAATGGCACATAATCACATATTGGATGCACAAGATTGCTTAAAAACCCTAATTGGATTAGAAAAAGCTTAGGAAGGACGAAAATGACCTAAATGTTCAACCAATGACACAAAATCACATATTGGATGCACAAGATTAGTTAAAAACCCTAATTGGATTAGAATAAGCCTAGGGAGGATGAAAATGACCTAAATGTACAACCAATGACACAAAATCACATATTGGATGCACAAGATTGGTTAAAAACCCTAATGGATTAGAATAAGCTTACGGAGGACGAAAATGACCTAAATGTTCAACCAATGACACAAAATCAATGATTGGATGCACAAGATTGGTTAAAAACCCTAATTGGATTAGAATAAGCCTAGGGAGGACGAAAATGACCTAAATGTGCAACCAATAACACAAAATCACATATTGGATGCACAAGATTAGTTAAATACCCTAATTGGATTATAATAAGCCTAGGGAGGACGAAAATGACCTAAATGCGCAACCAATAACACAAAATCACATATAAGATGCACAAGATTAGTTAAATACCCTAATTGGATTATAATAAGCCTAGGGAGGACGAAAATGACCTAAATGTTCAACCAATGACACAAAATGACACAAAATCACATATTGGATGCACAAGATTGGTTAAAAACCCTAATTGGATTAGAATAAGCCTAGGGAGGACGAAAATGACCTAAATGTTCAACCAATGACACAAAATGGCACATAATCACATATTGAATGCACAAGATTGCTTTAAAACCCTAATTGGATTAGAATAAGCTTAGGGAGGACGAAAATGACCTAAATGTTCAATCAATGACACAAAATCACATATTGGATGCACAAGATTGGTTAAAAACCCTAATTGGATTAGAATAAGCTTACGGAGGACGAAAATGACCTAAATGTTCAACCAATGACACAAAATCACTTATTGGATGCACAAGATTGATTAAAAACCCTAATGGAATAGAATAAGCTTACGGAGGACGAAAATGACCTAAATGTTCAACCAATGACACAAAATCACTTATTGGATGCAGAAGATGGGTCAAAAACCCTAATTGGATTAGAATAAGCCTAGGGAGGACGAAAATGACCTAAATGTGCAACCAATGACACAAAATCACATATTGGATGCACAAGATTGGTTAAAAACCCTAATTGGATTAGAATAAGCCTAGGGAGGACGAAAATGACCTAAATGTTCATCCAATGACACAAAATCAATTATTCGATGCACAAGATTGGTTAAAAACCTTAATAGGATTAGAATAATCCTATGGAGGACGGAAATGACCTAAATGCGCAACCAATAACACAAAATCACATATTGGATGCACAAGATTAGTTAAAAACCCTAATTGGATTAGAATAAGCCTAGGGAGGACGAAAATGACCTAAATGTTCAACCAATGACACAAAATGGCACATAATCACATATTGGATGCACAAGATTGCTTAAAAACCCTAATTGGATTAGAATAAGCTTAGGGAGGACGAAAATGACCTAAATGTTCAACGAATGACACAAAATGACACAAAATCACATATTGGTTGCACAAGATTGGTTAAAAACCCTAATTGGATGAGAATAAGCCTAGGAAAGACAAAAATGACCTAACTGTTCAACCGATGACACAAAATCACCTATTGGATGCGCAAGATTGGTTAAAAACCCTAATTGGATTAAAATAAACATAGGGAGGACGAAAATGACTTAATGTTCTACCAATGACATTAAATGGCAGAAAATCACATATTGGATGCGCTAGATTTGTTAAAAACCCTAATTGGATTAGAATAAGCCTAGGAAGGATAAAAATGACCTAAATGTTCAACCAATGACACAAAATCACATATTGGATGCACAAGATTGGTTAAAAACCCTAATTGGATTAGAATAAGCCTAGGGAGGACGAAAATGACCTAAATGTACAACCAATGACACAAAATCACATATTGGATGCACAAGATTGGTTAAAAACCCTAATGGATTAGAATAAGCTTACGGAGGACGAAAATGACCTAAATGTTCAACCAATGACACAAAATCACTTATTGGATGCACAAGATTGGTTAAAAACCCTAATGGATTAGAATAAGCTTACGGAGGACGAAAATGACCTAAATGTTCAACCAATGACACAAAATCACTTATTGGATGCACAAGATTGGTTAAAAACCCTAATTGGATTAGAATAAGCCTAGGGAGGACGAAAATGACCTAAATGTACAACCAATGACACAAAATCACATATTGGATGCACAAGATTGGTTAAAAACCCTAATGGATTAGAATAAGCTTACGGAGGACGAAAATGACCTAAATGTGCAACCAATGACACAAAATCACATAATGGATGCACAAGATTGGTTAAAAACCCTAATTGGATTAGAATAAGCTTAAGGAGGATGAAAATCACCTAAATGTTCATCCAATGACACAAAATCACTTATTGGATGCACAAGATTGGTTAAAAACCCTAATTGGATTAGAATAAGCCTAGGGAGGACGAAAATGACCTACATGTACAACCAATGACACAAAATCACATATTGGATGCACAAGATTGGTTAAAAACCCTAATGGATTAGAATATGCTTACGGAGGACGAAAATGACCTAAATGTTCAACCAAAGACACAAAATCAATTATTGGATGCACAAGATTGGTTAAAAACCCTAATTGGATTAGAATAAGCCTAAGGAGGACGAAAATGACCTAAATGTGCAACCAATGACACAAAATCACATATTGGATGCACAAGATTGGTTAAAAACCCTAATTGGATTAGAATAAGCTTAGGGAGGACGAAAATGACCTAAATGTGCAACCAATGACACAAAATCACTTATTGGATGCACAAGATTGGTTAAAAACCCTAATTGGATTAGAATAAGCCTAGGGAGGACGAAAATGACCTAAATGTGCAACCAATGACACAAAATCACATATTGGATGCCCAAGATTGGTTAAAAACCCTAATTGGATTAAAATAAACCTAGGGAGGACGAAAATGACCTAAATGTTCTACCAATGACATAAAATGGCAGAAAATCACATATTGGATGCACTAGATTGGTTAAAAACCCTAATTGGATTAGAATAAGCCTAGGGAGGACGAAAATGACCTAAATGTGCAACCAATGACACAAAATCACATATTGGATTCACAAGATTGGTTAAAAACCCTAATTAGATTAGAATAAGCTTATGGAGAAAGAAAATGACCTAAATGTTCATCCAATGAAACAAAATCACTTATTGGATGCACAAGATTGGTTAAAAACCCTAATTGGATTAGAATAAGCCTAGGGAGGACGAAAATGACCTAAATGTGCAACCAATAACACAAAATCACATATTGGATGCACAAGATTAGTTAAAAACCCTAATTGGATTCGAATAAGCCTAGGGAGGACGAAAATGACCTAAATGTTCAACCAATGACACAAAATGACACAAAATCACATATTGGATGCACAAGATTGGTTAAAAACCCTAATTGGATGAGAATAAGCCTAGGAAAGACAAAAATGACCTAACTGTTCAACCGATGACACAAAATCACTTATTGGATGCGCAAGATTGGTTAAAAACCTTAATTGGATTAAAATAAACATAGGAGGACGAAATTGACCTAAATGTTCTACCGATGACATTAAATGGCAGGGAATCACATATTGGATGCACTAGATTTGTTAAGAACTCTAATTGGATTAGAATAAGCCTAGGGAGGACGAAAATGACCTAAATGTTCAACCAATGACACAAAATCACATATTGGATGCACAAGATTGGTTAAAAACCCTAATTGGATTAGAATAAGCCTAGGGAGGACAAAAATGACCTAAATGTGCAACCAATGACACAAAATCACATAATGGATGCACAAGATTGGTTAAAAACCCTAATTGGATTAGAATAAGCTTAGGGAGGACGAAAATGACCTAAATGTTCATCCAATGACACAAAATCACTTATTCGATGCACAAGATTGGTTAAAAACCCTTTAAGGATTAGAATAAGCCTATGGAGGACGAAAATGACCTAAATGTGCAACCAATAACACAAAATCACATATTAAATGCACAAAATTAGTTAAAAACCCTAATTGGATTAGAATACGCCTAAGGAGGACGAAAATGACCTAAATGTTCAACCAATGACACAAAATGACACAAAATCACATATTGGATGCACAAGATTGGTTAAAAACCCTAATTGGATTAGAATAAGCCTAGGGAGGACGAAAATGACCTAAATGTTCAACCAATGACACAAAATGGCACATAATCACATATTGGATGCACAAGATTGCTTAAAAACCCTAATTGGATTAGAATAAGCTTAGGAAGGACGAAAATGACCTAAATGTTCAACCAATGACACAAAATCACATATTGGATGCACAAGATTAGTTAAAAACCCTAATTGGATTAGAATAAGCCTAGGGAGGACGAAAATGACCTAAATGTTCAACCAATGACACAAAATGACACAAAATTACATATTGGATGCACAAGATTGGTTAAAAACCCTAATTGGATTAGAATAAGCCTAGGAAGACGAAAATGACCTAACTGTTCAACCGATGACACAAAATCACTTATTGGATGCGCAAGATTGGTTAAAAACCCTAATTGGATTAAAATAAACATAGGGAGGACAAAAATGACCTAAATTTTCTACCAATGACATTAAATGGCAGCAAATCACATATTGGATGCGCTAGATTTGTTAAAAACCCTAATTGGATTAGAATAAGCATTGGGAGGATGAAAATGACCTAAATGTTCAACCAATGACACAAAATTACATATTGGATGCACAAGATTGGTTAAAAACCCTAATTGGATTAGAATAAGCTTACGGAGGACGAAAATGACCTAAATGTTCAACCAATGACACAAAATCACTTATTGGATGCACAAGATTGGTTAAAAACCCTAATTGGATTAGAATAAGCCTAGGGAGGATGAAAATGACCTAAATGTACAACCAATGACAAAAAATCACATATTGGATGCACAAGATTGGTTAAAAACCCTAATGGATTAGAATAAGCTTACGGAGTACGAAAATGACCTAAATGTTCAACCAATGACACAAAATCAATGATTGGATGCACAAGATTGGTTAAAAACCCTAATTGGATTAGAATAAGCCTAGGGAGGACGAAAATGACCTAAATGTGCAACCAATAACACAAAATCACATATTGGATGCACAAGATTAGTTAAAAACCCTAATTGGATTAGAATAAGCCTAGGGAGGACGAAAATGACCTAAATGTTCAACCAATGACACAAAATGACACAAAATCACATATTGGATGCACAAGATTGGTTAAAAACCCTAATTGGATGAGAATAAGCCTAGGAAAGACAAAAATGACCTAACTGTTCAACCGATGACACAAAATCACTTATTGGATGCGCAAGATTGGTTAAAAACCTTAATTGGATTAAAATAAACATGGGAGGACGAAATTGACCTAAATGTTCTACCGATGACATTAAATCGCAGGGAATCACATATTGGATGCACTAGATTTGTTAAAAACCGTAATTGGATTAGAATAAGCCTAGGGAGGACGAAAATGACCTAAATGTTAAACCAATGACACAAAATCACATATTGGATGCACAAGATTGGTTAAAAACCCTAATTGGATTAGAATAAGCTTAAGGAGGACGAAAATGACCTAAATGTTCAACCAATGATAGAAAATCACTTATTGGATGCACAAGATTGGTTAAAAACCCTAATTGGATTAGAATAAGCCTAGGGAGGACGAAAATGACCTAAATGTGCAACCAATAACACAAAATCACATATTGGATGCACAAGATTAGTTAAAAACCCTAATTGGATTCGAATAAGCCTAGGGAGGACGAAAATGACCTAAATGTTCAACCAATGACACAAAATGACACAAAATCACATATTGGATGCACAAGATTGGTTAAAAACCCTAATTGGATGAGAATAAGCCTAGGAAAGACAAAAATGACCTAACTGTTCAACCGATGACACAAAATCACTTATTGGATGCGCAAGATTGGTTAAAAACCTTAATTGGATTAAAATAAACATAGGAGGACGAAATTGACCTAAATGTTCTACCGATGACATTAAATGGCAGGGAATCACATATTGGATGCACTAGATTTGTTAAGAACCCTAATTGGATTAGAATAAGCCTAGGGAGGACGAAAATGACCTAAATGTTCAACCAATGACCCAAAATCACATATTGGATGCACAAGATTAGTTAAAAACCCTAATTGGATTAGAATAAGCTTAAGGAGGACTAAAATGACCTAAATGTTCAACCAATGACAGAAAATCACTTATTGGATGCACAAGATTGGTTAAAAACCCTAATTGGATTAGAATAAGCCTAGGGAGGACGAAAATGACCTAAATGTACAACCAATGACACAAAATCACATATTGGATGCACAAGATTGGTTAAAAACCCTAATGGATTAGAATATGCTTACGGAGGACGAAAATGACCTAAATGTTCAATCAATGACACAAAATCAATTATTGGATGCACAAGATTGGGTAAAAACCCTAATTGGATTAGAATAATCCTACGGAGGACGAAAATGACCTAAATGCGCAACCAATAACACAAAATCACATATTGGATGCACAAGATTAGTAAAATACCCTAATTGGATTATAATAAGCCTAGGGAGGACGAAAATGACCTAAATGTTTAACCAATGACACAAAATGACACAAAATCACATATTGGATGCACAAGATTGGTTAAAAACCCTAATTGGATTAGAATAAGCCTAGGGAGGACGAAAATGACCTAAATGTACAACCAATGACACAAAATCACATATTGGATGCACAAGATTGGTTAAAAACCCTAATGGATTAGAATAAGCTTACGGAGGACGAAAATGACCTAAATGTGCAACCAATGACACAAAATCACATAATGGATGCACAAGATTGGTTAAAAACCCTAATTGGATTAGAATAAGCTTAAGGAGGATGAAAATCACCTAAATGTTCATCCAATGACACAAAATCACTTATTGGATGCACAAGATTGGTTAAAAACCCTAATTGGATTAGAATAAGCCTAGGGAGGACGAAAATGACCTAAATGTACAACCAATGACACAAAATCACATATTGGATGCACAAGATTGGTTAAAAACCCTAATGGATTAGAATAAGCTTACGGAGGACGAAAATGACCTAAATGTTCAACCAATGACACAAAATCAATTATTGGATGCACAAGATTGGTTAAAAATCCTAATTGGATTAGAATAAGCCTAGGGAGGCAAAAATGACCTAAATGTGCAACCAATAACACAAAATCACATATTAGATACACAAGATTAATTAAAAACCCTAATTGGATTAGAATAAGCCTAGGGAGGACGAAAATGACCTAAATGTTCAACCAATGACACAAAATGACACAAAATCACATATTGGATGCACAAGATTGGTTAAAAACCCTAATGGATTAGAATAAGCTTACGGAGGACGAAAATGACCTAAATGTTCAACCAATGACACAAAATCACTTATTGGATGCACAAGATTGGTTAAAAACCCTAATTGGATTAAAATAAGCCTAGGGAGGACGAAAATGACCTAAATGTGCAACCAATGACACAAAATCACATATTGGATGCACAAGATTGGTTAAAAACCCTAATTGGATTAGAATAAGCTTAGGGAGGACGAAAATGACCTAAATGTTCAACCAATTACCCAAAATGACAAAAAATCACATATTGGATGCAAAAGATTGGTTAAAAACCCTAATTGGATTAGAATAAGCCTAGGGAGGACGAAAATGACCTAAATGTTCAACCAATGACACAAAATGACACAAAATCACATATTGGATGCACAAGATTGGTTAAAAACCCTAATTGGATGAGAATAAGCCTAGGAAAGACAAAAATGACCTAACTGTTCAACCGATGACACAAAATCACTTATTGGATGCGCAAGATTGGTTAAAAACCTTAATTGGATTAAAATAAACATAGGAGGACGAAATTGACCTAAATGTTCTACCGATGACATTAAATGGCAGGGAATCACATATTGGATGCACTAGATTTGTTAAGAATCCTAATTGGATTAGAATAAGCCTAGGGAGGACGAAAATGACCTAAATGTTCAACCAATGACACAAAATCACATATTGGATGCACAAGATTGGTTAAAAACCCTAATTGGATTAGAATAAGCTTAAGGAGGACTAAAATGACCTAAATGTTCAACCAATGACAGAAAATCACTTATTGGATGCACAAGATTGGTTAAAAACCCTAATTGGATTAGAATAAGCCTAGGGAGGACGAAAATGACCTAAATGTACAACCAATGACACAAAATCACATATTGGATGCACAAGATTGGTTAAAAACCCTAATGGATTAGAATAAGCTTATGGAGGACGAAAATGACCTAAATGTTCAACCAATCACACAAAATCACTTATTGGATGCACAAGATTGGTTAAAAACCCTAATTGGATTAGAATAAGCTTAGGAAGGACGAAAATGACCTAAATATTCCACCAATGACACAAAATCACTTATTGGATGCACAAGATTGGTAAAAAACCCTAATAGGATTAGAATAAGCCTAGGGAGGACGAAAATGACCTAAATTTTCAACCAATGACACAAAATCACTTATTGGATGCACGAGATTGGTAAAAAACCCTAATAGGATTAGAATAAGCCTACGGAGGATGAAAATGACCTAAATGTGCAACCAATAACACAAAATCACATATTGGATGCTCAAGATTAGTTAAAAACCCTAATTGGATTAGAATACGCCTAGGGAGGACGAAAATGACGTAAATGTTCAACCAATGACACAAATTGACTCAAAATCACATATTGGATGCACAAAATTGGTTAAAAACCATAATTGGATTAGAATAAGCCTAGGGAGGACGAAAATGACCTAAATGTGCAACCAATGACACAAAATCATATAATGGATGCACAAGATTGGTTAGAAACCCTAATTGGATTAGAATAAGCTTAGGAAGGTCGAAAATGACCTAAATATTCCACCAATGACACAAAATCACTTATTGGATGCACAAGATTGGTAAAAAACCCTAATAGGATTAGAATAAGCCTAGGGAGGACGAAAATGACCTAAATTTTCAACCAATGACACAAAATCACTTACTGGATGCACAACATTGGTAAAAAACCCTAATAGGATTAGAATAAGCCTAGGGAGGATGAAAATGACCTAAATGTGCAACCAATAACACAAAATCACATATTGGATGCTAAAGATTAGTGAAAAACCCTAATTGGATTAGAATAAGCCTAAGGAGGACGAAAATGACCTAAATGTGCAACCAATGACACAAAATCACATATTGGATGCACAAGATTGGTTAAAAACCCTAATTGGATTAGAATAAGCTTAGGGAGGACGAAAATGACCTAAATGTTCATCCAATGACACAAAATCACTTATTCGATGCACAAGATTGGTTAAAACCCCTAATAGGATTAGAATAATCATATGGAGGACGAAAATGACCTAAATGCGCAACATATAACACAAAATCACATATTGGATGCACAAGATTAGTTAAATACCCTAATTGGATTAGAATAAGCCTAGGGAGGACGAAAATGACCTAAATGTTCAACCAATGACACAAAATGACACAAAATCACATATTGGATGCACAAGATTGGTTAAAAACCCTAATTGGATTAGAATAAGCCTAGGGAGGACGAAAATGACCTAAATTTTAAACCAATGACACAAAATGGCACAAAATCACATATTGGATGCACAAGATTGCTTTAAAACCCTAATTGGATTAGAATAAGCTTAGGGAGGACGAAAATGACCTAAATGTTCATCCAATGACACAAAATCACTTATTCGATGCCCAAGATTGGTTAAAAACCCTAATAGGATTAGAATAATCCTATGGAGGACGAAAATGACCTAAATGCGCAACCAATAACACAAAATCACATATTGGATGCACAAGATTAGTTAAAAACCCTAATTGGATTAGAAGAAGCCTAGGGAGGACGAAAATGACCTAAATGTTCAACCAATGACACAAAATGACACAAAATCACATATTGGATGCACAAGATTGGTTAAAAACCCTAATTGGATTAGAATAAGCCTAGGGAGGACGAAAATGACCTAAATTTTAAACCAATGACACAAAATGGCACAAAATCACATATTGGATGCACAAGATTGCTTTAAAACCCTAATTGGATTAGAATAAGCTTAGGGAGGACGAAAATGACCTAAATGTTCATCCAATGACACAAAATCACTTATTGGATGCACAAGATTGGTTAAAAACCCTAATTGGATGAGAATAAGCCTATGAAGACGAAAATGACCTAACTGTTCAACCGATGACACAAAATCACTTATTGGATGCGCAAGATTGGTTAAACACCCTAATTGGATTAAAATAAATATAGGGAGGACGAAAATGACCTAAATGTTCTACCAATGACATTAAATGGCAGAAAATCACATATTGGATGCGCTAGATTTGTTAAAAACCCTAATTGGATTAGAATAAGCATTGGGAGGACGAAAAAGACCTAAATGTTCAACCAATGACACAAAATTACATATTGGATGCACAAGATTGGTTAAAAACCCTAATTGGATTAGAATAAGCTTACGGAGGACGAAAATGACCTAAATGTTCAACCAATGACACAAAATCACTTATTGGATGCACAAGATTGGTTAAAAACCCTAATTGGATTAGAATAAGCCTAGGGAGGATGAAAATGACCTAAATGTACAACCAATGACACAAAATCACATATTGGATGCACAAGATTGGTTAAAAACCCTAATGGATTAGAATAAGCTTACGGAGGACGAAAATGACCTAAATGTTCAACCAATGACACAAAATCAATTATTGGATGCACAAGATTGGTTAAAAACCCTAATTGGATTAGAATAAGCCTAGGGAGGACGAAAATGACCTAAATGTGCAACCAATGACACAAAATCACATATTGGATGCACAAGATTGGTTAAAAACCCTAATTGGATTAGAATAAGCTTAGGGCGGACGAAAATGACCTAAATGTTCATCCAATGACACAAAATGGCACAAAATCACATATTGGATGCACAAGATTGCTTTAAAACCCTAATTGGATTAGAATAAGCTTAGGGAGGACGAAAATGACCTAAATGTTCATCCAATGACACAAAATCACTTATTGGATGCACAAGATTGGTTAAAAACCCTAATTGGATGAGAATAAGCCTAGGAAGACGAAAATGACCTAACTGTTCAACCGATGACACAATATCACTTATTGGATGCGCAAGACTAGTTAAACACCCTAATTGGATTAAAATAAATATAGGGAGGACGAAAATGACCTAAATGTTCTACCAATGACATTAAATGGAAGAAAATCACATATTGGATGCGCTAGATTTGTTAAAAACCCTAATTGGATTAGAATAAGCATTGGGAGGACGAAAATGACCTAAATGTTCAACCAATGACACAAAATTACATATTGGATGCACAAGATTGGTTAAAAACCCTAATTGGATTAGAATAAGCTTACGGAGGACGAAAATGACCTAAATGTTCAACCAATGACACAAAATCACTTATTGGATGCACAAGATTGGTTAAAAACCCTAATTGGATTAGAATAAGCCTAGGGAGGACGAAAATGACCTAAATGTACAACCAATGACACAA
>JBBPBP010000001.1:41582035-41620568 GCA_037974735.1 Cicer chorassanicum
ACACAAAATCACATATTGGATGCACAAGATTAGTTAAAAACCCTAATTGGATTAGAATAAGCCTAGGGAGGACGAAAATGACCTAAATGTTCAACCCATGACACAAAATGACACAAAATCACATATTGGATGCACAAGATTGGTTAAAAACCCTAATTGGATGAGAATAAGCCTAGGAAAGACGAAAATGACCTAACTGTTCAACCGATGATACAAAATCACTTATTGGATGCGCAAGATTGGTTAAAAACCTTAATTGGATTAAAATAAACATGGGGAGGACGAAATTGACCTAAATGTTCTACCAATGACATTAAATGGCAGAAAATCACATATTGGATGCACTAGATTTGTTAAAAACCCTAATTGGATTAAAATAAGCCTAGGGAGGACGAAAATGACCTAAATGTTCAACCAATGACACAAAATCACATATTGGATGCACAAGATTGGTTAAAAACCCTAATTGGATTAGAATAAGCTTAGGAAGGTCGAAAATGACCTAAATATTCCACCAATGACACAAAATCACTTATTGGATGCACAAGATTGGTAAAAAACCCTAATAGGATTAGAATAAGCCTAGGGAGGACGAAAATGACCTAAATTTTCAACCAATGACACAAAATCACTTACTGGATGCACAACATTGGTAAAAAACCCTAATAGGATTAGAATAAGCCTAGGGAGGATGAAAATGACCTAAATGTGCAACCAATAACACAAAATCACATATTGGATGCTAAAGATTAGTGAAAAACCCTAATTGGATTAGAATACGCCTAGGGAGGACGAAAATGACCTAAATGTTCAACCAATGACACAAATTGACACAAAATCACATATTGGATGCACAAGATTGGTTAAAAACCATAATTGGGTTAGAATAAGCCTAGGGAGGACGAAAATGACCTAAATGTGCAACCAATGACACAAATTCACATAATGGATGCACAAGATTGGTTAAAAACCCTAATTGGATTAGAATAAGCTTAAGCAGGATGAAAATCACCTAAATGTTCATCCAATGACACAAAATCACTTATTGGATGCACAAGATTGGTTAAAAACCCTAATTGGATTAGAATAAGCCTAGGGAGGACGAAAATGACCTAAATGTACAACCAATGACACAAAATCACATATTGGATGCACAAGATTGGTTAAAAACCCTAATGGATTAGAATATGCTTACGGAGGATGAAAATGACCTAAATGTTCAACCAATGACACAAAATCAATTATTGGATGCACAAGATTGGGTAAAAACCCTAATTGGATTAGAATAATCCTATGGAGGACGAAAATGACCTAAATGCGCAACCAATAACACAAAATAACATATTGGATGCACAAGATTAGTTAAATACCCTAATTGGATTATAATAAGCCTAGGGAGGACGAAAATGACCTAAATGTTTAACCAATGACACAAAATCACATATTGGATGCACAAGATTGGTTAAAAACCCTAATTGGATTAGAATAAGCCTAGGGAGGACGAAAATGACCTAAATGTTCAACCAATGACACAAAATGGCACATAATCACATATTGGATGCACAAGATTGCTTAAAAACCCTAATTGGATTAGAATAAGCTTAGGGAGGACGAAAATGACCTAAATGTTCATCCAATGACACAAAATCACTTATTCGATGCACAAGATTGGTTAAAAACCCTAATAGGATTAGAATAATCCTATGGAAGACGAAAATGACCTAAATGCGCAACCAATAACACAAAATCACATATTGGATGCACAAGATTAGTTAAAAACCCTAATTGGATTACAATAAGCCTAGGGAGGACGAAAATGACCTAAATGTTCAACCAATGACACAAAATCACATATTGGATGCACAAGATTGGTTAAAAACCCTAATTGGATTAGAATAAGCCTAGGGAGGACGAAAATGACCTAAATGTTCAACCAATGACACAAAATGACACAAAATCACTTATTGGATGCACAAGATTGGTTAAAAACCCTAATTGGATTAGAATAAGCCTAGGGAGGACGAAAATGACCTAAATGTTCAACCAATGACACAAAATCACATATTGGATGCACAAGATTGGTTAAAAACCCTAATTGGATTAGAATAAGCTTAAGGAGGACTAAAATGACCTAAATGATCAACCAATGACACAAAATCACTTATTGGATGCACAAGATTGGTTAAAAACACTAATTGGATTAGCATAAGCCTAGGGTGGACGAAAATGACCTAAATGTTCATCCAATGACACAAAATCACTTATTCGATGCACAAGATTGGTTAAAAACCCTAATAGGATTAGAATAATCCTATGGAGGACGAAAATGACCTAAATGTGCAACCAATAACACAAAATCACATATTGGATGCACAAGATTAGTTAAAAACCCTAATTGGATTAGAATAAGCCTAGGGAGGACGAAAATGACCTAAATGTTCAACCCATGACACAAAATGACACAAAATCACATATTGGATGCACAAGATTGGTTAAAAACCCTAATTGGATGAGAATAAGCCTAGGAAAGACGAAAATGACCTAACTGTTCAACCGATGATACAAAATCACTTATTGGATGCGCAAGATTGGTTAAAAACCTTAATTGGATTAAAATAAACATGGGGAGGACGAAATTGACCTAAATGTTCTACCAATGACATTAAATGGCAGAAAATCACATATTGGATGCACTAGATTTGTTAAAAACCCTAATTGGATTAAAATAAGCCTAGGGAGGACGAAAATGACCTAAATGTTCAACCAATGACACAAAATCACATATTGGATGCACAAGATTGGTTAAAAACCCTAATTGGATTAGAATAAGCTTAGGAAGGTCGAAAATGACCTAAATATTCCACCAATGACACAAAATCACTTATTGGATGCACAAGATTGGTAAAAAACCCTAATAGGATTAGAATAAGCCTAGGGAGGACGAAAATGACCTAAATTTTCAACCAATGACACAAAATCACTTACTGGATGCACAACATTGGTAAAAAACCCTAATAGGATTAGAATAAGCCTAGGGAGGATGAAAATGACCTAAATGTGCAACCAATAACACAAAATCACATATTGGATGCTAAAGATTAGTGAAAAACCCTAATTGGATTAGAATAAGCCTAAGGAGGACGAAAATGACCTAAATGTGCAACCAATGACACAAAATCACATATTGGATGCACAAGATTGGTTAAAAACCCTAATTGGATTAGAATAAGCTTAGGGAGGACGAAAATGACCTAAATGTTCATCTAATGACACAAAATCACTTATTCGATGCACAAGATTGGTTAAAAACCCTAATAGGATTAGAATAATCCTATGGAGGACGAAAATGACCTAAATGCGCAACCAATAACACAAAATCACATATTGGATGCACAAGATTAGTTAAAAACCCTAATTGGATTAGAAGAAGCCTAGGGAGGACGAAAATGACCTAAATGTTCAACCAATGACACAAAATCACATATTGGATGCACAAGATTGGTTAAAAACCCTAATTGGATTAGAATAAGCCTAGGGAGGACGAAAATGACCTAAATGTTGAACCAATGACACAAAATGACACAAAATCACATATTGGATGCACAAGATTGGTTAAAAACCCTAATTGGATTAGAATAAGCCTAGGGAGGACGAAAATGACCTAAATGTTCAACCAATGACACAAAATGGCACATAATCACATATTGGATGCACAAGATTGCTTAAAAACCCTAATTGGATTAGAATAAGCTTAGGAAGGACGAAAATGACCTAAATGTTCAACCAATGACACAAAATCACATATTGGATGCACAAGATTAGTTAAAAACCCTAATTGGATTAGAATAAGCCTAGGGAGGACGAAAATGACCTAAATTTTCAACCAATGACACAAAATCACTTATTGGATGCACAAGATTGGTAAAAAACCCTAATAGGATTAGAATAAGCCTACGGAGGATGAAAATGACCTAAATGTGCAACCAATAACACAAAATCACATATTGGATGCTCAAGATTAGTTAAAAACCCTAATTGGATTAGAATACACCTAGGGAGGACGAAAATGACGTAAATGTTCAACAATTGACACAAATTGACTCAAAATCACATATTAAATGCACAAAATTGGTTAAAAACCATAATTGGATTAGAATAAGCCTAGGGAGGACGAAAATGACCTAAATGTGCAACCAATGACACAAAATCACATAATGGATGCACAAGATTGGTTAAAAACCCTAATTGGATTAGAATAGGCTTAAGGAGGATGAAAATCACCTAAATGTTCATCCAATGACACAAAATCACTTATTGGATGCACAAGATTGGTTAAAAACCCTAATTGGATTAGAATAAGCCTAGGGAGGACGAAAATGACCTACATGTACAACCAATGACACAAAATCACATATTGGATGCACAAGATTGGTTAAAAACCCTAATGGATTAGAATATGCTTACGGAGGACGAAAATGACCTAAATGTTCAACCAAAGACACAAAATCAATTATTGGATGCACAAGATTGGTTAAAAACCCTAATTGGATTAGAATAAGCCTAAGGAGGACGAAAATGACCTAAATGTGCAACCAATGACACAAAATCACATATTGGATGCACAAGATTGGTTAAAAACCCTAATTGGATTAGAATAATCCTATGGAGGACGAAAATGACCTAAATGCGCAACCAATAACACAAAATCACATATTGGATGCACAAGATTAGTTAAAAACCCTAATTGGATTAGAAGAAGCATAGGGAGGACGAAAATGACCTAAATGTTCAACCAATGACACAAAATCAATGATTGGATGCACAAGATTGGTTAAAAACCCTAATTGGATTAGAATAAGCCTAGGGAGGACGAAAATGACCTAAATGTGCAACCAATAACACAAAATCACATATTGGATGCACAAGATTAGTTAAAAACCCTAATTGGATTAGAATAAGCCTAGGGAGGACGAAAATGACCTAAATGTTCAACCAATGACACAAAATGACACAAAATCACATATTGGATGCACAAGATTGGTTAAAAACCCTAATTGGATGAGAATAAGCCTAGGAAAGACAAAAATGACCTAACTGTTCAACCGATGACACAAAATCACTTATTGGATGCGCAAGATTGGTTAAAAACCTTAATTGGATTAAAATAAACATGGGAGGACGAAATTGACCTAAATGTTCTACCGATGACATTAAATGGCAGGGAATCACATATTGGATGCACTAGATTTGTTAAAAACCGTAATTGGATTAGAATAAGCCTAGGGAGGACGAAAATGACCTAAATGTTCAACCAATGACACAAAATCACATATTGGATGCACAAGATTGGTTAAAAACCCTAATTGGATTAGAATAAGCTTAAGGAGGACGAAAATGACCTAAATGTTCAACCAATGATAGAAAATCACTTATTGGATGCACAAGATTGGTTAAAAACCCTAATTGGATTAGAATAAGCCTAGGGAGGACGAAAATGACCTAAATGTTCAACCAATGACACAAAATCACATATTGGATGCACAAGATTGGTTAAAAACCCTAATTGGATTAGAATAAGCTTAAGGAGGACTAAAATGACCTAAATGATCAACCAATGACACAAAATCACTTATTGGATGCACAAGATTGGTTAAAAACACTAATTGGATTAGCATAAGCCTAGGGTGGACGAAAATGACCTAAATGTTCATCCAATGACACAAAATCACTTATTCGATGCACAAGATTGGTTAAAAACCCTAATAGGATTAGAATAATCCTATGGAGGACGAAAATGACCTAAATGTGCAACCAATAACACAAAATCACATATTGGATGCACAAGATTAGTTAAAAACCCTAATTGGATTAGAATAAGCCTAGGGAGGACGAAAATGACCTAAATGTTCAACCCATGACACAAAATGACACAAAATCACATATTGGATGCACAAGATTGGTTAAAAACCCTAATTGGATGAGAATAAGCCTAGGAAAGACGAAAATGACCTAACTGTTCAACCGATGATACAAAATCACTTATTGGATGCGCAAGATTGGTTAAAAACCTTAATTGGATTAAAATAAACATGGGGAGGACGAAATTGACCTAAATGTTCTACCAATGACATTAAATGGCAGAAAATCACATATTGGATGCACTAGATTTGTTAAAAACCCTAATTGGATTAAAATAAGCCTAGGGAGGACGAAAATGACCTAAATGTTCAACCAATGACACAAAATCACATATTGGATGCACAAGATTGGTTAAAAACCCTAATTGGATTAGAATAAGCTTAGGAAGGTCGAAAATGACCTAAATATTCCACCAATGACACAAAATCACTTATTGGATGCACAAGATTGGTAAAAAACCCTAATAGGATTAGAATAAGCCTAGGGAGGACGAAAATGACCTAAATTTTCAACCAATGACACAAAATCACTTACTGGATGCACAACATTGGTAAAAAACCCTAATAGGATTAGAATAAGCCTAGGGAGGATGAAAATGACCTAAATGTGCAACCAATAACACAAAATCACATATTGGATGCTAAAGATTAGTGAAAAACCCTAATTGGATTAGAATAAGCCTAAGGAGGACGAAAATGACCTAAATGTGCAACCAATGACACAAAATCACATATTGGATGCACAAGATTGGTTAAAAACCCTAATTGGATTAGAATAAGCTTAGGGAGGACGAAAATGACCTAAATGTTCATCCAATGACACAAAATCACTTATTCGATGCACAAGATTGGTTAAAAACCCTAATAGGATTAGAATAATCCTATGGAGGACGAAAATGACCTAAATGTGCAACCAATAACACAAAATCACATATTGGATGCACAAGATTAGTTAAAAACCCTAATTGGATTAGAATAAGCCTTGGGAGGACGAAAATGACCTAAATGTTCAACCCATGACACAAAATGACACAAAATCACATATTGGATGCACAAGATTGGTTAAAAACCCTAATTGGATGAGAATAAGCCTAGGAAAGACGAAAATGACCTAACTGTTCAACCGATGATACAAAATCACTTATTGGATGCGCAAGATTGGTTAAAAACCTTAATTGGATTAAAATAAACATGGGGAGGACGAAATTGACCTAAATGTTTTACCAATGACATTAAATGGCAGAAAATCACATATTGGATGCACTAGATTTGTTAAAAACCCTAATTGGATTAAAATAAGCCTAGGGAGGACGAAAATGACCTAAATGTTCAACCAATGAAACAAAATCACATATTGGATGCACAAGATTGGTTAAAAACCCTAATTGGATAAAAACAAGCTTACAGAGGACGAAAATGACCTAAATGTTCAACCAATGACAGAAAATCACTTATTGGATGCACAAGATTGGTTAAAAACCCTAATTGGATTAGAATAAGCCTAGGGAGGACGAAAATGACCTAAATGTACAACCAATGACACAAAATCACATATTGGATGCACAAGATTGGTTAAAAACCCTAATGGATTAGAATAAGCTTACGGAGGACGAAAATGACCTAAATGTTCAACCAATGACACAAAATCAGTTATTGGATGCACAAGATTGGTTAAAAACCCTAATTGGATTAGAATAAGCTTAGGAAGGACGAAAATGACCTAAATATTACACCAATGACACAAAATCACTTATTGGATGCACAAGATTGGTAAAAAACCCTAATAGGATTAGAATAAGCCTAGGGAGGACGAAAATGACCTAAATTTTCAACCAATGACACAAAATCACTTATTGGATGCACAAGATTGGTAAAAAACCCTAATAGGATTAGAATAAGCCTACGGAGGATGAAAATGACCTAAATGTGCAACCAATAACACAAAATCACATATTGGATGCTCAAGATTAGTTAAAAACCCTAATTGGATTAGAATACGCCTAGGGAGGACGAAAATGACCTAAATGTTCAACCAATGACACAAATTGACTCAAAATCACATATTGGATGCACAAAATTGGTTAAAAACCATAATTGGATTAGAATAAGCCTAGGGAGGACGAAAATGACCTAAATGTGCAACCAATGACACAAAATCACATAATGGATGCACAAGATTGGTTAAAAACCCTAATTGGATTAGAATAAGCTTAAGGAGGATGAAAATCACCTAAATGTTCATCCAATGACACAAAATCACTTATTGGATGCACAAGATTGGTTAAAAACCCTAATTGGATTAGAATAAGCCTAGGGAGGACGAAAATGACCTAAATGTTCAACCAATGACACAAAATCAATTATTGGATGCACAAGATTGGTTAAAAACCCTAATTGGATTAGAATAAGCCTAGGGAGGACGAAAATGACCTAAATGTTCAACCAATGACACAAAATGGCACATAATCACATATTGGATGCACAAGATTGCTTAAAAAGCCTAATTGGATTAGAATAAGCTTAGGAAGGACGAAAATGACCTAAATGTTCAACCAATGACACAAAATCACATATTGGATGCACAAGATTAGTTAAAAACCCTAATTGGATTAGAATAAGCCTAGGGAGGACGAAAATGACCTAAATGTTCAACCAATGACACAAAATGACACAAAATTACATATTGGATGCACAAGATTGGTTAAAAACCCTAATTGGATTAGAATAAGCCTAGGAAGACGAAAATGACCTAACTGTTCAACCGGTGACACAAAATCACTTATTGGATGCGCAAGATTGGTTAAAAACCCTAATTGGATTAAAATAAACATAGGGAGGACAAAAATGACCTAAATTTTCTACCAATGACATTAAATGGCAGCAAATCACATATTGGATGCGCTAGATTTGTTAAAAACCCTAATTGGATTAGAATAAGCATTGGGAGGACGAAAATGACCTAAATGTTCAACCAATGACACAAAATTACATATTGGATGCACAAGATTGGTTAAAAACCCTAATTGGATTAGAATAAGCTTACGGAGGACGAAAATGACCTAAATGTTCAACCAATTGACACAAAATCACTTATTGGATGCACAAGATTGGTTAAAAACCCTAATTGGATTAGAATAAGCCTAGGGAGGATGAAAATGACCTAAATGTACAACCAATGACACAAAATCACATATTGGATGCACAAGATTGGTTAAAAACCCTAATGGATAAGAATAAGCTTACAGAGGACGAAAATGACGTAAATGTTCAACCAATGACACAAAATCAATGATTGGATGCACAAGATTGGTTAAAAACCCTAATTGGATTAGAATAAGCCTAGGGAGGACGAAAATGACCTAAATGTGCAACCAATAACACAAAATCACATATTGGATGCACAAGATTAGTTAAAAACCCTAATTGGATTAGAATAAGCCTAGGGAGGACGAAAATGACCTAAATGTTCAACCAATGACACAAAATGACACAAAATCACATATTGGATGCACAAGATTGGTTAAAACCCTAATTGGATGAGAATAAGCCTAGGAAAGACAAAAATGACCTAACTGTTCAACGGATGACACAAAATCACTTATTGAATGCGCAAGATTGGTTAAAAACCTTAATTGGATTAAAATAAACATGGGAGGACGAAATTGACCTAAATGTTCTACCGATGACATTAAATGGCAGGGAATCACATATTGGATGCACTAGATTTGTTAAAAACCGTAATTGGATTAGAATAAGCCTAGGGAGGACGAAAATGACCTAAATATTCAACCAATGACACAAAATCACATATTGGATGCACAAGATTGGTTAAAAACCCTAATTGGATTAGAATAAGCTTAAGGAGGACGAAAATGACCTAAATGTTCAACCAATGATAGAAAATCACTTATTGGATGCACAAGATTGGTTAAAAACCCTAATTGGATTAGAATAAGCCTAGGGAGGACGAAAATGACCTAAATGTTCAACCAATGACACAAAATCACATATTGGATGCACAAGATTGGTTAAAAACCCTAATTGGATTAGAATAAGCTTAAGGAGGACTAAAATGACCTAAATGATCAACCAATGACACAAAATCACTTATTGGATGCACAAGATTGGTTAAAAACACTAATTGGATTAGCATAAGCCTAGGGTGGACGAAAATGACCTAAATGTTCATCCAATGACACAAAATCACTTATTCGATGCACAAGATTGGTTAAAAACCCTAATAGGATTAGAATAATCCTATGGAGGACGAAAATGACCTAAATGTGCAACCAATAACACAAAATCACATATTGGATGCACAAGATTAGTTAAAAACCCTAATTGGATTAGAATAAGCCTAGGGAGGACGAAAATGACCTAAATGTTCAACCCATGACACAAAATGACACAAAATCACATATTGGATGCACAAGATTGGTTAAAAACCCTAATTGGATGAGAATAAGCCTAGGAAAGACGAAAATGACCTAACTGTTCAACCGATGATACAAAATCACTTATTGGATGCGCAAGATTGGTTAAAAACCTTAATTGGATTAAAATAAACATGGGGAGGACGAAATTGACCTAAATGTTCTACCAATGACATTAAATGGCAGAAAATCACATATTGGATGCACTAGATTTGTTAAAAACCCTAATTGGATTAAAATAAGCCTAGGGAGGACGAAAATGACCTAAATGTTCAACCAATGACACAAAATCACATATTGGATGCACAAGATTGGTTAAAAACCCTAATTGGATTAGAATAAGCTTAGGAAGGTCGAAAATGACCTAAATATTCCACCAATGACACAAAATCACTTATTGGATGCACAAGATTGGTAAAAAACCCTAATAGGATTAGAATAAGCCTAGGGAGGACGAAAATGACCTAAATTTTCAACCAATGACACAAAATCACTTATTGGATGCACAACATTGGTAAAAAACCCTAATAGGATTAGAATAAGCCTAGGGAGGATGAAAATGACCTAAATGTGCAACCAATAACACAAAATCACATATTGGATGCTAAAGATTAGTTAAAAACCCTAATTGGATTAGAATACGCCTAGGGAGGACGAAAATGACCTAAATGTTCAACCAATGACACAAATTGACACAAAATCACATATTGGATGCACAAGATTGGTTAAAAACCATAATTAGGTTAGAATAAGCCTAGGGAGGACGAAAATGACCTAAATGTGCAACCAATGACACAAAATCACTTATTGGATGCACAAGATTGGTTAAAAACATTAATTGGATTAGAATAAGCCTAGGGTGGACGAAAATGACCTAAATGTTCATCCAATGACACAAAATCACTTATTCGATGCACAAGATTGGTTAAAAACCCTAATAGGATTAGAATAATCCTATGGAGGACGAAAATGACCTAAATGTGCAACCAATAACACAAAATCACATATTGGATGCACAAGATTAGTTAAAAACCCTAATTGGATTAGAATAAGCCTTGGGAGGACGAAAATGACCTAAATGTTCAACCCATGACACAAAATGACACAAAATCACATATTGGATGCACAAGATTGGTTAAAAACCCTAATTGGATGAGAATAAGCCTAGGAAAGACGAAAATGACCTAACTGTTCAACCGATGATACAAAATCACTTATTGGATGCGCAAGATTGGTTAAAAACCTTAATTGGATTAAAATAAACATGGGGAGGACGAAATTGACCTAAATGTTTTACCAATGACATTAAATGGCAGAAAATCACATATTGGATGCACTAGATTTGTTAAAAACCCTAATTGGATTAAAATAAGCCTAGGGAGGACGAAAATGACCTAAATGTTCAACCAATGACACAAAATCACATATTGGATGCACAAGATTGGTTAAAAACCCTAATTGGATTAGAATAAGCCTAGGGAGGACGAAAATGACCTAAATGTGCAACCAATAACACAAAATCACATATTGGATGCACAAGATTAGTTAAAAACCCTAATTGGATTAGAATAAGCCTAGGGAGGACGAAAATGACCTAAATGTTCAACCAATGACACAAAATGACACAAAATCACATATTGGATGCACAAGATTGGTTAAAAACCATAATTGGATTAGAATAAGCCTAGGGAGGACGAAAATGACCTAAATGTGCAACCAATGACACAAAATCACATAATGGATGCACAAGATTGGTTAAAAACCCTAATAGGATTAGAATAATCCTATGGAGGACGAAAATGACCTAAATGTGCAACCAATAACACAAAATCAAATATTGGATGCACAAGATTAGTTAAAAACCCTAATAGGATTAGAATAATCCTATGGAGGACGAAAATGACCTAAATGTGCAACCAATAACACAAAATCACATATTGGATGCACAAGATTAGTTAAAAACCCTAATAGGATTAGAATAATCCTATGGAGGACGAAAATGACCTAAATGTGCAACCAATAACACAAAATCACATATTGGATGCACAAGATTAGTTAAAAACCCTAATTGGATTAGAATAAGCCTAGGGAGGACAAAAATGACCTAAATGTTCAACCAATGACACAAAATGACACAAAATCACATATTGGTTGCAAAAGATTGGTTAAAAACCCTAATTGGATGAGAATAAGCCTAGGAAAGACAAAAATGACCTAAATGTTCAACCAATGACACAAAATCACTAATTGGATGCACAAGATTGGTTAAAAACCCTAATTGGATTATAATAAGCTTAGGAAGGACGAAAATGACCTAAATATTCCACCAATGACACAAAATCACTTATTCGATGCACAAGATTGGTTAAAAACCCTAATAGGATTAGAATAATCCTATGGAGGACGAAAATGACCTAAATGTGCAACCAATAACACAAAATCACATATTGGATGCACAAGATTAGTTAAAAACCCTAATTGGATTAGAATAAGCCTAGGGAGGACAAAAATGACCTAAATGTTCAACCAATGACACAAAATGACACAAAATCACATATTGGTTGCAAAAGATTGGTTAAAAACCCTAATTGGATGAGAATAAGCCTAGGAAAGACAAAAATGACCTAAATGTTCAACCGATGACACAAAATCACTTATTGGATGCGCAAGATTGGTTAAAAACCTTAATTGGATTAAAATAAACATGGGGAGGTCGAAATTGAGCTAAATGTTCTATCAATGACATCAAATGGCAGAAAATCACATATTGGATGCACTAGATTTGTTAAAAACCCTAATTGGATAAGAATAAGCCTAGGGAGGACGAAAATGACCTAAATGTTCAACCAATGACACAAAATCACATATTGGATGCACAAGATTGGTTAAAAACCCTAATTGGATTAGAATAAGCTTAGGAAGGACGAAAATGACCTAAATATTCCACCAATGACACAAAATCACTTATTGGATGCACAAGATTGGTTAAAAACCATAATTGGATTAGAATAAGCTTAGGAAGGACGAAAATGACCTAAATATTCCACCAATGACACAAAATCACTTATTGGATGCACAAGATTGGTAAAAAACCCTAATAGGATTAGAATAAGCCTAGGGAGGACGAAAATGACCTAAATTTTCAACCAATGACACAAAATCACTTATTGGATGCACAAGATTGGTAAAAAACCCTAATAGGATTAGAATAAGCCTAGGGAGGATGAAAATGTCCTAAATGTGCAACCAATAACACAAAATCACATATTGGATGCTCAAGATTAGTTAAAAACCCTAATTGCATTAGAATACGCCTAGGGAGGACGAAAATGACCTAAATGTTCAACCAATGACACAAAATCACATATTGGTTGCAAAAGATTGGTTAAAAACCCTAATTGGATGAGAATAAGCCTAGGAAAGACAAAAATGACCTAAATGTTGAACCAATGACACAAAATCACTAATTGGATGCACAAGATTGGTTAAAAACCCTAATTGGATTATAATAAGCTTAGGAAGGACGAAAATGACCTAAATATTCCACCAATGACACAAAATCACTAATTGGATGCACAAGATTGGTAAAAAACCCTAATAGGATTAGAATAAGCTTAGGGAGGACGAAAATGACCTAAATGTTCATCCAATGACACAAAATCACTTATTCGATGCACAAGATTGGTTAAAAACCCTAATAGGATTAGAATAATCCTATGGAGGACGAAAATGACCTAAATGTGCAACCAATAACACAAAATCACATATTGGATGCACAAGATTAGTTAAAAACCCTAATTGGATTAGAATAAGCCTAGGGAGGACAAAAATGACCTAAATGTTCAACCAATGACACAAAATGACACAAAATCACATATTGGTTGCAAAAGATTGGTTAAAAACCCTAATTGGATGAGAATAAGCCTAGGAAAGACAAAAATGACCTAAATGTTCAACCAATGACACAAAATCACTAATTGGATGCACAAGATTGGTTAAAAACCCTAATTGGATTATAATAAGCTTAGGAAGGACGAAAATGACCTAAATATTCCACCAATGACACAAAATCACTTATTGGATGCACAAGATTGGTAAAAAAACCCTAATAGGATTAGAATAAGCTTAGGGAGGACGAAAATGACCTAAATGTTCATCCAATGACACAAAATCACTTATTCGATGCACAAGATTGGTTAAAAACCCTAATAGGATTAGAATAATCCTATGGAGGACGAAAATGACCTAAATGTGCAACCAATAACACAAAATCACATATTGGATGCACAAGATTAGTTAAAAACCCTAATTGGATTAGAATAAGCCTAGGGAGGACGAAAATGACCTAAATGTTCAACCCATGACACAAAATCACATATTGGATGCACAAGATTGGTTAAAAACCCTAATTGGATGAGAATAAGCCTAGGAAAGACGAAAATGACCTAACTGTTCAACCGATGACACAAAATCACTTATTGGATGCGCAAGATTGGTTAAAAACCTTAATTGGATTAAAATAAACACGGGGAGGACGAAATTGACCTAAATGTTCTACCAATGACATTAAATGGCAGAAAATCACATATTGGATGCACTAGATTTGTTAAAAACCCTAATTGGATTAAAATAAGCCTAGGGAGGACGAAAATGACCTAAATGTTCAACCAATGACACAAAATCACATATTGGATGCACAAGATTGGTTAAAAACCCTAATTGGATTAGAATAAGCTTAGGAAGGTCGAAAATGACCTAAATATTCCACCAATGACACAAAATCACTTATTGGATGCACAAGATTGGTAAAAAAACCCAAATAGGATTAGAATAAGCCTAGGGAGGACGAAAATGACCTAAATTTTCAACCAATGACACAAAATCACTTATTGGATGCACAACATTGGTAAAAAACCCTAATAGGATTAGAATAAGCCTAGGGAGGATGAAAATGACCTAAATGTGCAACCAATAACACAAAATCACATATTGGATGCTAAAGATTAGTTAAAAACCCTAATTGGATTAGAATACGCCTAGGGAGGACGAAAATGACCTAAATGTTCAACCAATGACACAAATTGACACAAAATCACATATTGGATGCACAAGATTGGTTAAAAACCATAATTAGGTTAGAATAAGCCTAGGGAGGACGAAAATGACCTAAATGTGCAACCAATGACACAAAATCACTTATTGGATGCACAAGATTGGTTAAAAACATTAATTGGATTAGAATAAGCCTAGGGTGGACGAAAATGACCTAAATGTTCATCCAATGACACAAAATCACTTATTCGATGCACAAGATTGGTTAAAAACCCTAATAGGATTAGAATAATCCTATGGAGGACGAAAATGACCTAAATGTGCAACCAATAACACAAAATCACATATTGGATGCACAAGATTAGTTAAAAACCCTAATTGGATTAGAATAAGCCTTGGGAGGACGAAAATGACCTAAATGTTCAACCCATGACACAAAATGACACAAAATCACATATTGGATGCACAAGATTGGTTAAAAACCCTAATTGGATGAGAATAAGCCTAGGAAAGACGAAAATGACCTAACTGTTCAACCGATGATACAAAATCACTTATTGGATGCGCAAGATTGGTTAAAAACCTTAATTGGATTAAAATAAACATGGGGAGGACGAAATTGACCTAAATGTTTTACCAATGACATTAAATGGCAGAAAATCACATATTGGATGCACTAGATTTGTTAAAAACCCTAATTGGATTAAAATAAGCCTAGGGAGGACGAAAATGACCTAAATGTTCAACCAATGAAACAAAATCACATATTGGATGCACAAGATTGGTTAAAAACCCTAATTGGATAAAAACAAGCTTACAGAGGACGAAAATGACCTAAATGTTCAACCAATGACAGAAAATCACTTATTGGATGCACAAGATTGGTTAAAAACCCTAATTGGATTAGAATAAGCCTAGGGAGGACGAAAATGACCTAAATGTACAACCAATGACACAAAATCACATATTGGATGCACAAGATTGGTTAAAAACCCTAATGGATTAGAATAAGCTTACGGAGGACGAAAATGACCTAAATGTTCTACCAATGACACAAAATCACATATTGGATGCACAAGATTGGTTAAAAACCCTAATTGGATAAAAACAAGCTTACAGAGGACGAAAATGACCTAAATGTTCAACCAATGACAGAAAATCACTTATTGGATGCACAAGATTGGTTAAAAACCCTAATTGGATTAGAATAAGCCTAGGGAGGACGAAAATGACCTAAATGTACAACCAATGACACAAAATCACATATTGGATGCACAAGATTGGTTAAAAACCCTAATGGATTAGAATATGCTTACGGAGGACGAAAATGACCTAAATGTTCAATCAATGACACAAAATCAATTATTGGATGCACAAGATTGGGTAAAAACCCTAATTGGATTAGAATAATCCTACGGAGGACGAAAATGACCTAAATGCGCAACCAATAACACAAAATCACATATTGGATGCACAAGATTAGTAAAATACCCTAATTGGATTATAATAAGCCTAGGGAGGACGAAAATGACCTAAATGTTTAACCAATGACACAAAATGACACAAAATCACATATTGGATGCACAAGATTGGTTAAAAACCCTAATTGGATTAGAATAAGCCTAGGGAGGACGAAAATGACCTAAATGTTCAACCAATGACACAAAATGGCACATAATCACATATTGGATGCACAAGATTGCTTAAAAACCCTAATTGGATTAGAATAAGCTTAGGAAGGACGAAAATGACCTAAATGTTCAACCAATGACACAAAATCACATATTGGATGCACAAGATTAGTTAAAAACCCTAATTGGATTAGAATAAGCCTAGGGAGGACGAAAATGACCTAAATGTTCAACCAATGACACAAAATGACACAAAATTACATATTGGATGCACAAGATTGGTTAAAAACCCTAATTGGATTAGAATAAGCCTAGGAAGACGAAAATGACCTAACTGTTCAACCGTTGACACAAAATCACTTATTGGATGCGCAAGATTGGTTAAAAACCCTAATTGGATTAAAATAAACATAGGGAGGACGAAAATGACCTAAATTTTCTACCAATGACATTAAATGGCAGCAAATCACATATTGGATGCGCTAGATTTGTTAAAAACCCTAATTGGATTAGAATAAGCATTGGGAGGACGAAAATGACCTAAATGTTCAACCAATGACACAAAATCACATATTGGATGCACAAGATTAGTTAAAAACCCTAATTGGATTAGAATAAGCCTAGGGAGGACGAAAATGACCTAAATGTTCAACCAATGACACAAAATGACACAAAATTACATATTGGATGCACAAGATTGGTTAAAAACCCTAATTGGATTAGAATAAGCCTAGGAAGACGAAAATGACCTAACTGTTCAACCGATGACACAAAATCACTTATTGGATGCGCAAGATTGGTTAAAAACCCTAATTGGATTAAAATAAACATAGGGAGGACGAAAATGACCTAAATTTTCTACCAATGACATTAAATGGCAGCAAATCACATATTGGATGCGCTAGATTTGTTAAAAACCCTAATTGGATTAGAATAAGCATTGGGAGGACGAAAATGACCTAAATGTTCAACCAATGACACAAAATTACATATTGGATGCACAAGATTGGTTAAAAACCCTAATTGGATTAGAATAAGCTTACGGAGGACGAAAATGACCTAAATATTCAACCAATGACACAAAATCACTTATTGGATGCACAAGATTGGTTAAAAACCCTAATTGGATTAGAATAAGCCTAGGGAGGATGAAAATGACCTAAATGTACAACCAATGACACAAAATCACATATTGGATGCACAAGATTGGTTAAAAACCCTAATGGATTAGAATAAGCTTACGGAGGACGAAAATGACGTAAATGTTCAACCAATGACACAAAATCAATGATTGGATGCACAAGATTGGTTAAAAACCCTAATTGGATTAGAATAAGCCTAGGGAGGACGAAAATGACCTAAATGTGCAACCAATAACACAAAATCACATATTGGATGCACAAGATTAGTTAAAAACCCTAATTGGATTAGAATAAGCCTAGGGAGGACGAAAATGACCTAAATGTTCAACCAATGACACAAAATCACATATTGGATGCACAAGATTGGTTAAAAACCCTAATTGGATGAGAATAAGCCTAGGAAAGACAAAAATGACCTAACTGTTCAACGGATGACACAAAATCACTTATTGGATGCGCAAGATTGGTTAAAAACCTTAATTGGATTAAAATAAACATGGGAGGAAGAAATTGACCTAAATGTTCTACCGATGACATTAAATGGCAGGGAATCACATATTGGATGCACTAGATTTGTTAAAAACCGTAATTGGATTAGAATAAGCCTAGGGAGGACGAAAATGACCTAAATGTTCAACCAATGACACAAAATCACATATTGGATGCACAAGATTGGTTAAAAACCCTAATTGGATTAGAATAAGCTTAAGGAGGACGAAAATGACCTAAATGTTCAACCAATGATAGAAAATCACTTATTGGATGCACAAGATTGGTTAAAAACCCTAATTGGATTTGAATAAGCCTAGGGAGGACGAAAATGACCTAAATGTGCAACCAATAACACAAAATCACATATTGGATGCACAAGATTAGTTAAAAACCCTAATTGGATTTGAATAAGCCTAGGGAGGACGAAAATGACCTAAATGTTCAACCAATGACACAAAATGACACAAAATCACATATTGGATGCACAAGATTGGTTAAAAACCCTAATTGGATGAGAATAAGCCTAGGAAAGACAAAAATGACCTAACTGTTCAACGGATGACACAAAATCACTTATTGGATGCGCAAGATTGGTTAAAAACCTTAATTGGATTAAAATAAACATGGGAGGACGAAATTGACCTAAATGTTCTACCGATGACATTAAATGGCAGGGAATCACATATTGGATGCACTAGATTTGTTAAAAACCGTAATTGGATTAGAATAAGCCTAGGGAGGACGAAAATGACCTAAATGTTCAACCAATGACACAAAATCACATATTGGATGCACAAGATTGGTTAAAAACCCTAATTGGATTAGAATAAGCTTAAGGAGGACGAAAATGACCTAAATGTTCAACCAATGATAGAAAATCACTTATTGGATGCACAAGATTGGTTAAAAACCCTAATTGGATTAGAATAAGCCTAGGGAGGACGAAAATGACCTAAATGTTCAACCAATGACACAAAATCACATATTGGATGCACAAGATTGGTTAAAAACCCTAATTGGATTAGAATAAGCCTAAGGAGGACGAAAATGACCTAAATGTTCAACCAATGATAGAAAATCACTTATTGGATGCACAAGATTGGTTAAAAACCCTAATTGGATTAGAATAAGCCTAGGGAGGACGAAAATGACCTAAATGTGCAACCAATAACACAAAATCACATATTGGATGCACAAGATTAGTTAAAAACCCTAATTGGATTCGAATAAGCCTAGGGAGGACGAAAATGACCTAAATGTTCAACCAATGACACAAAATGACACAAAATCACATATTGGATGCACAAGATTGGTTAAAAACCCTAATTGGATGAGAATAAGCCTAGGAAAGACAAAAATGACCTAACTGTTCAACCGATGACACAAAATCACTTATTGGATGCGCAAGATTGGTTAAAAACCTTAATTGGATTAAAATAAACATAGGAGGACGAAATTGACCTAAATGTTCTACCGATGACATTAAATGGCAGGGAATCACATATTGGATGCACTAGATTTGTTAAGAACCCTAATTGGATTAGAATAAGCCTAGGGAGGACGAAAATGACCTAAATGTTCAACCAATGACCCAAAATCACATATTGGATGCACAAGATTAGTTAAAAACCCTAATTGGATTAGAATAAGCTTAAGGAGGACTAAAATGACCTAAATGTTCAACCAATGACAGAAAATCACTTATTGGATGCACAAGATTGGTTAAAAACCCTAATTGGATTAGAATAAGCCTAGGGAGGACGAAAATGACCTAAATGTACAACCAATGACACAAAATCACATATTGGATGCACAAGATTGGTTAAAAACCCTAATGGATTAGAATATGCTTACGGAGGACGAAAATGACCTAAATGTTCAATCAATGACACAAAATCAATTATTGGATGCACAAGATTGGGTAAAAACCCTAATTGGATTAGAATAATCCTACGGAGGACGAAAATGACCTAAATGCGCAACCAATAACACAAAATCACATATTGGATGCACAAGATTAGTAAAATACCCTAATTGGATTATAATAAGCCTAGGGAGGACGAAAATGACCTAAATGTTTAACCAATGACACAAAATGACACAAAATCACATATTGGATGCACAAGATTGGTTAAAAACCCTAATTGGATTAGAATAAGCCTAGGGAGGACGAAAATGACCTAAATGTTCAACCAATGACACAAAATGGCACATAATCACATATTGGATGCACAAGATTGCTTAAAAACCCTAATTGGATTAGAATAAGCTTAGGAAGGACGAAAATGACCTAAATGTTCAACCAATGACACAAAATCACATATTGGATGCACAAGATTAGTTAAAAACCCTAATTGGATTAGAATAAGCCTAGGGAGGACGAAAATGACCAAAATGTTCAACCAATGACACAAAATGACACAAAATTACATATTGGATGCACAAGATTGGTTAAAAACCCTAATTGGATTAGAATAAGCCTAGGAAGACGAAAATGACCTAACTGTTCAACCGATGACACAAAATCACTTATTGGATGCGCAAGATTGGTTAAAAACCCTAATTGGATTAAAATAAACATAGGGAGGACGAAAATGACCTAAATTTTCTACCAATGACATTAAATGGCAGCAAATCACATATTGGATGCGCTAGATTTGTTAAAAACCCTAATTGGATTAGAATAAGCATTGGGAGGGCGAAAATGACCTAAATGTTCAACCAATGACACAAAATTACATATTGGATGCACAAGATTGGTTAAAAACCCTAATTGGATTAGAATAAGCTTAAGGAGGACTAAAATGACCTAAATGTTCAACCAATGACAGAAAATCACTTATTGGATGCACAAGATTGGTTAAAAACCCTAATTGGATTAGAATAAGCCTAGGGAGGACGAAAATGACCTAAATGTACAACCAATGACACAAAATCACATATTGGATGCACAAGATTGGTTAAAAACCCTAATGGATTAGAATATGCTTACGGAGGACGAAAATGACCTAAATGTTCAATCAATGACACAAAATCAATTATTGGATGCACAAGATTGGGTAAAAACCCTAATTGGATTAGAATAATCCTACGGAGGACGAAAATGACCTAAATGCGCAACCAATAACACAAAATCACATATTGGATGCACAAGATTAGTAAAATACCCTAATTGGATTATAATAAGCCTAGGGAGGACGAAAATGACCTAAATGTTTAACCAATGACACAAAATGACACAAAATCACATATTGGATGCACAAGATTGGTTAAAAACCCTAATTGGATTAGAATAAGCCTAGGGAGGACGAAAATGACCTAAATGTTCAACCAATGACACAAAATGGCACATAATCACATATTGGATGCACAAGATTGCTTAAAAACCCTAATTGGATTAGAATAAGCTTAGGAAGGACGAAAATGACCTAAATGTTCAACCAATGACACAAAATCACATATTGGATGCACAAGATTAGTTAAAAACCCTAATTGGATTAGAATAAGCCTAGGGAGGACGAAAATGACCTAAATGTTCAACCAATGACACAAAATGACACAAAATTACATATTGGATGCACAAGATTGGTTAAAAACCCTAATTGGATTAGAATAAGCCTAGGAAGACGAAAATGACCTAACTGTTCAACCGTTGACACAAAATCACTTATTGGATGCGCAAGATTGGTTAAAAACCCTAATTGGATTAAAATAAACATAGGGAGGACGAAAATGACCTAAATTTTCTACCAATGACATTAAATGGCAGCAAATCACATATTGGATGCGCTAGATTTGTTAAAAACCCTAATTGGATTAGAATAAGCATTGGGAGGACGAAAATGACCTAAATGTTCAACCAATGACACAAAATTACATATTGGATGCACAAGATTGGTTAAAAACCCTAATTGGATTAGAATAAGCTTACGGAGGACGAAAATGAGCTAAATGTTCAACCAATGACACAAAATCACTTATTGGATGCAGAAGATTGGTTAAAAACCCTAATTGGATTAGAATAAGCCTAGGGAGGATGAAAATGACCTAAATGTACAACCAATGACACAAAATCACATATTGGATGCACAAGATTGGTTAAAAACACTAATGGATTAGAATAAGCTTACGGAGGACGAAAATGACCTAAATGTTCAACCAATGACACAAAATCAATGATTGGATGCACAAGATTGGTTAAAAACCCTAATTGGATTAGAATAAGCCTAGGGAGGACGAAAATGACCTAAATGTGCAACCAATAACACAAAATCACATATTGGATGCACAAGATTAGTTAAAAACCCTAATTGGATTAGAATAAGCCTAGGGAGGACGAAAATGACCTAAATGTTCAACCAATGACACAAAATGACACAAAATCACATATTGGATGCACAAGATTGGTTAAAAACCCTAATTGGATGAGAATAAGCCTAGGAAAGACAAAAATGACCTAACTGTTCAACCGATGACACAAAATCACTTATTGGATGCGCAAGATTGGTTAAAAACCTTAATTGGATTAAAATAAACATGGGAGGACGAAATTGACCTAAATGTTCTACCGATGACATTAAATGGCAGGGAATCACATATTGGATGCACTAGATTTGTTAAAAACCGTAATTGGATTAGAATAAGCCTAGGGAGGACGAAAATGACCTAAATGTTCAACCAATGACACAAAATCACATATTGGATGCACAAGATTGGTTAAAAACCCTAATTGGATTAGAATAAGCTTAAGGAGGACGAAAATGACCTAAATGTTCAACCAATGATAGAAAATCACTTATTGGATGCACAAGATTGGTTAAAAACCCTAATTGGATTAGAATAAGCCTAGGGAGGACGAAAATGACCTAAATGTGCAACCAATAACACAAAATCACATATTGGATGCACAAGATTAGTTAAAAACCCTAATTGGATTCGAATAAGCCTAGGGAGGACGAAAATGACCTAAATGTTCAACCAATGACACAAAATGACACAAAATCACATATTGGATGCACAAGATTGGTTAAAAACCCTAATTGGATGAGAATAAGCCTAGGAAAGACAAAAATGACCTAACTGTTCAACCGATGACACAAAATCACTTATTGGATGCGCAAGATTGGTTAAAAACCTTAATTGGATTAAAATAAACATAGGAGGACGAAATTGACCTAAATGTTCTACCGATGACATTAAATGGCAGGGAATCACATATTGGATGCACTAGATTTGTTAAGAACTCTAATTGGATTAGAATAAGCCTAGGGAGGACGAAAATGACCTAAATGTTCAACCAATGACACAAAATCACATATTGGATGCACAAGATTGGTTAAAAACCCTAATTGGATTAGAATAAGCTTAAGGAGGACTAAAATGACCTAAATGTTCAACCAATGACACAAAATCACTTATTGGATGCACAAGATTGGTTAAAAACACTAATTGGATTAGAATAAGCCTAGGGTGGACGAAAATGACCTAAATGTTCATCTAATGACACAAAATCACTTATTCGATGCACAAGATTGGTTAAAAACCCTAATAGGATTAGAATAATCCTATGGAGGACGAAAATGACCTAAATGTGCAACCAATAACACAAAATCACATATTGGATGCACAAGATTAGTTAAAAACCCTAATTGGATTAGAATAAGCCTTGGGAGGACGAAAATGACCTAAATGTTCAACCCATGACACAAAATGACACAAAATCACATATTGGATGCACAAGATTGGTTAAAAACCCTAATTGGATGAGAATAAGCCTAGGAAAGACGAAAATGACCTAACTGTTCAACCGATGATACAAAATCACTTATTGGATGCGCAAGATTGGTTAAAAACCTTAATTGGATTAAAATAAACATGGGGAGGACGAAATTGACCTAAATGTTCTACCGATGACATTAAATGGCAGGGAATCACATATTGGATGCACTAGATTTGTTAAAAACCGTAATTGGATTAAAATAAGCCTAGGGAGGACGAAAATGACCTAAATGTTCAACCGATGACACAAAATCACATATTGGATGCACAAGATTGGTTAAAAACCCTAATTGGATTAGAATAAGCTTAAGGAGGACGAAAATGACCTAAATGTTCAACCAATGATAGAAAATCACTTATTGGATGCACAAGATTGGTTAAAAACCCTAATTGGATTAGAATAAGCCTAGGGAGGACGAAAATGACCTAAATGTGCAACCAATAACACAAAATCACATATTGGATGCACAAGATTAGTTAAAAACCCTAATTGGATTAGAATAAGCCTAGGGAGGACGAAAATAACCTAAATGTTCAACCCATGACACAAAATCACATATTGGATGCACAAGATTGGTTAAAAACCCTAATTGGATGAGAATAAGCCTAGGAAAGACGAAAATGACCTAACTGTTCAACCGATGATACAAAATCACTTATTGGATGCGCAAGATTGGTTAAAAACCTTAATTGGATTAAAATAAACATGGGGAGGACGAAATTGACCTAAATGTTCTACCGATGACATTAAATGGCAGGGAATCACATATTGGATGCACTAGATTTGTTAAAAACCGTAATTGGATTAAAATAAGCCTAGGGAGGACGAAAATGACCTAAATGTTCAACCGATGACACAAAATCACATATTGGATGCACAAGATTGGTTAAAAACCCTAATTGGATTAGAATAAGCTTAAGGAGGACGAAAATGACCTAAATGTTCAACCAATGATAGAAAATCACTTATTGGATGCACAAGATTGGTTAAAAACCCTAATTGGATTAGAATAAGCCTAGGGAGGACGAAAATGACCTAAATGTGCAACCAATAACACAAAATCACATATTGGATGCACAAGATTAGTTAAAAACCCTAATTGGATTCGAATAAGCCTAGGGAGGACGAAAATGACCTAAATGTTCAACCAATGACACAAAATGACACAAAATCACATATTGGATGCACAAGATTGGTTAAAAACCCTAATTGGATGAGAATAAGCCTAGGAAAGACAAAAATGACCTAACTGTTCAACCGATGACACAAAATCACTTATTGGATGCGCAAGATTGGTTAAAAACCTTAATTGGATTAAAATAAACATAGGAGGACGAAATTGACCTAAATGTTCTACCGATGACATTAAATGGCAGGGAATCACATATTGGATGCACTAGATTTGTTAAGAACCCTAATTGGATTAGAATAAGCCTAGGGAGGACGAAAATGACCTAAATGTTCAACCAATGACCCAAAATCACATATTGGATGCACAAGATTAGTTAAAAACCCTAATTGGATTAGAATAAGCTTAAGGAGGACTAAAATGACCTAAATGTTCAACCAATGACAGAAAATCACTTATTGGATGCACAAGATTGGTTAAAAACCCTAATTGGATTAGAATAAGCCTAGGGAGGACGAAAATGACCTAAATGTACAACCAATGACACAAAATCACATATTGGATGCACAAGATTGGTTAAAAACCCTAATGGATTAGAATATGCTTACGGAGGACGAAAATGACCTAAATGTTCAATCAATGACACAAAATCAATTATTGGATGCACAAGATTGGGTAAAAACCCTAATTGGATTAGAATAATCCTACGGAGGACGAAAATGACCTAAATGCGCAACCAATAACACAAAATCACATATTGGATGCACAAGATTAGTAAAATACCCTAATTGGATTATAATAAGCCTAGGGAGGACGAAAATGACCTAAATGTTTAACCAATGACACAAAATGACACAAAATCACATATTGGATGCACAAGATTGGTTAAAAACCCTAATTGGATTAGAATAAGCCTAGGGAGGACGAAAATGACCTAAATGTTCAACCAATGACACAAAATGGCACATAATCACATATTGGATGCACAAGATTGCTTAAAAACCCTAATTGGATTAGAATAAGCTTAGGAAGGACGAAAATGACCTAAATGTTCAACCAATGACACAAAATCACATATTGGATGCACAAGATTAGTTAAAAACCCTAATTGGATTAGAATAAGCCTAGGGAGGACGAAAATGACCTAAATGTTCAACCAATGACACAAAATGACACAAAATTACATATTGGATGCACAAGATTGGTTAAAAACCCTAATTGGATTAGAATAAGCCTAGGAAGACGAAAATGACCTAACTGTTCAACCGTTGACACAAAATCACTTATTGGATGCGCAAGATTGGTTAAAAACCCTAATTGGATTAAAATAAACATAGGGAGGACGAAAATGACCTAAATTTTCTACCAATGACATTAAATGGCAGCAAATCACATATTGGATGCGCTAGATTTGTTAAAAACCCTAATTGGATTAGAATAAGCATTGGGAGGACGAAAATGACCTAAATGTTCAACCAATGACACAAAATTACATATTGGATGCACAAGATTGGTTAAAAACCCTAATTGGATTAGAATAAGCTTACGGAGGACGAAAATGAGCTAAATGTTCAACCAATGACACAAAATCACTTATTGGATGCAGAAGATTGGTTAAAAACCCTAATTGGATTAGAATAAGCCTAGGGAGGATGAAAATGACCTAAATGTACAACCAATGACACAAAATCACATATTGGATGCACAAGATTGGTTAAAAACACTAATGGATTAGAATAAGCTTACGGAGGACGAAAATGACCTAAATGTTCAACCAATGACACAAAATCAATGATTGGATGCACAAGATTGGTTAAAAACCCTAATTGGATTAGAATAAGCCTAGGGAGGACGAAAATGACCTAAATGTGCAACCAATAACACAAAATCACATATTGGATGCACAAGATTAGTTAAAAACCCTAATTGGATTAGAATAAGCCTAGGGAGGACGAAAATGACCTAAATGTTCAACCAATGACACAAAATGACACAAAATCACATATTGGATGCACAAGATTGGTTAAAAACCCTAATTGGATTAGAATAAGCTTAGGAAGGACGAAAATGACCTAAATATTCAACCAATGACACAAAATCACTTATTGGATGCACAAGATTGGTAAAAAACCCTAATAGGATTAGAATAAGCCTAGGGAGGACGAAAATGACCTAAATTTTCAACCAATGACACAAAATCACTTATTGGATGCACAAGATTGGTAAAAAACCCTAATAGGATTAGAATAAGCCTAGGGAGGATGAAAATGACCTAAATGTGCAACCAATAACACAAAATCACATATTGGATGCTCAAGATTAGTTAAAAACCCTAATTGGATTAGAATACGCCTAGGGAGGACGAAAATGACCTAAATGTTCAACAATTGACACAAAATCACATATTGGATGCACAAGATTGGTTAAAAACCCAAATTGGATTAGAATAAGCTTAAGGAGGACGAAAATGACCTAAATGTTCAACCAATGACAGAAAATCACTAATTGGATGCACAAGATTGGTTAAAAACCCTAATTGGATTAGAATACGCCTAGGGAGGACGAAAATGACCTAAATGTTCAACCAATGACACAAAATGACACAAAATCACATATTGGATGCACAAGATTGGTTAAAAACCATAATTGGATTAGAATAAGCCTAGGGAGGACGAAAATGACCTAAATGTGCAACCAATGACACAAAATTACATAATGGATGCACAAGATTGATTAAAAACCCTAATTGGATTAGAATAAGCTTAAGGAGGATGAAAATCACCTAAATGTTAATCCAATGACACAAAATCACTTATTGGATGCACAAGATTGGTTAAAAACCCTAATTGGATTAGAATAAGCCTAGGGAGGACGAAAATGACCTAAATGTACCACCAATGACACAAAATCACATATTGGATGCACAAGATTGGTTAAAAACCCTAATGGAGTAGAATAAGCTTACGGAGGACGAAAATGACCTAAATGTTCAACCAATGACACAAAATCAATTATTGGATGCACAAGATTGGTTAAAAACCCTAATTGGATTAGAATAAGCCTAGGGAGGACGAAAATGACCTAAATGTGCAACCAATAACACAAAATCACATATTGGATGCATAAGATTAGTTAAAAACCCTAATTGGATTAGAATAAGCCTAGGGAGGACGAAAATGACCTAAATGTTCAACCAATGACACAAAATGACACAAAATCACATATTGGATGCACAAGATTGGTTAAAAACCCTAATTGGATGAGAATAAGCCTAGGAAAGACAAAAATGACCTAACTGTTCAACCGATGACACAAAATCACTTATTGGATGCGCAAGATTGGTTAAAAACCTTAATTGGATTAAAATAAACATAGGAGGACGAAATTGACCTAAATGTTCTACCGATGACATTAAATGGCAGGGAATCACATATTGGATGCACTAGATTTGTTAAGAACCCTAATTGGATTAGAATAAGCCTAGGGAGGACGAAAATGACCTAAATGTTCAACCAATGACACAAAATCACATATTGGATGCACAAGATTGGTTAAAAACCCTAATTGGATTAGAATAAGCTTAAGGAGGACTAGAATGACCTAAATGTTCAACCAATGAAAGAAAATCACTTATTGGATGCACAAGATTGGTTAAAAACCCTAATGGATTAGAATAAGCTTACGGAGGACGAAAATGACCTAAATGTTCAACCAATTACACAAAATCACTTATTGGATGCACAAGATTGGTTAAAAACCCTAATTGGATTAGAATAAGCTTAGGAAGGACGAAAATGACCTAAATATTCCACCAATGACACAAAATCACTTATTGGATGCACAAGATTGGTAAAAAACCCTAATAGGATTAGAATAAGCCTAGGGAGGACGAAAATGACCTAAATTTTCAACCAATGACACAAAATCACTTATTGGATGCACAAGATTGGTAAAAAACCCTAATAGGATTAGAATAAGCCTACGGAGGATGAAAATGACCTAAATGTGCAACCAATAACACAAAATCACATATTGGATGCTCAAGATTAGTTAAAAACCCTAATTGGATTAGAATACGCCTAGGGAGGACGAAAATGACCTAAATGTTCAACCAATGACACAAATTGACTCAAAATCACATATTGGATGCACAAAATTGGTTAAAAACCATAATTGGATTAGAATAAGCCTTGGGAGGACGAAAATGACCTAAATGTGCAACCAATGACACAAAATCACATAATGGATGCACAAGATTTGTTAAAAACCCTAATTGGATTAGAATAAGCTTAAGGAGGATGAAAATCACCTAAATGTTCATCCAATGACACAAAATCACTTATTCGATGCCCAAGATTGGTTAAAAACCCTAATAGGATTAGAATAACCCTATGGAGGACGAAAATGACCTAAATGTGCCACCAATGACACAAAATCACTTATTGGATGCACAAGATTGGTAAAAAATCCTAATAGGATTAGAATAAGCCTAGGGAGGACGAAAATGACCTAAATGCGCAACCAATAACACAAAATATATATTGGATGCACAAGATTAGTTAAAAACCCTAATTGGATTAGAAAAAGCCTAGGAAGGACGAAAATGACCTAAATGTTCAACCAATGACACAAAATCACATATTGGATGCACAAGATTGGTTAAAAACCCTAATTGGATTAGAATAAGCTTACGGAGGACGAAAATGACCTAAATGTTCAACCATTGACACAAAATCACTTATTGGATGCACAAGATTGGTTAAAAACCCTAATTGGATTAGAATAAGCCTAGGGAGGACGAAAATGACCTAAATGTACAACCAACGACACAAAATCACATATTGGATGCACAAGATTGGTTAAAAACCCTAATGGATTAGAATAAGCTTACGGAGGACGAAAATGACCTAAATGTTCAACCAATGACACAAAATCACTTATTGGATGCACAAGATTGGTTAAAAACACTAATTGGATTAGAATAAGCCTAGGGTGGACGAAAATGACCTAAATGTTCATCCAATGACACAAAATCACTTATTCGATGCACAAGATGGGTTAAAAACCCTAATAGGATTAGAATAATCCTATGGAGGACGAAAATGACCTAAATGTGCAACCAATAACACAAAATCACATATTGGATGCACAAGATTAGTTAAAAACCCTAATTGGATTAGAATAAGCCTAGGGAGGACGAAAATGACCTAAATGTGCAACCAATGACACAAAATCACATATTGGATGCACAAGATTGGTTAAAAACCCTAATTGGATTAGAATAAGCTTAGGGAGGACGAAAATGACCTAAATGTTCATCCAATGACACAAAATCACTTATTCAATGCACAAGATTGGTTAAAAACCCTAATAGGATTAGAATAAGCCTAGGGAGGACGAAAATGACCTAAATGTGCAACCAATGACACAAAATCACATATTGGATGCACAAGATTGGTTAAAAACCCTAATTGGATTAGAATAAGCTTAGGGAGGACGAAAATGACCTAAATGTGCAACCAATGACACAAAATCACATATTGGATGCACAAGATTGGTCAAAAACCCTAATTGGATTAGAATAAGCCTAGGTAGGACGAAAATGACCTAAATGTTCAACCAATGAAACAAAATGACACAAAATCACATAATGGATGCTATAGATTGGTTAAAAACCCTAATTGGATTAGAATAAGCCTAGGGAGGACGAAAATGACCTAAATGTTCAACCAATGACACAAAATGACACAAAATCACATATTGGATGCACAAGATTGGTTAAAAACCCTAATTGGATGAGAATAAGCCTAGGAAAGACAAAAATGACCTAACTGTTCAACGGATGACACAAAATCACTTATTGGATGCGCAAGATTGGTTAAAAACCTTAATTGGATTAAAATAAACATGGGAGGATGAAATTGACCTAAATGTTCTACCGATGACATTAAATGGCAGGGAATCACATATTGGATGCACTAGATTTGTTAAAAACCGTAATTGGATTAGAATAAGCCTAGGGAGGACGAAAATGACCTAAATGTTCAACCAATGACACAAAATCACATATTGGATGCACAAGATTGGTTAAAAACCCTAATTGGATTAGAATAAGCTTAAGGAGGACGAAAATGACCTAAATGTTCAACCAATGATAGAAAATCACTTATTGGATGCACAAGATTGGTTAAAAACCCTAATTGGATTAGAATAAGCCTAGGGAGGACGAAAATGACCTAAATGTTCAACCAATGACACAAAATCACATATTGGATGCACAAGATTGGTTAAAAACCCTAATTGGATTAGAATAAGCTTACGGAGGACGAAAATGACCTAAATGTTCAACCAATGACAGAAAATCACTAATTGGATGCACAAGATTGGTTAAAAACCCTAATTGGATTAGAATAAGCCTAGGGAGGACGAAAATGACCTAAATGTACAACCAATGACACAAAATCACATATTGGATGCACAAGATTGGTTAAAAACCCTAATGGATTAGAATATCCTTACGGAGGACGAAAATGACCTAAATGTTCAACCCATGACACAAAATCAATTATTGGATGCACAAGATTGGTTAAAAACCCTAATTGGATTAGAATAAGCCTAGGGATGACGAAAATGACCTAAATGTGCAACCAATGACACAAAATCACATATTGGATGCACAAGATTGGTTAAAAACCCTAATTGGATTAGAATAAGCTTAGGGAGGACGAAAATGACCTAAATGTTCATCCAATGACACAAAATCACTTATTCGATGCACAAGATTGGTTAAAAACCCTAATAGGATTAGAATAATCCTATGGAGGACGAAAATGACCTAAATGCGCAACCAATAACACAAAATCACATATTGGATGCACAAGATTAGTTAAAAACCCTAATTGGATTAGAATAAGCCTAGGGAATACGAAAATGACCTAAATGTTCAACCAATGACACAAAATGACACAAAATCACATATTGGATGCACAAGATTGGTTAAAAACCATAATTGGATTAGAATAAGCCTAGGGAGGACGAAAATGACCTAAATGTGCAACCAATGACACAAAATCACATAATGGATGCACAAGATTGGTTAAAAACCCTAATGGAGTAGAATAAGCTTACGGAGGACGAAAATGACCTAAATGTTCAACCAATGACACAAAATCAATTATTGGATGCACAAGATTGGTTAAAAACCCTAATTGGATTAGAATAAGCCTAGGGAGGACGAAAATGACCTAAATGTGCAACCAATAACACAAAATCACATATTGGATGCACAAGATTAGTTAAAAACCCTAATTGGATTAGAATAAGCCTAGGGAGGACGAAAATGACCTAAATGTTCAACCAATGACACAAAATGACACAAAATCACATATTGGATGCACAAGATTGGTTAAAAACCCTAATGGATTAGAATAAGCTTACGGAGGACGAAAATGACCTAAATGTTCAACCAATGACACAAAATCACTTATTGGATGCACAAGATTGGTTAAAAACACTAATTGGATTAGAATAAGCCTAGGGTGGACGAAAATGACCTAAATGTTCATCCAATGACACAAAATCACTTATTCGATGCACAAGATGGGTTAAAAACCCTAATAGGATTAGAATAATCCTATGGAGGACGAAAATGACCTAAATGTGCAACCAATAACACAAAATCACATATTGGATGCACAAGATTAGTTAAAAACCCTAATTGGATTAGAATAAGCCTTGGGAGGACGAAAATGACCTAAATGTTCAACCCATGACACAAAATGACACAAAATCACATATTGGATGCACAAGATTGGTTAAAAACCCTAATTGGATGAGAATAAGCCTAGGAAAGACGAAAATGACCTAACTGTTCAACCGATGATACAAAATCACTTATTGGATGCGCAAGATTGGTTAAAAACCTTAATTGGATTAAAATAAACATGGGGAGGACGAAATTGACCTAAATGTTTTACCAATGACATTAAATGGCAGAAAATCACATATTGGATGCACTAGATTTGTTAAAAACCCTAATTGGATTAAAATAAGCCTAGGGAGGACGAAAATGACCTAAATGTTCAACCAATGACACAATATCACATATTGGATGCACAAGATTGGTTAAAAACCCTAATTGGATTAAAACAAGCTTACGGAGGACGAAAATGACCTAAATGTTCAACCAATGACAGAAAATCACTTATTGGATGCACAAGATTGGTTAAAAACCCTAATTGGATTAGAATAAGCCTAGGGAGGACGAAAATGACCTAAATGTACAACCAATGAAACAAAATCACATATTGGATGCACAAGATTGGTTAAAAACCCTAATGGATTAGAATAAGCTTACGGAGGACGAAAATGACCTAAATGTTCTACCAATGACACAAAATCACTTATTGGATGCACAAGATTGGTTGAAAACCCTAATTGGATTAGAATAAGCCTAGGGAGGACGAAAATGACCTAAATGTGCAACCAATGACACAAAATCACATATTGGATGCACAAGATTGGTTAAAAATCCTAATTGGATTAGAATAAGCTTAGGGAGGACGAAAATGACCTAATTGTTCATCCAATGACACAAAATCACTTATTCGATGCACAAGATTGGTTAAAACCCCTAATAGGATTAGAATAATCATATGGAGGACGAAAATGACCTAAATGCGCAACATATAACACAAAATCACATATTGGATGCACAAGATTAGTTAAATACCCTAATTGGATTAGAATAAGCCTAGGGAGGACGAAAATGACCTAAATGTTCAACCAATGACACAAAATGACACAAAATCACATATTAAATGCACAAGATTGGTTAAAAACCCTAATTGGATTAGAATAAGCCTAGGGACGACGAAAATGACCTAAATTTTCAACCAATGACACAAAATGGCACATAATCACATATTGGATGCACAAGATTGCTTAAAAACCCTAATTGGATTAGAATAAGCTTAGGAAGGACAAAAATGACCTAAATGATCAACCAATGACACAAAATGACACAAAATCACATATTGGATGCACAAGATTGGTTAAAAACCCTAATTGGATTAGAATAAGCTTAGGATGGACGAAAATGACCTAAATATTTCACCAATGACACAAAATCACTTATTGGATGCACAAGATTGGTAAAAAACCCTAATACGATTAGAATAAGCCTAGGGAGGACGAAAATGACCTAAATTTTCAACCAATGACACAAAATCACTTATTGGATGCACAAGTTTGGTAAAAAACCCTAATAAGATTAGAATAAGCCTACGGAGGATGAAAATGACCTAAATGTGCAACCAATAACACAAAATCACATATTGGATGCTCAAGATTAGTTAAAAACCCTAATTGGATTAGAATACGCCTAGGGAGGACGAAAATGACCTTAATGTTCAACCAACGACACAAAATCACATTTTGGATGCACAAGATTGGTTAAAAACCCTAATGGATTAGAATAAGCTTACGGAGGACGAAAATGACCTAAATGTTCAACCAATGACACAAAATCACTTATTGGATGCACAAGATTGGTTAAAAACACTAATTGGATTAGAATAAGCCTAGGGTGGACGAAAATGACCTAAATGTTCATCCAATGACACAAAATCACTTATTCGATGCACAAGATGGGTTAAAAACCCTAATAGGATTAGAATAATCCTATGGAGGACGAAAATGACCTAAATGTGCAACCAATAACACAAAATCACATATTGGATGCACAAAATTAGTTAAAAACCCTAATTGGATTAGAATAAGCCTTGGGAGGACGAAAATGACCTAAATGTTCAACCCATGACACAAAATGACACAAAATCACATATTGGATGCACAAGATTGGTTAAAAACCCTAATTGGATGAGAATAAGCCTAGGAAAGACGAAAATGACCTAACTGTTCAACCGATGATACAAAATCACTTATTGGATGCGCAAGATTGGTTAAAAACCTTAATTGGATTAAAATAAACATGGGGAGGACGAAATTGACCTAAATGTTTTACCAATGACATTAAATGGCAGAAAATCACATATTGGATGCACTAGATTTGTTAAAAACCCTAATTGGATTAAAATAAGCCTAGGGAGGACGAAAATGACCTAAATGTTCAACCAATGACACAATATCACATATTGGATGCACAAGATTGGTTAAAAACCCTAATTGGATTAAAACAAGCTTACGGAGGACGAAAATGACCTAAATGTTCAACCAATGACAGAAAATCACTTATTGGATGCACAAGATTGGTTAAAAACCCTAATTGGATTAGAATAAGCCTAGGGAGGACGAAAATGACCTAAATGTACAACCAATGAAACAAAATCACATATTGGATGCACAAGATTGGTTAAAAACCCTAATGGATTAGAATAAGCTTACGGAGGACGAAAATGACCTAAATGTTCTACCAATGACACAAAATCACTTATTGGATGCACAAGATTGGTTGAAAACCCTAATTGGATTAGAATAAGCCTAGGGAGGACGAAAATGACCTAAATGTGCAACTAATGACACAAAATCACATATTGGATGCACAAGATTGGTTAAAAACCCGAATTGGATTAGAATAAGCTTAGGGAGGACGAAAATGACCTAAATGTTCATCCAATGACACAAAATCACTTATTCGATGCACAAGATTGGTTAAAACCCCTAATAGGATTAGAATAATCATATGGAGGACGAAAATGACCTAAATGCGCAACATATAACACAAAATCACATATTGGATGCACAAGATTAGTTAAATACCCTAATTGGATTAGAATAAGCCTAGGGAGGACGAAAATGACCTAAATGTTCAACCAATGACACAAAATGACACAAAATCACATATTAAATGCACAAGATTGGTTAAAAACCCTAATTGGATTAGAATAAGCCTAGGGACGACGAAAATGACCTAAATTTTCAACCAATGACACAAAATGGCACATAATCACATATTGGATGCACAAGATTGCTTAAAAACCCTAATTGGATTAGAATAAGCTTAGGAAGGACAAAAATGACCTAAATGATCAACCAATGACACAAAATGACACAAAATCACATATTGGATGCACAAGATTGGTTAAAAACCCTAATTGGATTAGAATAAGCTTAGGATGGACGAAAATGACCTAAATATTTCACCAATGACACAAAATCACTTATTGGATGCACAAGATTGGTAAAAAACCCTAATACGATTAGAATAAGCCTAGGGAGGACGAAAATGACCTAAATTTTCAACCAATGACACAAAATCACTTATTGGATGCACAAGTTTGGTAAAAAACCCTAATGGGATTAGAATAAGGTTATGGAGGACGAAATTGACCGAAATGTGCAACCAATGACACAAAATCACATATTGGATGCACAAGATTGGTTAAAAACCCTAATGGATTAGAATAAGCTTAAGGAGGATGAAAATCACCTAAATGTTCATCCAATGACACAAAATCACTTATTGGATGCACAAGATTGGTTAAAAACCCTAATTGGATTAGAATAAGCCTAGGGAGGACGAAAATGACCTACATGTACAACCAATGACACAAAATCACATATTGGATGCACAAGATTGGTTAAAAACCCTAATGGATTAGAATATGCTTACGGAGGACGAAAATGACCTAAATGTTCAACCAATGACACAAAATCAATTATTGGATGCACAAGATTGGTTAAAAACCCTAATTGGATTAGAATAAGACTAGGGTGGACGAAAATGACCTAAATGTGCAACCAATGACACAAAATCACATATAGGATGCACAAGATTGGTTAAAAACCCTAATTGGATTAGAATAAGCTTAGGGAGGACGAAAATGACCTAAATGTTCATCCAATGACACAAAAGCACTTATTCGATGCCCAAGATTGGTTAAAAACCCTAATAGGATTAGAATAATCCTATGGAGGACGAAAATGACCTAAATGCGCAACCAATAACACAAAATCACATATTGGATGCACAAGATTAGTTAAAAACCCTAATTGGATTAGAAGAAGCCTATGGAGGACGAAAATGACCTAAATGTTCAACCAATGACACAAAATGACACAAAATCACATATTGGATGCACAAGATTGGTTAAAAACCATAATTGGATTAGAATAAGCATAGGGAGGACGAAAATGACCTAAATTTTCAACCAATGACACAAAATGGCACAAAATCACATATTGGATGCACAAGATTGCTTAAAAACCCTAATTGGATTAGAATAAGCTTAGGGAGGACGAAAATGACCTAAATGTTCATCCAATGACACAAAATCACTTATTGGATGCACAAGATTGGTTAAAAACCCTAATTGGATGAGAATAAGCCTAGGAAGACGAAAATGACCTAACTGTTCAACCGATGACACAAAATCACTTATTGGATGCGCAAGATTGGTTAAACACCCTAATAGGATTAAAATAAATATAGGGAGGACGAAAATGACCTAAATGTTCTACCAATGACATTAAATGGCAGAAAAACACATATTGGATGCGCTAGATTTGTTAAAAACCCTAATTGGATTAGAATAAGCATTGGGAGGACGAAAATGACCTAAATGTTCAACCAATGACACAAAATGACACAAAATCACATATTGGATGCACAAGATTGGTTAAAAACCCTAATTGGATTAGAATAAGCGTAGGGAGGACAAAATGACCTAAATGTTCAACCAATGACACAAAATGGCACATAATCACATATTGGATGCACAAGATTGCTTAAAAACCCTAATTGGATTAGAATATGCTTAGGAAGGACGAAAATGACCTAAATGTTCAACCAATGACACAAAATGACACAAAATCACATATTGGATGCACAAGATTGGTTAAAAACCCTAATTGGATTAGAATAAGCTTAAGATGGACGAAAATGACCTAAATATTCCACCAATGACACAAAATCACTTATTGGATGCACAAGATTGG
>JBBPBP010000001.1:41625973-41636283 GCA_037974735.1 Cicer chorassanicum
TGACACAAAATCACTTATTGGATGCACAAGATTGGTTAAAAACCCTAATTGGATTAGAATAAGCCTAGGGAGGACGAAAATGACCTAAATGTACAACCAACGACACAAAATCACATATTGGATGCACAAGATTGGTTAAAAACCCTAATGGATTAGAATAAGCTTACGGAGGACGAAAATGACCTAAATGTTCAACCAATGACACAAAATCACTTATTTGATGCACAAGATTGGTTAAAAACACTAATTGGATTAGAATAAGCCTAGGGTGGACGAAAATGACCTAAATGTTCATCCAATGACACAAAATCACTTATTCGATGCACAAGATGGGTTAAAAACCCTAATAGGATTAGAATAATCCTATGGAGGACGAAAATGACCTAAATGTGCAACCAATAACACAAAATCACATATTGGATGCACAAGATTAGTTAAAAACCCTAATTGGATTAGAATAAGCCTAGGGAGGACGAAAATGACCTAAATGTTCAACCCATGACACAAAATGACACAAAATTACATATTGGATGCACAAGATTGGTTAAAAACCCTAATTGGATGAGAATAAGCCTAGGAAAGACGAAAATGACCTAACTGTTCAACCGATGATACAAAATCACTTATTGGATGCGCAAGATTGGTTAAAAACCTTAATTGGATTAAAATAAACATGGGGAGGACGAAATTGACCTAAATGTTTTACCAATGACATTAAATGGCAGAAAATCACATATTGGATGCACTAGATTTGTTAAAAACCCTAATTGGATTAAAATAAGCCTAGGGAGGACGAAAATGATCTAAATGTTCAACCAATGACACAAAATCACATATTGGATGCACAAGATTGGTTAAAAACCCTAATTGGATTAAAACAAGCTTACGGAGGACGAAAATGACCTAAATGTTCAACCAATGACAGAAAATCACTTATTGGATGCACAAGATTGGTTAAAAACCCTAATTGGATTAGAATAAGCCTAGGGAGGACGAAAATGACCTAAATGTACAACCAATGACAGAAAATCAATTATTGGATGCACAAGATTGGTTAAAAACCCTAATTGGATTAGAATAAGCCTAGGGAGGACGAAAATGACCTAAATGTGCAACCAATGACACAAAATCACATATTGGATGCACAAGATTGGTTAAAAACCCTAATTGGATTAGAATAAGCTTAGGGCGGACGAAAATGACCTAAATGTTCATCCAATGACAAAAAATCACTTATTCGATGCCCAAGATTGGTTAAAAACCCTAATAGGATTAGAATAATCCTATGGAGGACGAAAATGACCTAAATGCGCAACCAACAACACAAAATCACATATTGGATGCACAAGATTAGTTAAAAACCCTAATTGGATTAGAAGAAGCCTAGGGAGGACGAAAATGACCTAAATGTTCAACCAATGACACAAAATCACATATTGGATGCACAAGATTGGTTAAAAACCCTAATTGGATTAGAATAAGCCTAGGGAGGACGAAAATGACCTAAATGTTAAACCAATGACACAAAATGGCACAAAATCACATATTGGATGCACAAGATTGGTTAAAAACCCTAATTGGATTAGAATTAGCCTAGGGAGGACGAAAATGACCTAAATGTGCAACCAATGACACAAAATCACATATTGGATGCACAAGATTGGTTAAAAACCCTAATGGATTAGAATAAGCTTACGGAGGACGAAAATGACCTAAATGTTCAACCAATGACACAAAATCACTTATTGGATGCACAAGATTGGTTAAAAACACTAATTGGATTAGAATAAGCCTAGGGTGGACGAAAATGACCTAAATGTTCATCCAATGACACAAAATCACTTATTCGATGCACAAGATGGGTTAAAAACCCTAATAGGATTAGAATAATCCTATGGAGGACGAAAATGACCTAAATGTGCAACCAATAACACAAAATCACATATTGGATGCACAAAATTAGTTAAAAACCCTAATTGGATTAGAATAAGCCTTGGGAGGACGAAAATGACCTAAATGTTCAACCCATGACACAAAATGACACAAAATCACATATTGGATGCACAAGATTGGTTAAAAACCCTAATTGGATGAGAATAAGCCTAGGAAAGACGAAAATGACCTAACTGTTCAACCGATGATACAAAATCACTTATTGGATGCGCAAGATTGGTTAAAAACCTTAATTGGATTAAAATAAACATGGGGAGGACGAAATTGACCTAAATGTTTTACCAATGACATTAAATGGCAGAAAATCACATATTGGATGCACTAGATTTGTTAAAAACCCTAATTGGATTAAAATAAGCTTAGGGCGGACGAAAATGACCTAAATGTTCATCCAATGACACAAAATCACTTATTCGATGCCCAAGATTGGTTAAAAACCCTAATAGGATTAGAATAATCCTATGGAGGACGAAAATGACCTAAATGCGCAACCAACAACACAAAATCACATATTGGATGCACAAGATTAGTTAAAAACCCTAATTGGATTAGAAGAAGCCTAGGGAGGACGAAAATGACCTAAATGTTCAACCAATGACACAAAATCACATATTGGATGCACAAGATTGGTTAAAAACCCTAATTGGATTAGAATAAGCTTAAGGAGGACTAAAATGACCTAAATGTTCAACCAATGACAGAAAATCACTTATTGGATGCACAAGATTGGTTAAAAACCCTAATTGGATTAGAATAAGCCTAGGGAGGACGAAAATGACCTAAATGTACAACCAATGACACAAAATCACATATTGGATGCACAAGATTGGTTAAAAACCCTAATTGGATTAGAATAAGCCTAGGGAGGACGAAAATGACCTAAATGTACAACCAATGACACAAAATCACATATTGGATGCACAAGATTGGTTAAAAACCCTAATTGGATGAGAATAAGCCTATGAAGACGAAAATGACCTAACTGTTCAACCGATGACACAAAATCACTTATTGGATGCGCAAGATTGGTTAAACACCCTAATTGGATTAAAATAAATATAGGGAGGACGAAAATGACCTAAATGTTCTACCAATGACATTAAATGGCAGAAAATCACATATTGGATGCGCTAGATTTGTTAAAAACCCTAATTGGATTAGAATAAGCATTGGGAGGACGAAAAAGACCTAAATGTTCAACCAATGACACAAAATTACATATTGGATGCACAAGATTGGTTAAAAACACTAATTGGATTAGAATAAGCCTAGGGTGGACGAAAATGACCTAAATGTTCATCCAATGACACAAAATCACTTATTCGATGCACAAGATGGGTTAAAAACCCTAATAGGATTAGAATAATCCTATGGAGGACGAAAATGACCTAAATGTGCAACCAATAACACAAAATCACATATTGGATGCACAAGATTAGTTAAAAACCCTAATTGGATTAGAATAAGCCTAGGGAGGACGATAATGACCTAAATGTTCAACCCATGACACAAAATGACACAAAATTACATATTGGATGCACAAGATTGGTTAAAAACCCTAATTGGATGAGAATAAGCCTAGGAAAGACAATAATGACCTAACTGTTCAACCGATGATACAAAATCACTTATTGGATGCGCAAGATTGGTTAAAAACCTTAATTGGATTAAAATAAACATGGGGAGGACGAAATTGACCTAAATGTTTTACCAATGACATTAAATGGCAGAAAATCACATATTGGATGCACTAGATTTGTTAAAAACCCTAATTGGATTAAAATAAGCCTAGGGAGGACGAAAATGACCTAAATGTTCAACCAATGAAACAAAATCACATATTGGATGCACAAGATTGGTTAAAAACCCTAATTGGATAAAAACAAGCTTACAGAGGACGAAAATGACCTAAATGTTCAACCAATGACAGAAAATCACTTATTGGATGCACAAGATTGGTTAAAAACCCTAATTGGATTAGAATAAGCCTAGGGAGGACGAAAATGACCTAAATGTACAACCAATGACACAAAATCACATATTGGATGCACAAGATTGGTTAAAAACCCTAATGGATTAGAATAAGCTTACGGAGGACGAAAATGACCTAAATGTTCAACCAATGACACAAAATCAATTATTGGATGCACAAGATTGGTTAAAAATCCTAATTGGATAAGAATAAGCCTAGGGAGGCAAAAATGACCTAAATGTGCAACCAATAACACAAAATCACATATTAGATACACAAGATTAATTAAAAACCCTAATTGGATTAGAATAAGCCTAGGGAGGACGAAAATGACCTAAATGTTCAACCAATGACACAAAATCACATATTGGATGCACAAGATTGGTTAAAAACCCTAATGGATTAGAATAAGCTTACGGAGGACGAAAATGACCTAAATGTTCAACCAATGACACAAAATCAATTGTTGGATGCACAAGATTGGTTAAAAACCCTAATTGGATTAGAATAAGCCTAGGGAGGACGAAAATGACCTAAATGTGCAACCAATAACACAAAATCACATATTGGATACACAAGATTAGTTAAAAACCCTAATTGGATTAGAATAAGCCTAGGGAGGCCGAAAATGACCTAAATGTTCAACAAATGACACAAAATGACACAAAATCATATATTGGATGCACAAGATTGGTTAAAAACCCTAATTGGATGAGAATAAGCCTAGAAAAGACAAAAATGACCTAACTGTTCAACCGATGACACAAAATCACTTATTGGATGCGCAAGATTGGTTAAAAACCTAAATTGGTTTAAAATAAACATAGGGAGGACGAAATTGACCTAAATGTTCTACCAATGACATTAAATGGCAGAAAATCACATATTGGATGCACTAGATTTGTTAAAAACCCTAATTGGATTAGAATAAGCCTAGGGAGGACGAAAATGACCTAAATGTGCAACCAATAACACAAAATCACATATTGGATACACAAGATTAGTTAAAAACCCTAATTTGGATTAGAATAAGCCTAGGGAGGACGAAAATGACCTAAATGTTCAACCAATGACACAAAATGACACAAAATCATATATTGGATGCACAAGATTGGTTAAAAACCCTAATTGGATGAGAATAAGCCTAGAAAAGACAAAAATGACCTAACTGTTCAACCGATGACACAAAATCACTTATTGGATGCGCAAGATTGGTTAAAAACCTTAATTGGATTAAAATAAACATAGGGAGGACGAAAATGACCTAAATGTTCAACCAATGACACAAAATGACACAAAATCACATATTGGATGCACAAGATTGGTTAAAAACCATAATTGGATTAGAATAAGCCTAGGGAGGACGAAAATGACCTAAATGTGCAACCAATGACACAAAATCACATAATGGATGCACAAGATTGGTTAAAAACCCTAATGGAGTAGAATAAGCTTACGGAGGACGAAAATGACCTAAATGTTCAACCAATGACACAAAATCAATTATTGGATGCACAAGATTGGTTAAAAACCCTAATTGGATTAGAATAAGCCTAGGGAGGACGAAAATGACCTAAATGTGCAACCAATGACACAAAATCACATATTGGATGCACAAGATTGGTTAAAAACCCTAATTGGATTAGAATAAGCTTAAGGAGGATGAAAATCACCTAAATGTTCATCCAATGACACAAAATCACTTATTGGATGCACAAGATTGGTTAAAAACCCTAATTGGATTAGAATAAGCCTAGGGAGGACGAAAATGACCTACATGTACAACCAATGACACAAAATCACATATTGGATGCACAAGATTGGTTAAAAACCCTAATGGATTAGAATATGCTTACGGAGGACGAAAATGACCTAAATGTTCAACCAATGACACAAAATCAATTATTGGATGCACAAGATTGGTTAAAAACCCTAATTGGATTAGAATAAGACTAGGGTGGACGAAAATGACCTAAATGTGCAACCAATGACACAAAATCACATATAGGATGCACAAGATTGGTTAAAAACCCTAATTGGATTAGAATAAGCTTAGGGAGGACGAAAATGACCTAAATGTTCATCCAATGACACAAAAGCACTTATTCGATGCCCAAGATTGGTTAAAAACCCTAATAGGATTAGAATAATCCTATGGAGGACGAAAATGACCTAAATGCGCAACCAATAACACAAAATCACATATTGGATGCACAAGATTAGTTAAATACCCTAATTGGATTAGAATAAGCCTAGGTAGGACGAAAATGACCTAAATGTTCAACCAATGACACAAAATGACACAAAATCACATATTGGATGCACAAGATTGGTTAAAAACCCTAATTGGATTAGAATAAGCCTAGGGAGGACGAAAATGACCTAAATTTTCAACCAATGACACAAAATGGCACATAATCACATATTGGATGCACAAGATTGCTTAAAAACCCTAATTGGATTAGAATAAGCTTAGGAAGGACAAAAATGACCTAAATGATCAACCAATGACACAAAATCACATATTGGATGCACAAGATTGGTTAAAAACCCTAATTGGATTAGAATAAGCTTAGGATGGACGAAAATGACCTAAATATTTCACCAATGACACAAAATCACTTATTGGATGCACAAGATTGGTAAAAAACCCTAATACGATTAGAATAAGCCTAGGGAGGACGAAAATGACCTAAATTTTCAACCAATGACACAAAATCACTTATTGGATGCACAAGTTTGGTAAAAAACCCTAATGGGATTAGAATAAGGTTATGGAGGACGAAATTGACCGAAATGTGCAACCAATGACACAAAATCACATATTGGATGCACAAGATTGGTTAAAAACCCTAATGGATTAGAATAAGCTTAAGGAGGATGAAAATCACCTAAATGTTCATCCAATGACACAAAATCACTTATTGGATGCACAAGATTGGTTAAAAACCCTAATTGGATTAGAATAAGCCTAGGGAGGACGAAAATGACCTACATGTACAACCAATGACACAAAATCACATATTGGATGCACAAGATTGGTTAAAAACCCTAATGGATTAGAATATGCTTACGGAGGACGAAAATGACCTAAATGTTCAACCAATGACACAAAATCAATTATTGGATGCACAAGATTGGTTAAAAACCCTAATTGGATTAGAATAAGACTAGGGTGGACGAAAATGACCTAAATGTGCAACCAATGACACAAAATCACATATAGGATGCACAAGATTGTTTAAAAACCCTAATTGGATTAGAATAAGCTTAGGGAGGACGAAAATGACCTAAATGTTCATCCAATGACACAAAAGCACTTATTCGATGCCCAAGATTGGTTAAAAACCCTAATAGGATTAGAATAATCCTATGGAGGACGAAAATGACCTAAATGCGCAACCAATAACACAAAATCACATATTGGATGCACAAGATTAGTTAAAAACCCTAATTGGATTAGAAGAAGCCTATGGAGGACGAAAATGACCTAAATGTTCAACCAATGACACAAAATGACACAAAATCACATATTGGATGCACAAGATTGGTTAAAAACCATAATTGGATTAGAATAAGCATAGGGAGGACGAAAATGACCTAAATTTTCAACCAATGACACAAAATGGCACAAAATCACATATTGGATGCACAAGATTGCTTAAAAACCCTAATTGGATTAGAATAAGCTTAGGGAGGACGAAAATGACCTAAATGTTCATCCAATGACACAAAATCACTTATTGGATGCACAAGATTGGTTAAAAACCCTAATTGGATGAGAATAAGCCTAGGAAGACGAAAATGACCTAACTGTTCAACCGATGACACAAAATCACTTATTGGATGCGCAAGATTGGTTAAACACCCTAATAGGATTAAAATAAATATAGGGAGGACGAAAATGACCTAAATGTTCTACCAATGACATTAAATGGCAGAAAAACACATATTGGATGCGCTAGATTTGTTAAAAACCCTAATTGGATTAGAATAAGCATTGGGAGGACGAAAATGACCTAAATGTTCAACCAATGACACAAAATGACACAAAATCACATATTGGATGCACAAGATTGGTTAAAAACCCTAATTGGATTAGAATAAGCGTAGGGAGGACAAAATGACCTAAATGTTCAACCAATGACACAAAATGGCACATAATCACATATTGGATGCACAAGATTGCTTAAAAACCCTAATTGGATTAGAATAAGCTTAGGAAGGACGAAATTGACCTAAATGTTCAACCAATGACACAAAATGACACAGAATCACATATTGGATGCACAAGATTGGTTAAAAACCCTAATTGGATTAGAATAAGCTTAAGATGGACGAAAATGACCTAAATATTCAACCAATGACACAAAATCACTTATTGAATGCACAAGATTGGTAAAAAACCCTAATAGGATTAGAATAAGCCTAGGGAGGACGAAAATGACCTAAATTTTCAACCAATGACACAAAATCACTTATTGGATGCACAAGATTGGTTAAAAACCCTAATATGATTATAATAATCCTATGGAGGACGAAAATGACCTAAATGCGCAACCAATAACACAAAATCACATATTGGATGCACAAGATTAGTTAAATACCCTAATTGGATTAGAATAAGCCTAGGGAGGACGAAAATGACCTAAATTTTCAACCAATGACACAAAATGGCACATAATCACATATTGGATGCACAAGATTGCTTAAAAACCCTAATTGGATTAGAATAAGCTTAGGAAGGACAAAAATGACCTAAATGATCAACCAATGACACAAAATGACACAAAATCACATATTGGATGCACAAGATTGGTTAAAAACCCTAATTGGATTAGAATAAGCTTAGGATGGACGAAAATGACCTAAATATTTCACCAATGACACAAAATCACTTATTGGATGCACAAGATTGGTAAAAAACCCTAATACGATTAGAATAAGCCTAGGGAGGACGAAAATGACCTAAATTTTCAACCAATGACACAAAATCACTTATTGGATGCACAAGTTTGGTAAAAAACCCTAATAGGATTAGAATAAGGTTATGGAGGACGAAATTGACCGAAATGTGCAACCAATGACACAAAATCACATATTGGATGCACAAGATTGGTTAAAAACCCTAATGGATTAGAATAAGCTTAAGGAGGATGAAAATCACCTAAATGTTCATCCAATGACACAAAATCACTTATTGGATGCACAAGATTGGTTAAAAACCCATATTGGATTAGAATAAGCCTAGGGAGGACGAAAATGACCTACATGTACAACCAATGACACAAAATCACATATTGGATGCACAAGATTGGTTAAAAACCCTAATGGATTAGAATATGCTTACGGAGGACGAAAATGACCTAAATGTTCAACCAATGACACAAAATCAATTATTGGATGCACAAGATTGGTTAAAAACCCTAATTGGATTAGAATAAGACTAGGGTGGACGAAAATGACCTAAATGTGCAACCAATGACACAAAATCACATATAGGATGCACAAGATTGGTTAAAAACCCTAATTGGATTAGAATAAGCTTAGGGAGGACGAAAATGACCTAAATGTTCATCCAATGACACAAAAGCACTTATTCGATGCCCAAGATTGGTTAAAAACCCTAATAGGATTAGAATAATCCTATGGAGGACGAAAATGACCTAAATGCGCAACCAATAACACAAAATCACATATTGGATGCACAAGATTAGTTAAATACCCTAATTGGATTAGAATAAGCCTAGGGAGGACGAAAATGACCTAAATGTTCAACCAATGACACAAAATGACACAAAATCACATATTGGATGCACAAGATTGGTTAAAAACCCTAATTGGATTAGAATAAGCCTAGGGAGGACGAAAATGACCTAAATTTTCAACCAATGACACAAAATGGCACATAATCACATATTGGATGCACAAGATTGCTTAAAAACCCTAATTGGATTAGAATAAGCTTAGGAAGGACAAAAATGACCTAAATGATCAACCAATGACACAAAATGACACAAAATCACATATTGGATGCACAAGATTGGTTAAAAACCCTAATTGGATTAGAATAAGCTTAGGATGGACGAAAATGACCTAAATATTTCACCAATGACACAAAATCACTTATTGGATGCACAAGATTGGTAAAAAATCCTAATACGATTAGAATAAGCCTAGGGAGGACGAAAATGACCTAAATTTTCAACCAATGACACAAAATCACTTATTGGATGCACAAGTTTGGTAAAAAACCCTAATGGGATTAGAATAAGGTTATGGAGGACGAAATTGACCGAAATGTGCAACCAATGACACAAAATCACATATTGGATGCACAAGATTGGTTAAAAACCCTAATGGATTAGAATAAGCTTAAGGAGGA
>JBBPBP010000001.1:41646789-41667694 GCA_037974735.1 Cicer chorassanicum
ACGACTCAAAATCACATATTGGATGCACAAGATTGGTGAAAAACCCTAATTGGATTAAAATAAACCTAGGGAGGACAAAAATGACCTAAATGTTCTACCAATGACATAAAATGGCACAAAATCACATATTAGATGCACAAGATTGGTTAAAAACCCTAATTGGATTTGAATAAGCTTAGGGAGTACGAAAATGACCTAAATGTTCATCCAATGACACAAAATCACTTATTGGATGCACAAGATTGGTTAGAAACCGTAATTGGATTAGAATAAGCTTAGGGAGGACGAAAATGACCTAAATGTTCAACCAATGACACAAAATCACATATTGGATGCACAAGATTGGTTAAAAACCCTAATTGGATTAGAATAAGCCTAGTGAGGACGAAAATGACCTAAATGTTCAACCATTGACACAAAATCACATATTGGATGCACAAGATTGGTTAAAAACCCTAATTGGATTAGAATAAGCCTAGGGAGGACGTAAATGACCTAAATGTGCAACCAACGACACAAAATCACATATTGGATGCACAAGATTGGTTAAAAACCCTAATTTGATTAGAATAAGCCTCGGGAGGACGAAAATGACCTAAATGTTCAACCAATAGCACAAAATTCCATAAAATCACATATTGGATGCACAAGATTGGTTAAAAACCCTAATTGGTTTAGGATAAGCCTAGGGAGGACGAAAATGACCGAAATGTGCAACCAATGACACAAAATCACACATTGGATGCACAAGGTTGGTTAAAAACCCTAATTGGATTAGCATAAGCTTAGGGAGGACGAAGGTGACCTAAATGTTCAACAAATGACACAAAATCACTTATTGGATGCATAAGATTGGTTAAAAACCCTAATTGGATTAGAATAAGCTTAGGGAGTACGAAAATGACTTAAATGTTCTACCAATAACATAAAATTGCACAAAATCACATATGGATGGACAAGATTGGTTAAAAACCCTAATTGGATTAGAATAAGCATAGGGAGGACAAAAATGACCTAAAAGTGCAACCAATGACACAAAATCACACAAAATCACATATTGGATGCAAAAGATTGGTTAAAGACCCTAATTCGATTAGAATAAGCTTAGGTAGGACGAAAATGACCTAAATCTTCAACCAATGACACAAAATCACTTATTGGATGCACAAGATTGGTTAAAAAATCTAATAGGATTAGAATAAGCCTAGGGAGGACGAAAATGACCTAAATGTGCAACCAATAACACAAAATCACATATTGGATGCACAAGATTAGTTAAAAACCCTAATTGGATTAGAATACGTCTAGGGAGGACGAAAATGACCTAAATATTTAACCAATGACACAAAATGACACAAAATCACATATTGGATGCACAAGATTGGTTAAAAACCCTAATTGGTTATGAATAAGCCTAGGGAGGACGAAAATGACCTAAATCTTCAACCAATGACACAAAATCACTTATTGGATGCACAAGATTGGTAAAGAAACCTAATAGGATTAGAATAAGCCTAGGGAGGACGAAAATGACCTAAATGTGCAACCAAAAAATACAAAATCACATATTGGATGCACAAGATTAGTTAAAAACCCTAATTGGATTAGAATACGCCTAGGGAGGACGAAAATGACCTAAATGTTTAACCAATGACACAAAATGACACAAAATCACATATTGGATGCACAAGATTGGTTAAAAACCCTAATTGGATTAGAATAAGCCTAGGGAGGACGAAAATGACCTAAATGTTCAACCAATGACACAAAATGGCACATAATCACATATTGGATGCACAAGATTGCTTAAAAACCCTAATTGGATTAGAATAAGCTTAGGAAGGACGAAAATGACCTAAATGTTCAACCAATGACACAAAATCACATATTGGATGCACAAGATTAGTTAAAAACCCTAATTGGATTAGAATAAGCCTAGGGAGGACGAAAATGACCAAAATGTTCAACCAATGACACAAAATGACACAAAATTACATATTGGATGCACAAGATTGGTTAAAAACCCTAATTGGATTAGAATAAGCCTAGGAAGACGAAAATGACCTAACTGTTCAACCGATGACACAAAATCACTTATTGGATGCGCAAGATTGGTTAAAAACCCTAATTGGATTAAAATAAACATAGGGAGGACGAAAATGACCTAAATTTTCTACCAATGACATTAAATGGCAGCAAATCACATATTGGATGCGCTAGATTTGTTAAAAACCCTAATTGGATTAGAATAAGCATTGGGAGGGCGAAAATGACCTAAATGTTCAACCAATGACACAAAATTACATATTGGATGCACAAGATTGGTTAAAAACCCTAATTGGATTAGAATAAGCTTAAGGAGGACTAAAATGACCTAAATGTTCAACCAATGACAGAAAATCACTTATTGGATGCACAAGATTGGTTAAAAACCCTAATTGGATTAGAATAAGCCTAGGGAGGACGAAAATGACCTAAATGTACAACCAATGACACAAAATCACATATTGGATGCACAAGATTGGTTAAAAACCCTAATGGATTAGAATAAGCTTACGGAGGACGAAAATGACCTAAATGTGCAACCAATGACACAAAATCACATATTGGATGCACAAGATTTGTTAAAAACCCTAATTGGATGAGAATAAGCCTAGGAAAGACAAAAATGACCTAACTGTTCAACCGATGACACAAAATCACTTATTGGATGCGCAAGATTGGTTAAAAACCTTAATTGGATTAAAATAAACATAGGAGGACGAAATTGACCTAAATGTTCTACCGATGACATTAAATGGCAGGGAATCACATATTGGATGCACTAGATTTGTTAAGAACTCTAATTGGATTAGAATAAGCCTAGGGAGGACGAAAATGACCTAAATGTTCAACCAATGACACAAAATCACATATTGGATGCACAAGATTGGTTAAAAACCCTAATTGGATTAGAATAAGCCTAGGGAGGACAAAAATGACCTAAATAGGAAACCAATGACACAAAATCACATATTGGATGCACTAGATTTGTTAAAAACCCTAATTGGATTAGAATAAGCCTATGCAGGACGAAAATGACCTAAATGTTCAAACAATGACACAAAATGGCACAAAATCACATATTGGATGCACAAGATTGGTTAAAAACCCTATTTGGATTAGAATAAGCCTAGGGAGGACGAAAATGACCTAAATGTTCTACCAATGACACAAAATCACTTATTGGATGCACAAGATTGGTTAAAATCCCTAATTGGATTAGAATAAGCTTAGGGAGGACAAAAATGACCTAAATGTTCATCCAATGACATTAAATGGCAGAAAATCACATATTGGATGCACTAGATTTGTTAAAAACCCTTATTGGATTAGAATAAGCCTATGCAGGACGAAAATGACCTAAATGTTCTACCAATGACATTAAATGGCAGAAAATCACATATTGGATGCACTAGATTTGTTAAAAACCCTAATTGGATTAGAATAAGCCTAGGGAGGACGAAAATGACCTAAATGTTCAACCAATGACACAAAATCACATATTGGATGCACAAGATTGGTTAAAAACCCTAATTGGATTAGAATAAGCCTAGGGAGGACGAAAATGACCTAAATTTTCAACCAATGACACAAAATGGCACAAAATCACATATTGGATGCACAAGATTGCTTAAAAACCCTAATTGGATTAGAATAAGCTTAGGGAGGACGAAAATGACCTAAATGTTCATCCAATGACACAAAATCACTTATTGGATGCACAAGATTGGTTAAAAACCCTAATTGGATGAGAATAAGCCTAGGAAGACGAAAATGACCTAACTGTTCAACCGATGACACAAAATCACTTATTGGATGCGCAAGATTGGTTAAACACCCTAATTGGATTAAAATAAATATAGGGAGGACGAAAATGACCTAAATGTTCTACCAATGACATTAAATGGCAGAAAATCACATATTGGATGCGCTAGATTTGTTAAAAACCCTAATTGGATTAGAATAAGCATTGGGAGGACGAAAATGACCTAAATAATCAACCAATGACACAAAATTACATATTGGAAGCACAAGATTGGTTAAAAACCCTAATTGGATTAGAATAAGCTTACGGAGGACGAAAATGACCTAAATGTTCAACCAATGACACAAAATCACTTATTGGATGCACAAGATTGGTTAAAAACCCTAATTGGATTAGAATAAGCCTAGGGAGGACGAAAATGACCTAAATGTACAACCAATGACACAAAATCACATATTGGATGCACAAGATTGGTTAAAAACCCTAATGGATTAGAATAAGCTTACGGAGGACGAAAATGACCTAAATGTTCAACCAATGACACAAAATCAGTTATTGGATGCACAAGATTGGTTAAAAACCCTAATTGGATTAGAATAAGCTTAGGAAGGACGAAAATGACCTAAATATTACACCAATGACACAAAATCACTTATTGGATGCACAAGATTGGTAAAAAACCCTAATAGGATTAGAATAAGCCTAGGGAGGACGAAAATGACCTAAATTTTCAACCAATGACACAAAATCACTTATTGGATGCACAAGATTGGTAAAAAACCCTAATAGGATTAGAATAAGCCTACGGAGGATGAAAATGACCTAAATGTGCAACCAATAACACAAAATCACATATTGGATGCTCAAGATTAGTTAAAAACCCTAATTGGATTAGAATACGCCTAGGGAGGACGAAAATGACCTAAATGTTCAACCAATGACACAAATTGACTCAAAATCACATATTGGATGCACAAAATTGGTTAAAAACCATAATTGGATTAGAATAAGCCTTGGGAGGACGAAAATGACCTAAATGTTCTACCAATGACACAAAATCACATAATGGATGCACAAGATTGGTTAAAAACCCTAATTGGATTAGAATAAGCTTAAGGAGGATGAAAATCACCTAAATGTTCATCCAATGACACAAAATCACTTATTCGATGCCCAAGATTGGTTAAAAACCCTAATGGATTAGAATAAGCTTACGGAGGACGAAAATGACCTAAATGTTCAACCAATTACACAAAATCACTTAATGGATGCACAAGATTGGTTAAAAACCCTAATGGATTAGAATATGCTTACGGAGGACGAAAATGACCTAAATAGTAAACCAATGACACAAAATCAATTATTGGATGCACAAGATTGGTTAAAAACCCTAATTGGATTAGAATAAGCCTAGGGAGGACGAAAATGACCTAAATGTGCAACCAATGACACAAAATCACATATTGGATGCACAAGATTGGTTAAAAACCCTAATTGGATTAGAATAAGCTTAGGGCGGACGAAAATGACCTAAATGTTCATCCAATGACACAAAATCACTTATTCGATGCCCAAGATTGGTTAGAAACCCTAATAGGATTAGAATAATCCTATGGAGGACGAAAATGACCTAAATGCGCAACCAACAACACAAAATCACATATTGGATGCACAAGATTAGTTAAAAACCCTAATTGGATTAGAAGAAGCCTAGGGAGGACGAAAATGACCTAAATGTTCAACCAATGACACAAAATCACATATTGGATGCACAAGATTGGTTAAAAACCCTAATTGGATTAGAATAAGCTTAAGGAGGACTAAAATGACCTAAATGTTCAACCAATGACAGAAAATCACTTATTGGATGCACAAGATTGGTTAAAAACCCTAATTGGATTAGAATAAGCCTAGGGAGGACGAAAATGACCTAAATGTACAACCAATGACACAAAATCACATATTGGATGCACAAGATTGGTTAAAAACCCTAATAGATTAGAATAAGCTTACGGAGGACGAAAATGACCTAAATGTTCTACCAATGACACAAAATCACTTATTGGATGCACAAGATTGGTTGAAAACCCTAATTGGATTAGAATAAGCCTAGGGAGGACGAAAATGACCTAAATGTGCAACCAATGACACAAAATCACATATTGGATGCACAAGATTGGTTAAAAACCCGAATTGGATTAGAATAAGCTTAGGGAGGACGAAAATGACCTAAATGTTCATCCAATGACACAAAATCACTTATTCGATGCACAAGATTGGTTAAAACCCCTAATAGGATTAGAATAATCATATGGAGGACGAAAATGACCTAAATGCGCAACATATAACACAAAATCACATATTGGATGCACAAGATTAGTTAAATACCCTAATTGGATTAGAATAAGCCTAGGGAGGACGAAAATGACCTAAATGTTCAACCAATGACACAAAATGACACAAAATCACATATTGGATGCACAAGATTGGTTAAAATTCCTAATTGGATTAGAATAAGCCTAGGGAGGACGAAAATGACCTAAATGTTCAACCAATGACACAAAATCACTTATTGGATGCACAAGATTGGTTAAAAACACTAATTGGATTAGAATAAGCCTAGGGTGGACGAAAATGACCTAAATGTGCAACCAATGACACAAAATTACATATTGGATGCACAAGATTGGTTAAAAACCCTAATTGGATTAGAATAAGCTTATTGAGGACGAAAATGACCTAAATGTTCAACCAATGACACAAAATCACTTATTGGATGCACAAGATTGGTTAAAAACCTAATTGGATTAGAATAAGCCTAGGGAGGACGAAAATGACCTAAATGTACAACCAATGACACAAAATCACATATTGGATGCACAAGATTGGTTAAAAACCCTAATTGGATTAGAATAAGCTTACGGAGGACGAAAATGACCTAAATGTTCAACCAATGACACAAAATCACTTATTGGATGCACAAGATTGGTTAAAAACACTAATTGGATTAGAATAAGCCTAGGGTGGACGAAAATGACCTAAATGTTCATCCAATGACACAAAATCACTTATTCGATGCACAAGATGGGTTAAAAACCCTAATAGGATTAGAATAATCCTATGGAGGACGAAAATGACCTAAATGTGCAACCAATAACACAAAATCACATATTGGATGCACAAGATTAGTTAAAAACCCTAATTGGATTAGAATAAGCCAAGGGAGGACGAAAATGACCTAAATGTTCAACCCATGACACAAAATGACACAAAATCACATATTGGATGCACAAGATTGGTTAAAAACCCTAATTGGATGAGAATAAGCCTAGGAAAGACGAAAATGACCTAACTGTTCAACCGATGATACAAAATCACTTATTGGATGCGCAAGATTGGTTAAAAACCTTAATTGGATTAAAATAAACATGGGGAGGACGAAATTGACCTAAATGTTCTACCAATGACATTAAATGGCAGAAAATCACATATTGGATGCACTAGATTTGTTAAAAACCCTAATTGGATTAAAATAAGCCTAGGGAGGACGAAAATGACCTAAATGTTCAACCAATGACACAAAATCACATATTGGATGCACAAGATTGGTTAAAAACCCTAATTGGATTAGAATAAGCCTAGGGAGGACGAAAATGACCTAAATGTTCAACTAATGACACAAAATCACATATTGGATGCACAAGATTGGTTAAAAACCCTAATTGGATTAGAATAAGCTTACGGAGGACGAAAATGACCTAAATGTTCAACCAATGACAGAAAATCACTAATTGGATGCACAAGATTGGTTAAAAACCCTAATTGGATTAGAATAAGCCTTGGGAGGACGAAAATGACCTAAATGTACAACCAATGACACAAAATCACATATTGGATGCACAAGATTGGTTAAAAACCCTAATGGATTAGAATATGCTTACGGAGGACGAAAATGACCTAAATGTTCAACCAATGACACAAAATCAATTATTGGATGCACAAGATTGGTTAAAAACCCTAATTGGATTAGAATAAGCCTAGGGAGGACGAAAATGACCTAAATGTGCAACCAATAACACAAAATCACATATTGGATGCACAAGATTGGTTAAAAACCCTAATTGGATTAGAATAAGCCTAGGGAGGACGAAAATGACCTAAATTTTCAACCAATGACACAAAATCACTTATTGGATGCACAAGATTGGTAAAAAACCCTAATACGATTAGAATAAGCCTAGGGAGGACGAAAATGACCTAAATTTTCAACCAATGACACAAAATCACTTATTGGATGCACAAGTTTGGTAAAAAACCCTAATAGGATTAGAATAAGCCTATGGAGGATGAAATTGACCGAAATGTGCAACCAATGACACAAAATCACATATTGGATGCACAAGATTGGTTAAAAACCCTAATGGATTAGAATAAGCTTACGGAGGACGAAAATGACCTAAATGTTTAACCAATGACAGAAAATCACTTATTGGATGCACAAGATTGGTTAAAAACCCTAATTGGATTAGAATAAGCCTAGGGAGGACGAAAATGACCTAAATGTACAACCAATGACACAAAATCACATATTGGATGCACAAGATTGGTGAAAAACCCTAATGGATTAGAATAAGCTTACGGAGGACGAAAATGACCTAAATGTTCAACCAATGACACAAAATCAGTTATTGGATGCACAAGATTGGTTAAAAACCCTAATTGGATTAGAATAAGCTTAGGAAGGACGAAAATGACCTAAATATTACACCAATGACACAAAATCACTTATTGGATGCACAAGATTGGTAAAAAACCCTAATAGGATTAGAATAAGCCTAGGGAGGACGAAAATGACCTAAATTTTCAACCAATGACACAAAATCACTTATTGGATGCACAAGATTGGTAAAAAACCCTAATAGGATTAGAATAAGCCTACGGAGGATGAAAATGACCTAAATGTGCAACCAATAACACAAAATCACATATTGGATGCTCAAGATTAGTTAAAAACCCTAATTGGATTAGAATACGCCTAGGGAGGACGAAAATGACCTAAATGTTCAACCAATGACACAAATTGACTCAAAATCACATATTGGATGCACAAAATTGGTTAAAAACCATAATTGGATTAGAATAAGCCTAGGGAGGACGAAAATGACCTAAATGTGCAACCAATGACACAAAATCACATAATGGATGCACAAGATTGGTTAAAAACCCTAATTGGATTAGAATAAGCTTAAGGAGGATGAAAATCACCTAAATGTTCATCCAATGACACAAAATCACTTATTGGATGCACAAGATTGGTTAAAAACCCTAATTGGATTAGAATAAGCCTAGGGAGGACGAAAATGACCTAAATATACAACCAATGACACAAAATCACATATTGGATGCACAAGATTGGTTAATAACCCTAATGGATTAGAATAAGCTTACGGAGGACGAAAATGACCTAAATGTTCAACCAATGACACAAAATCACTTATTGGATGCACAAGATTGGTTAAAAACACTAATTGGATTAGAATAAGCCTAGGGAGGACGAAAATGACCTAAATGTACAACCAATGACACAAAATCACATATTGGATGCACAAGATTGGTTAAAAACCCTAATTGGATTAGAATAAGCTTAGGAAGGACGAAAATGACCTAAATATTCCACCAATGACACAAAATCACTTATTGGATGCACAAGATTAGTAAAAAAACCCTAATAGGATTAGAATAAGCCTAGGGAGGACGAAAATGACCTAAATGTGCAACCAATAACACAAAATCACATATTGGATGCACAAGATTAGTTAAAAACCCTAATTGGATTAGAATACGCCTAGGGAGGACGAAAATGACCTAAATGTTCAACCAATGACACAAAATGACACAAAATCACATATTGGATGCACAAGATTGGTTAAAAACCATAATTCGGTTAGAATAAGCCTAGGGAGGACGAAAATGACCTAAATGTGCAACCAATGACACAAAATCACATAATGGATGCACAAGATTGGTTAAAAACCCTAATTGGATTAGAATAAGCTTAAGGAGGATGAAAATCACCTAAATGTTCATCCAATGACACAAAATCACTTATTGGATGCACAAGATTGGTTAAAAACCCTAATTGGATTAGAATAAGCCTAGGGAGGACGAAAATGACCTAAATGTACAACCAATGACACAAAATCACATATTGGATGCACAAGATTGGTTAAAAACCCTAATGGATTAGAATAAGCTTACGGAGGACGAAAATGACCTAAATGTTCAACCAATGACACAAATCACTTATTAGATGCACAAGATTGGTTAAAAACCCTAATTGGATTAGAATAAGCCTAGGGAGGACGAAAATGACCTAAATGTTCAACCAATGACACAAAATGACACAAAATCACATATTGGATACACAAGATTGGTTAAAAACCCTAATTGGATAAGAATAAGCCTAGGGAGGACGAAAATAACCTAAATGTTCAACCAATGACACAAAATGACACAAAATCACATATTGGATGCACAAGATTGGTTAAAAACCCTAATTGGATTAGAATAAGCTTAGGGAGGACGAAAATGACCTAAATGTTCAACCAATGACACATAATCACTTATTGGATGCACAAGATTGGTCAAAAACCCTAATTGGATTAGAATAAGCCTAGGGAGGACGAAAATGACCTAAATGTTCAACCAATGACACAAAATAATACAAAATCACATATTGGATGCACAAGTTTGGTTAAAAACCCTAATTGGATTAGAATAAGCTTAGGGAGGAAGAAATTACCTAATTGTTCAACCAAAGACACAAAATCACTTATTGGATGCACAAGATTGGTCAAAAACCCTAATTGGATTAGAATAAGCCTAGGTAGGACGAAAATGACCTAAATGTTCAACCAATGATACAAAATGACTCAAAATCACATATTGGATGCAATAGATTGGTTAAAAACCCTAATTGGATTAGAATAAGCCTAGGGAGGACGAAAATGACCTAAATGTTCAACCAATGACACCAAATGACACAAAATCACATATTGGATGCACAAGATTGGTTAAAAACCCTAATTAGATTAGAATAAGCTTAGGGAGGAAGAAATTACCTAAATGTTCAACCAATGACACAAAATCACTTATTGGATGCACAAGATTGGTCAAAAACCCTAATTGGATTAGAATAAGCCTAGGTAGGACGAAAATGACCTAAATGTTCAACCAATGACACAAAATGACACAAAATCACATATTGGATGCACAAGATTGGTTAAAAACCCTAATTGGATTAGAATAAGCCTAGGGAGGACGAAAATGACCTAAATTTTCAACCAATGACACAAAATGGCACATAATCACATATTGGATGCACAAGATTGCTTAAAAACCCTAATTGGATTAGAATAAGCTTAGGAAGGACAAAAATGACCTAAATGATCAACCAATGACACAAAATGACACAAAATCACATATTGGATGCACAAGATTGGTTAAAAACCCTAATTGGATTAGAATAAGCTTAGGATGGACGAAAATGACCTAAATATTTCACCAATGACACAAAATCACTTATTGGATGCACAAGATTGGTAAAAAACCCTAATACGATTAGAATAAGCCTAGGGAGGACGAAAATGACCTAAATTTTCAACCAATGACACAAAATCACTTATTGGATGCACAAGTTTGGTAAAAAACCCTAATAGGATTAGAATAAGGTTATGGAGGACGAAATTGACCGAAATGTGCAACCAATGACACAAAATCACATATTGGATGCACAAGATTGGTTAAAAACCCTAATGGATTAGAATAAGCTTAAGGAGGATGAAAATCACCTAAATGTTCATCCAATGACACAAAATCACTTATTGGATGCACAAGATTGGTTAAAAACCCTAATTGGATTAGAATAAGCCTAGGGAGGACGAAAATGACCTACATGTACAACCAATGACACAAAATCACATATTGGATGCACAAGATTGGTTAAAAACCCTAATGGATTAGAATATGCTTACGGAGGACGAAAATGACCTAAATGTTCAACCAATGACACAAAATAAATTATTGGATGCACAAGATTGGTTAAAAACCCTAATTGGATTAGAATAAGGCTAGGGAGGACGAAAATAACCTAAATGTGCAACCAATGACACAAAATCACATATAGGATGCACAAGATTGGTTAAAAACCCTAATTGGATTAGAATAAGCTTAGGGAGGACGAAAATGACCTAAATGTTCATCCAATGACACAAAAGCACTTATTCGATGCCCAAGATTGGTTAAAAACCCTAATAGGATTAGAATAATCCTATGGAGGACGAAAATGACCTAAATGCGCAACCAATAACACAAAATCACATATTGGATGCACAAGATTAGTTAAAAACCCTAATTGGATTAGAAGAAGCCTAGGGAGGACGAAAATGACCTAAATGTTCAACCAATGACACAAAATCACATATTGGATGCACAAGATTGGTTAAAAACCCTAATTGGATTAGAATAAGCCTAGGGAGGACGAAAATGACCTAAATGTTAAACCAATGACACAAAATGGCACAAAATCACATATTGGATGCACAAGATTGGTTAAAAACCCTAATTGGATTAGAATTAGCCTAGGGAGGACGAAAATGACCTAAATGTGCAACCAATGACACAAAATCACATATTGGATGCACAAGATTGGTTAAAAACCCTAATGGATTAGAATAAGCTTACGGAGGACGAAAATGACCTAAATGTTCAACCAATGACACAAAATCACTTATTGGATGCACAAGATTGGTTAAAAACACTAATTGGATTAGAATAAGCCTAGGGAGGACGAAAATGACCTAAATGTACAACCAATGACACAAAATCACATATTGGATGCACAAGATTGGTTAAAAACCCTAATTGGATTAGAATAAGCTTAGGAAGGACGAAAATGACCTAAATATTCCACCAATGACACAAAATCACTTATTGGATGCACAAGATTAGTAAAAAAACCCTAATAGGATTAGAATAAGCCTAGGGAGGATGAAAATGACCTAAATGTGCAACCAATAACACAAAATCACATATTGGATGCACAAGATTAGTTAAAAACCCTAATTGGATTAGAATACGCCTAGGGAGGACGAAAATGACCTAAATGTTCAACCAATGACACAAAATGACACAAAATCACATATTGGATGCACAAGATTGGTTAAAAACCATAATTGGGTTAGAATAAGCCTAGGGAGGACGAAAATGACCTAAATGTGCAACCAATGACACAAAATCACATAATGGATGCACAAGATTGGTTAAAAACCCTAATTGGATTAGAATAAGCTTAAGGAGGATGAAAATCACCTAAATGTTCATCCAATGACACAAAATCACTTATTGGATGCACAAGATTGGTTAAAAACCCTAATTGGATTAGAATAAGCCTAGGGAGGACGAAAATGACCTAAATATACAACCAATGACACAAAATCACATATTGGATGCACAAGATTGGTTAATAACCCTAATGGATTAGAATAAGCTTACGGAGGACGAAAATGACCTAAATGTTCAACCAATGACACAAAATCACTTATTGGATGCACAAGATTGGTTAAAAACACTAATTGGATTAGAATAAGCCTAGGGAGGACGAAAATGACCTAAATGTACAACCAATGACACAAAATCACATATTGGATGCACAAGATTGGTTAAAAACCCTAATTGGATTAGAATAAGCTTAGGAAGGACGAAAATGACCTAAATATTCCACCAATGACACAAAATCACTTATTGGATGCACAAGATTAGTAAAAAAACCCTAATAGGATTAGAATAAGCCTAGGGAGGACGAAAATGACCTAAATGTGCAACCAATAACACAAAATCACATATTGGATGCACAAGATTAGTTAAAAACCCTAATTGGATTAGAATACGCCTAGGGAGGACGAAAATGACCTAAATGTTCAACCAATGACACAAAATGACACAAAATCACATATTGGATGCACAAGATTGGTTAAAAACCCTAATTGGATTAGAATAAGCTTAGGGAGGACGAAAATGACCTAAATGTTCAACCAATGACACGAAATGACACAAAATCACATATTGGATGCACAAGATTGGTTAAAAACCCTAATTGGATTAGAATAAGCTTAGGAAGGACGAAAATGACCTAAATATTCAACCAATGACACAAAATCACTTATTGGATGCACAAGATTGGTAAAAAACCCTAATAGGATTAGAATAAGCCTAGGGAGGACGAAAATGACCTAAATTTTCAACCAATGACACAAAATCACTTATTGGATGCACAAGATTGGTAAAAAACCCTAATAGGATTAGAATAAGCCTACGGAGGATGAAAATGACCTAAATGTGCAACCAATAACACAAAATCACATATTGGATGCTCAAGATTAGTTAAAAACCCTAATTGGATTAGAATACGCCTAGGGAGGACGAAAATGACCTAAATGTTCAACCAATGACACAAATTGACTCAAAATCACATATTGGATGCACAAAATTGGTTAAAAACCATAATTGGATTAGAATAAGCCTTGGGAGGACGAAAATGACCTAAATGTTCTACCAATGACACAAAATCACATAATGGATGCACAAGATTGGTTAAAAACCCTAATTGGATGAGAATAAGCCTATGAAGACGAAAATGACCTAACTGTTCAACCGATGACACAAAATCACTTATTGGATGCGCAAGATTGGTTAAACACCCTAATTGGATTAAAATAAATATAGGGAGGACGAAAATGACCTAAATGTTCTACCAATGACATTAAATGGCAGAAAATCACATATTGGATGCGCTAGATTTGTTAAAAACCCTAATTGGATTAGAATAAGCATTGGGAGGACGAAAAAGACCTAAATGTTCAACCAATGACACAAAATTACATATTGGATGCACAAGATTGGTTAAAAACCCTAATTGGATTAGAATAAGCTTACGGAGGACGAAAATGACCTAAATGTTCAACCAATGACACAAAATCACTTATTGGATGCACAAGATTGGTTAAAAACCCTAATTGGATTAGAATAAGCTTACGGAGGACGAAAATGACCTAAATGTTCAACCAATGACACAAAATCACTTATTGGATGCACAAGATTGCTTAAAAACCCTAATTGGATTAGAATAAGCTTAGGGAGGACGAAAATGACCTAAATGTTCATCCAATGACACAAAATCACTTATTGGATGCACAAGATTGGTTAAAAACCCTAATTGGATGAGAATAAGCCTAGGAAGACGAAAATGACCTAACTGTTCAACCGATGACACAAAATCACTTATTGGATGCGCAAGATTGGTTAAACACCCTAATTGGATTAAAATAAATATAGGGAGGACGAAAATGACCTAAATGTTCTACCAATGACATTAAATGGCAGAAAATCACATATTGGATGCGCTAGATTTGTTAAAAACCCTAATTGGATTAGAATAAGCATTGGGAGGACGAAAATGACCTAAATAATCAACCAATGACACAAAATTACATATTGGAAGCACAAGATTGGTTAAAAACCCTAATTGGATTAGAATAAGCTTACGGAGGACGAAAATGACCTAAATGTTCAACCAATGACACAAAATCACTTATTGGATGCACAAGATTGGTTAAAAACCCTAATTGGATTAGAATAAGCCTAGGGAGGACGAAAATGACCTAAATGTACAACCAATGACACAAAATCACATATTGGATGCACAAGATTGGTTAAAAACCCTAATGGATTAGAATAAGCTTACGGAGGACGAAAATGACCTAAATGTGCAACCAATGACACAAAATCACATAATGGATGCACAAGATTGGTTAAAAACCCTAATTGGATTAGAATAAGCTTAAGGAGGATGAAAATCACCTAAATGTTCATCCAATGACACAAAATCACTTATTGGATGCACAAGATTGGTTAAAAACCCTAATTGGATTAGAATAAGCCTAGGGAGGACGAAAATGACCTAAATATACAACCAATGACACAAAATCACATATTGGATGCACAAGATTGGTTAATAACCCTAATGGATTAGAATAAGCTTACGGAGGACGAAAATGACCTAAATGTTCAACCAATGACACAAAATCACTTATTGGATGCACAAGATTGGTTAAAAACACTAATTGGATTAGAATAAGCCTAGGGAGGACGAAAATGACCTAAATGTACAACCAATGACACAAAATCACATATTGGATGCACAAGATTGGTTAAAAACCCTAATTGGATTAGAATAAGCCTAGGGAGGACAAAAATGACGTAAATAGGCAACCAATGACACAAAATCACATATTGGATGCACTAGATTTGTTAAAAACCCTAATTGGATTAGAATAAGCCTATGCAGGACGAAAATGACCTAAATGTTCAAACAATGACACAAAATGGCACAAAATCACATATTGGATGCACAAGATTGGTTAAAAACCCTATTTGGATTAGAATAAGCCTAGGGAGGACGAAAATGACCTAAATGTGCAACCAATGACACAAAATCACTTATTGGATGCACAAGATTGGTTAAAATCCCTAATTGGATTAGAATAAGCTTAGGGAGGACAAAAATGACCTAAATGTTCATCCAATGACATTAAATGGCAGAAAATCACATATTGGATGCACTAGATTTGTTAAAAACCCTAATTGGATTAGAATAAGCCTAGGGAGGACGAAAATGACCTAAATGTTCAACCAATGACATTAAATGGCAGAAAATCACATATTGGATGCACTAGATTTGTTAAAAACCCTAATTGGATTAGAATAAGCCTAGGGAGGACGAAAATGACCTAAATGTTCAAACAATGACACAAAATGGCACAAAATCACATATTGGATGCACAAGATTGGTTAAAAACCCTATTTGGATTAGAATAAGCCTAGGGAGGACGAAAATGACCTAAATGTGCAACCAATGACACAAAATCACTTATTGGATGCACAAGATTGGTTAAAATCCCTAATTGGATTAGAATAAGCTTAGGGAGGACAAAAATGACCTAAATGTTCATCCAATGACATTAAATGGCAGAAAATCACATATTGGATGCACTAGATTTGTTAAAAACCCTTATTGGATTAGAATAAGCCTATGCAGGACGAAAATGACCTAAATGTTCTACCAATGACATTAAATGGCAGAAAATCACATATTGGATGCACTAGATTTGTTAAAAACCCTAATTGGATTAGAATAAGCCTAGGGAGGACGAAAATGACCTAAATGTTCAACCAATGACACAAAATCACATATTGGATGCACAAGATTGGTTAAAAACCCTAATTGGATTAGAATAAGCTTAAGGAGGACTAAAATGACCTAAATGTTCAACCAATGACAGAAAATCACTTATTGGATGCACAAGATTGGTTAAAAACCCTAATTGGATTAGAATAAGCCTAGGGAGGACGAAAATGACCTAAATGTACAACCAATGACACAAAATCACATATTGGATGCACAAGATTGGTTAAAAACCCTAATTGGATTAGAATAAGCTTAGGATGGACGAAAATGACCTAAATATTCCACCAATGACACAAAATCACTTATTGGATGCACAAGATTGGTAAAAAACCCTAATAGGATTAGAATAAGCCTAGGGAGGACGAAAATGACCTAAATTTTCAACCAATGACACAAAATCACTTATTGGATGCACAAGATTGGTAAAAAACCCTAATAGCATTAGAATAAGCCTACGGAGGATGAAAATGACCTAAATGTGCAACCAATAACACAAAATCACATATTGGATGCTCAAGATTAGTTAAAAACCCTAATTGGATTAGAATACGCCTAGGGAGGACGAAAATGACCTAAATGTTCAACCAATGACACAAATTGACTCAAAATCACATATTGGATGCACAAAATTGGTTAAAAACCATAATTGGATTAGAATAAGCCTTGGGAGGACGAAAATGACCTAAATGTTCTACCAATGACACAAAATCACATAATGGATGCACAAGATTGGTTAAAAACCCTAATTGGATGAGAATAAGCCTATGAAGACGAAAATGACCTAACTGTTCAACCGATGACACAAAATCACTTATTGGATGCGCAAGATTGGTTAAACACCCTAATTGGATTAAAATAAATATAGGGAGGACGAAAATGACCTAAATGTTCTACCAATGACATTAAATGGCAGAAAATCACATATTGGATGCGCTAGATTTGTTAAAAACCCTAATTGGATTAGAATAAGCATTGGGAGGACGAAAAAGACCTAAATGTTCAACCAATGACACAAAATTACATATTGGATGCACAAGATTGGTTAAAAACCCTAATTGGATTAGAATAAGCTTACGGAGGACGAAAATGACCTAAATGTTCAACCAATGACACAAAATCACTTATTGGATGCACAAGATTGGTTAAAAACACTAATTGGATTAGAATAAGCCTAAGGTGGACGAAAATGACCTAAATGTGCAACCAATGACACAAAATCACATATAGGATGCACAAGATTGGTTAAAAACCCTAATGGATTAGAATAAGCTTACGGAGGACGAAAATGACCTAAATGTTCAACCAATAACACAAAATCACTTATTGGATGCACAAGATTGGTTAAAAACACTAATTGGATTAGAATAAGCCTAAGGTGGACGAAAATGACCTAAATGTGCAACCAATGACACAAAATCACATATTGGATGCACAAGATTGGTTAAAAACCCTAAATGGATTAGAATAAGCTTAGGGAGGACGAAAATGACCTAAATGTTCAACCAATGACAGAAAATCACTTATTGGATGCACAAGATTGGTTAAAAACCCTAATTGGATTAGAATAAGCCTAGGGAGGACAAAAATAACCTAAATGTACAACCAATGACACAAAATCCCATATTGGATGCACAAGATTGGTTAAAAACCCTAATGGATTAGAATAAGCTTACGGTGAACGAAAATGACCTAAATGTTCTACCAATGACACAAAATCACTTATTGGATGCACAAGATTGGTTGAAAACCCTAATTGGATTAGAATAAGCCTAGGGAGGACAAAAATGACCTAAATGTTCATCCAATGACATAAAATCACTTATTCGATGCACAAGATTGGTTAAAACCCCTAATAGGATTAGAATAATCATATGGAGGACGAAAATGACCTAAATGCGCAACATATAACACAAAATCACATATTGGATGCACAAGATTAGTTAAATACCCTAATTGGATTAGAATAAGCCTAAGGAGGACGAAAATGACCTAAATGTTCAACCAATGACACAAAATGACACAAAATCACATATTGGATGCACAAGATTGGTTAAAATTCCTAATTGGATTAGAATAAGCCTAGGGAGGACGAAAATGACCTAAATGTTCAACCAATGACACAAAATGGCACATAATCACATATTGGATGCACAAGATTGCTTAAAAACCCTAATGGATTAGAATAAGCTTAGGAAGGACAAAAATGACCTAAATGATCAACCAATGACACAAAATCACTTATTGGATGCACAAGATTGGTTAAAAACCCTAATTGGATTAGAATAAGCCTAGGGAGGACGAAAATGACCTAAATGTGCAACCATTGACACAAAATCACATATTGGATGCACAAGACTGGTTAACAACCCTAATTGGATTAGAATAAGCTTAGGGAGGACGAAAATGACCTAAATGTTCATCCAATGACACAAAATCAATTATTCGATGCACAAGATTGGTTAAAAACCGTAATAGGATTAGAATAAGCCTAGGGAGGATGAAATGGCCTAAATGTGCAACCAATGACACAAAATCACATATTGGATGCACAAGATTAGTTAAAAACCCTAATTGGATTAGAATAAGCCTAGGGATGACGAAAATGACCTAAATGTTCAACCAATGACACAAAATGACACAAAATCACATATTGGATGCACAAGATTGGTTAAAAACCCTAATTGGATGAGAATAAGCCTAGGAAAGACGAAAATGACCTAACTGTTCAACCGATGAAACAAAATCACTTATTGGATGCGCAAGATTGGTTAAAAACCTTATTGGATTAAAATAAACATAGGCAGGACGAAAATGACCTAAATGTTCTACCAATGACATTAAATGGCAGAAAATCACATATTGGATGCACTAGATTTGTTAAAAACCCTAATTGGATTAGAATAAGCCTAAGGAGGACGAAAATGACCTAAATGTTGAACCAATGACAAAAAATGGCACAAAATCACATATTGGATGCACAAGATTGCTTAAAAACCCTAATCGGATTAGAATAAGCTTTTGGAGGACGAAGATGACCTAAATGTTCAACCAATGACACAAAATGACACAAAATCACATATTGGATGCACAAGATTGGTTAAAAACCCTAATTGGATTAGAATAAGCTTAGGAAGGACGAAAATGACCTAAATATTCCACCAATGACACAAAATCACTTATTGGATGCACAAGATTGGTAAAAAACCCTAATAGGATTAGAATAAGCCTAGGGAGGACGAAAATGACCTAAATTTTCAACCAATGACACAAAATCACTTATTGGATGCACAAGATTGGTAAAAAACCCTAATAGGATTAGAATAAGCCTAGGGAGGACGAAAATGACCTAAATTTTCAACCAATGACAAAAAATCACTTATTGGATGCACAAGATTGGTTAAAAACACTAATTGGATTAGAATAAGCCTAGGCAGGACGAAAATGATCTAAATGTACAACCAATGACACAAAATCACTTATTGGATGCACAAGATTGGTTAAAAACCCTAATTGGATTAGAATAAGCCTAGGGAGGACGAAAATGACCTAAATGTACAACCAATGACACAAAATCACATATTGGATGCACAAGATTGGTTAAAAACCCTAATGGATTAGAATAAGCTTACGGAGGACGAAAATGACCTAAATGTGCAACCAATGACACAAAATCACATAATGGATGCACAAGATTGGTTAAAAACCCTAATTGGATTAGAATAAGCTTAAGGAGGATGAAAATCACCTAAATGTTCATCCAATGACACAAAATCACTTATTGGATGCACAAGATT
>JBBPBP010000001.1:41668211-41765913 GCA_037974735.1 Cicer chorassanicum
CAACCAATGACACAAAATCACATATTGGATGCACAAGATTGGTTAAAAACCCTAATTGGATTAGAATAAGCCTAGGGAGGACAAAAATGACGTAAATAGGCAACCAATGACACAAAATCACATATTGGATGCACTAGATTTGTTAAAAACCCTAATTGGATTAGAATAAGCCTATGCAGGACGAAAATGACCTAAATGTTCAAACAATGACACAAAATGGCACAAAATCACATATTGGATGCACAAGATTGGTTAAAAACCCTATTTGGATTAGAATAAGCCTAGGGAGGACGAAAATGACCTAAATATTCCACCAATGACACAAAATCACTTATTGGATGCACAAGATTAGTAAAAAAACCCTAATAGGATTAGAATAAGCCTAGGGAGGACAAAAATGACCTAAATGTTCATCCAATGACAACAAATCACTTATTGGATGCACAAGATTGGTTAAAAACCCTAATGGATTAGATTAAGGTTAGGAAGGACGAAAATGACCTAAATGTTCAACCAATGACACAAAATCACTTATTGGATGCACAAGATTGGTTAAAAACCCTAATGGGATTAGAATATGCCTAGGGAGGACGAAAATAACCTAAATGTGCAACCAATGACACAAAATTACATATTGGATGCACAAGATTGGTTAAGAACCCTAATTGGATTAGAATAAGCTTATGGAGAACGAAAATGACCTAAATGTTCATCCAATGACACAAAATCGCTTATTGGATGCACAAGATTGGTTAAAAACCCTAATTGGATTAGAATAAGCCTAGGGAGGACGAAAATGACCTAAATGTGCCACCAACGACACAAAATCACATATTGGATGCACAAGATTGGTTAAAAACCCTATTTGGATTAGAATAAGCCTAGGGAGGACGAAAATGACCTAAATGTGCAACCAATGACACAAAATCACTTATTGGATGCACAAGATTGGTTAAAATCCCTAATTGGATTAGAATAAGCTTAGGGAGGACGAAAATGACCTAAATGTTCATCCAATGACATTAAATGGCAGAAAATCACATATTGGATGCACTAGATTTGTTAAAAACCCTAATTGGATTAGAATAAGCCTATGCAGGACGAAAATGACCTAAATGTTCTACCAATGACATTAAATGGCAGAAAATCACATATTGGATGCACTAGATTTGTTAAAAACCCTAATTGGATTAGAATAAGCCTAGGGAGGACGAAAATGACCTAAATGTTCAACCAATGACACAAAATCACATATTGGATGCACAAGATTGGTTAAAAACCCTAATTGGATTAGAATAAGCCTAGGGAGGACGAAAATGACCTAAATTTTCAACCAATGACACAAAATGGCACAAAATCACATATTGGATGCACAAGATTGCTTAAAAACCCTAATTGGATTAGAATAAGCTTAGGGAGGACGAAAATAACCTAAATGTTCATCCAATGACACAAAATCACTTATTGGATGCACAAGATTGGTTAAAAACCCTAATTGGATGAGAATAAGCCTAGGAAGACGAAAATGACCTAACTGTTCAACCGATGACACAAAATCACTTAATTGATGCGCAAGATTGGTTAAAAACCCTAATTGGATTAAAATAAACATAGGGAGGACGAAAATGACCTAAATGTTCTACCAATGACATTAAATGGTAGAAAATCACATATTGGATGCGCTAGATTTGTTAAAAACCCTAATTGGATTAGAATAAGCCTTGGGAGGACGAAAATGACCTAAATGTTCAACCAATGACACAAAATCACATATTGGATGCACAAGATTGGTTAAAAACCCTAATTGGATTAGAATAAGCCTAGGGAGGACGAAAATGACCTAAATGTTCAACCAATGACACAAAATGGCACAAAATCACATATTGGATGCACAAGATTGGTTAAAAACCCTAATTGGATTAGAATAAGCTTAGGGAGGACGAAAATGACCTAAATGTTCATCCAATGACACAAAATCACTTATTCGATGCACAAGATTGGTTAAAAACCCTAATAGGATTAGAATAATCCTTTGGAGGATGAAAATGACCTAAATACGCAACTAATAGAACAAAATTACATATTGGATGCACAAGATTAGTTAAAAACCCTAATTGGATTAGAATAAGCCTAGGGAGGACGAAAATGAGCTAAATGTTCAACCAATGACACAAAATGACACAAAATCACATATTGGATGCACAAGATTGGTTAAAAACCCTAATTGGATTAGAATAAGCCTAGGGAGGACGAAAATGACCTAAATGTTCAACCAATGACACAAAATCACATATTGGATGCACAAGATTGGTTAAAAACCCTAATTGGATTACAATAAACATAAGGAGGACGAAAATGACCTAAATGTTCTACCAATGACATTAAATAGCAGAAAATCACATATTGGATGCACTAGATTTGTTAAAAACCCTAATTGGATTAGAATAAGCCTAGGGAGGACGAAAATGACCTAAATGTTCAACCAATGACACAAAATCACATATTGGATGCACAAGATTGGTTAAACACCTTAATTGGATTAGAAAAAGCCTAGGGACGACAAAATTGACCTAAATGTGTAACCAATGACACAAAATCACTTATTGGATGCACAAGATTGGTTAAAAACCCTAATGGATTAGAATAAGCTTACGGAGGACGAAAATGCCTAAATGTTCAACCAATGACACAAAATCACTTATTGGATGCACAAGATTGGTTAAAAACCCTAATTGGATTAGAATAAGCCTAGGGAGGACGAAAATGACCTAAATGTGCAACCAATGACACAAAATCACATATTGGATGCACAAGATTGGTTAAAAACCCTAATGGATTAGAATAAGCTTACGGAGGACGAAAATGACCTAAATGTTCAACCAATGACACAAAATCACTTATTGGATGCACAAGATTGGTTAAAAACCCTAATTGGATTAGAATAAGCCTAGGGAGGACGAAAATGACCTAAATGTACAACCAATGACACAAAATCACTTATTGGATGCACAAGATTGGTTAAAAACCCTAATTGGATTAGAATAAGCCTAGGGAGGACGAAAATGACCTAAATGTACAACCAATGACACAAAATCACATATTGGATGCACAAGATTGGTTAAAAACCCTAATGGATTAGAATAAGCTTACGGAGGACGAAAATGACCTAAATGTGCAACCAATGACACAAAATCACATAATGGATGCACAAGATTGGTTAAAAACCCTAATTGGATTAGAATAAGCTTAAGGAGGATGAAAATCACCTAAATGTTCATCCAATGACACAAAATCACTTATTGGATGCACAAGATTGGTTAAAAACCCTAATTGGATTAGAATAAGCCTAGGGAGGACGAAAATGACATAAATGTACAACCAATGACACAAAATCACATATTGGATGCACAAGATTGGTTAAAAACCCTAATGGATTAGAATAAGCTTACGGAGGACGAAAATGACCTAAATGTTCAACCAATGACACAAAATCAATTATTGGATGCACAAGATTGGTTAAAAATCCTAATTGGATTAGAATAAGCCTAGGGAGGACGAAAATGACCTAAATGTGCAACCAATAACACAAAATCACATATTGGATACACAAGATTAGTTAAAAACCCTAATTGGATTAGAATAAGCCTAGGGAGGACGAAAATGACCTAAATGTTCAACCAATGACACAAAATGACACAAAATCACATATTGGATGCACAAGATTGGTTAAAAACCCTAATGGATTAGAATAAGCTTTCGGAGGACGAAAATGACCTAAATGTTCAACCAATGACACAAAATCAATTATTGGATGCACAAGATTGGTTAAAAACCCTAATTGGATTAGAATAAGCCTAGGGAGGACGAAAATGACCTAAATGTGCAACCAATAACACAAAATCACATATTGGATGCACAAGATTGGTTAAAAACCCTAATTGGATTAGAATAAGCCTAGGGAGGACGAAAATGACCTAAATTTTCAACCAATGACAAAAAATACACAAAATCACATATTGGATGCACAAGATTGCTTAAAAACCCTTATTGGATTAGAATAAGCTTAGGGAGGACGAAAATGACCTAAATGTTCATCCAATGACACAAAATCACTTATTGGATGCACAAGATTGGTTAAAAATCCTAATTGGATGAGAATAAGCCTAGGAAGACGAAAATTACCTAACTGTTCAACCGATGACACAAAATCACTTATTGGATGCGCAAGATTGGTTAAAAACCCTAATTTGATTAAAATAAACATAGGGAGGACGAAAATGAACTAAATGTTCTACCAATAACATTAAATGGCAGAAAATCACATATTGGATGCGCTAGATTTGTTAAAAACCCTAATTGGATTAGAATAAGCCTTGGGAGGACGAAAATGACCTAAATGTTCAACCAATGACTCAAAATCACATATTGGATGCACAAGATTGGTTAAAAACCCTAATTGGATTAGAATAAGCTTACGGAGGAAGAAAATGACCTAAATGTTCAACACATGACACAAAATCACTTATTGGATGCAGAAGATTGGTTAAAAACCCTAATTGGATTAGAATAAGCCTAGGAAAGACAAAAATGACCTAACTGTTCAACCGATGACACAAAATCACTTATTGGATGCGCAAGATTGGTTAAAAACCTTAATTGGATTAAAATAAACATGGGGAGGTCGAAATTGACCTAAATGTTCTACCAATGACATTAAATGGCAGAAAATCACATATTGGATGCACTAGATTTGTTAAAAACCCTAATTGGATTAGAATAAGCCTAGGGAGGACGAAAATGACCTAAATGTTCAACCAATGACACAAAATCACATATTGGATGCACAAGATTGGTTAAAAACCCTAATTGGATTAGAATAAGCCTAGGGAGGACAAAAATGACCTAAATAGGAAACCAATGACACAAAATCACATATTGGATGCACTAGATTTGTTAAAAACCCTAATTGGATTAGAATAAGCCTATGCAGGACGAAAATGACCTAAATGTTCAAACAATGACACAAAATGGCACAAAATCACATATTGGATGCACAAGATTGGTTAAAAACCCTATTTGGATTAGAATAAGCCTAGGGAGGACGAAAATGACCTAAATGTGCAACCAATGACACAAAATCACTTATTGGATGCACAAGATTGGTTAAAATCCCTAATTGGATTAGAATAAGCTTAGGGAGGACGAAAATGACCTAAATGTTCATCCAATGACATTAAATGGCAGAAAATCACATATTGGATGCACTAGATTTGTTAAAAACCCTAATTGGATTAGAATAAGCCTATGCAGGACGAAAATGACCTAAATGTTCTACCAATGACATTAAATGGCAGAAAATCACATATTGGATGCACTAGATCTGTTAAAAACCCTAATTGGATAAGAATAAGCCTAGGGAGGACGAAAATGACCTAAATGTTCAACCAATGACACAAAATCACATATTGGATGCACAAGATTGGTTAAAAACCCTAATTGGATTAGAATAAGCTTAGGGAGGACGAAAATGACCTAAATTTTCATCCAATGACACAAAATCACTTATTGGATGGACAAGACTGGTTAAAAACCCTAATGGATTAGATTAAGGTTAGGAAGGACGAAAATGACCTAAATGTTCAACCAATGACACAAAATCACTTATTGGATGCACAAGATTGGTTAAAAACCCTAATGGGATTAGAATATGCCTAGGGAGGACGAAAATAACCTAAATGTGCAACCAATGACACAAAATCACATATTGGATGCACAAGATTGGTTAAGAACCCTAATTGGATTAGAATAAGCTTATGGAGAACGAAAATGACCTAAATGTTCATCCAATGACACAAAATCGCTTATTGGATGCACAAGATTGGTTAAAAACCCTAATTGGATTAGAATAAGCCTAGGGAGGACGAAAATGACCTAAATGTGCCACCAACGACACAAAATCACATATTGGATGCACAAGATTGGTTAAAAACCCTAATTGGATTAAAATAAACATAGGGAAGACGAAAATGACCTAAATGTTCTACCAATGACATTAAATAGCAGAAAATCACATATTGGATGCACTAGATTTGTTAAAAACCCTAATTGGATTAGAATAAGCCTAGGGAGGACGAAAATGACCTAAATGTTCAACCAATGACACAAAATCACATATTGGATGCACAAGATTGGTTAAAAACCCTAATTGGATTAGAATAAGCCTAGGGAGGACAAAAATGACGTAAATAGGCAACCAATGACACAAAATCACATATTGGATGCACTAGATTTGTTAAAAACCCTAATTGGATTAGAATAAGCCTATGCAGGACGAAAATGACCTAAATGTTCAAACAATGACACAAAATGGCACAAAATCACATATTGGATGCACAAGATTGGTTAAAAACCCTATTTGGATTAGAATAAGCCTAGGGAGGACGAAAATGACCTAAATGTTCTACCAATGACACAAAATCACTTATTGGATGCACAAGATTGGTTAAAATCCCTAATTGGATTAGAATAAGCTTAGGGAGGACAAAAATGACCTAAATGTTCATCCAATGACATTAAATGGCAGAAAATCACATATTGGATGCACTAGATTTGTTAAAAACCCTTATTGGATTAGAATAAGCCTATGCAGGACGAAAATGACCTAAATGTTCTACCAATGACATTAAATGGCAGAAAATCACATATTGGATGCACTAGATTTGTTAAAAACCCTAATTGGATTAGAATAAGCCTAGGGAGGACGAAAATGACCTAAATGTTCAACCAATGACACAAAATCACATATTGGATGCACAAGATTGGTTAAAAACCCTAATTGGATTAGAATAAGCCTAGGGAGGACGAAAATGACCTAAATTTTCAACCAATGACACAAAATGGCACAAAATCACATATTGGATGCACAAGATTGCTTAAAAACCCTAATTGGATTAGAATAAGCTTAGGGAGGACGAAAATAACCTAAATGTTCATCCAATGACACAAAATCACTTATTCGATGCACAAGATTGGTTAAAAACCCTAATTGGATGAGAATAATCCTATGGAGGACGAAAATGACCTAAATGTGCAACCGATGACACAAAATCAAATATTGGATCCACAAGATTGGTTAAAAACCCTAATTGGATTAGAATAAGCCTAGGGAGGACGAAAATGACCTAAATGTTCAACCAATGACACAAAATGACACAAAATCACATATTGGATGCACAAGATTGGTTAAAAATCCTAATTGGATTAGAATAAGCTTAGGGAGGACGAAAATGACCTAAATGTTCAACCAATGACACAAAATCACTTATTGGATGCACAAGATTGGTTAAAAACCCTAATTGGATTAGAATAAGCCTAGGGAGGACGAAAATGACCTAAATGTACAACCAATGACACAAAATCACATATTGGATGCACAAGATTGGTTAAAAACCCTAATGGATTAGAATAAGCTTACGGAGGACGAAAATGACCTAAATGTTCAACCAATGACACAAAATCACTTATTGGATGCACAAGATTGGTTAAAAACCCTAATTGGATTAGAATAAGCTTAGGAAGGACGAAAATGACCTAAATATTCCACCAATGACACAAAATCACTTATTGGATGCACAAGATTGGTTAAAACCCTAATTGGATTAGAATAAGCTTAGGAAGGACGAAAATGACCTAAATATTCCACCAATGACACAAAATCACTTATTGGATGCACAAGATTGGTAAAAAACCCTAATAGGATTAGAATAAGCTTAGGGAGGACGAAAATGACCTAAATGTTCATCCAATGACACAAAATCACTTATTCGATGCACAAGATTGGTTAAAAACCCTAATAGGATTAGATTCTAATCCTATGGAGGACGAAAATGACCTAAATGCGCAACCAATAACACAAAATCACATATTGGATGCACAAGATTAGTTAAAAACCCTAATTGGATTAGAATAAGCCTAGGGAGGACGAAAATGAGCTAAATGTTCAACCAATGACACAAAATGACACAAAATCACATATTCGATGCACAATATTGGTTAAAAACCCTAATTGGATTAGAATAAGCCTAGGGAGGACGAAAATGACCTAAATGTTCAACCAATGACACAAAATCACATATTGGATGCACAAGATTGGTTAAAAACACTAATTGGATTACAATAAACATAGGGAGGACGAAAATGACCTAAATGTTCTACCAATGACATTAAATAGCAGAAAATCACATATTGGATGCACTAGATTTGTTAAAAACCCTAATTGGATTAGAATAAGCCTAGGGAGGACGAAAATGACCTAAATGTTCAACCAATGACACAAAATCACATATTGGATGCACAAGATTGGTTAAAAACCCTAATTGGATTAGAATAAGCCTAGGGAGGACAAAAATGACCTAAATAGGAAACCAATGACACAAAATCACATATTGGATGCACTAGATTTGTTAAAAACCCTAATTGGATTAGAATAAGCCTATGCAGGACGAAAATGACCTAAATGTTCAAACAATGACACAAAATGGCACAAAATCACATATTGGATGCACAAGATTGGTTAAAAACCCTATTTGGATTAGAATAAGCCTAGGGAGGACGAAAATGACCTAAATGTGCAACCAATGACACAAAATCACTTATTGGATGCACAAGATTGGTTAAAATCCCTAATTGGATTAGAATAAGCTTAGGGAGGACGAAAATGACCTAAATGTTCATCCAATGACATTAAATGGCAGAAAATCACATATTGGATGCACTAGATTTGTTAAAAACCCTAATTGGATTAGAATAAGCCTATGCAGGACGAAAATGACCTAAATGTTCTACCAATGACATTAAATGGCAGAAAATCACATATTGGATGCACTAGATCTGTTAAAAACCCTAATTGGATAAGAATAAGCCTAGGGAGGACGAAAATGACCTAAATGTTCAACCAATGACACAAAATCACATATTGGATGCACAAGATTGGTTAAAAACCCTAATTGGATTAGAATAAGCTTAGGGAGGACGAAAATGACCTAAATTTTCATCCAATGACACAAAATCACTTATTGGATGGACAAGACTGGTTAAAAACCCTAATGGATTAGATTAAGGTTAGGAAGGACGAAAATGACCTAAATGTTCAACCAATGACACAAAATCACTTATTGGATGCACAAGATTGGTTAAAAACCCTAATGGGATTAGAATATGCCTAGGGAGGACGAAAATAACCTAAATGTGCAACCAATGACACAAAATCACATATTGGATGCACAAGATTGGTTAAGAACCCTAATTGGATTAGAATAAGCTTATGGAGAACGAAAATGACCTAAATGTTCATCCAATGACACAAAATCGCTTATTGGATGCACAAGATTGGTTAAAAACCCTAATTGGATTAGAATAAGCCTAGGGAGGACGAAAATGACCTAAATGTGCCACCAACGACACAAAATCACATATTGGATGCACAAGATTGGTTAAAAACCCTAATTGGATTAAAATAAACATAGGGAAGACGAAAATGACCTAAATGTTCTACCAATGACATTAAATAGCAGAAAATCACATATTGGATGCACTAGATTTGTTAAAAACCCTAATTGGATTAGAATAAGCCTAGGGAGGACGAAAATGACCTAAATGTTCAACCAATGACACAAAATCACATATTGGATGCACAAGATTGGTTAAAAACCCTAATTGGATTAGAATAAGCCTAGGGAGGACAAAAATGACGTAAATAGGCAACCAATGACACAAAATCACATATTGGATGCACTAGATTTGTTAAAAACCCTAATTGGATTAGAATAAGCCTATGCAGGACGAAAATGACCTAAATGTTCAAACAATGACACAAAATGGCACAAAATCACATATTGGATGCACAAGATTGGTTAAGAACCCTAATTGGATTAGAATAAGCTTATGGAGAACGAAAATGACCTAAATGTTCATCCAATGACACAAAATCGCTTATTGGATGCACAAGATTGGTTAAAAACCCTAATTGGATTAGAATAAGCCTAGGGAGGACGAAAATGACCTAAATGTGCCACCAACGACACAAAATCACATATTGGATGCACAAGATTGGTTAAAAACCCTAATTGGATTAAAATAAACATAGGGAAGACGAAAATGACCTAAATGTTCTACCAATGACATTAAATAGCAGAAAATCACATATTGGATGCACTAGATTTGTTAAAAACCCTAATTGGATTAGAATAAGCCTAGGGAGGACGAAAATGACCTAAATGTTCAACCAATGACACAAAATCACATATTGGATGCACAAGATTGGTTAAAAACCCTAATTGGATTAGAATAAGCCTAGGGAGGACAAAAATGACGTAAATAGGCAACCAATGACACAAAATCACATATTGGATGCACTAGATTTGTTAAAAACCCTAATTGGATTAGAATAAGCCTATGCAGGACGAAAATGACCTAAATGTTCAAACAATGACACAAAATGGCACAAAATCACATATTGGATGCACAAGATTGGTTAAAAACCCTATTTGGATTAGAATAAGCCTAGGGAGGACGAAAATGACCTAAATGTGCAACCAATGACACAAAATCACTTATTGGATGCACAAGATTGGTTAAAATCCCTAATTGGATTAGAATAAGCTTAGGGAGGACAAAAATGACCTAAATGTTCATCCAATGACAACAAATCACTTATTGGATGCACAAGATTGGTTAAAAACCCTAATTGCATGAGAATAAGCCTAGGAAAGACGAAAATGACCTAACTGTTCAACTGCAACCAATGACACAAAATCACTTATGGGATGCACACGATTGGTTAAAACCCCTAATTGGATTAGAATAAGCCTTGGGAGGACGAAAATTACCTAAATGTTCAACCAATGACACAAAATGACAAAAAATCACATATTGGATGCACAAGATTGGTTAAAAACCCTAATTGGATTAGAATAAGCCTAGGGAGGACAAAAATGACCTAAATGTGCAACCAATGACACAAAATGACACAACATCACATATTGGAGGCATAAGATTGGTTAAAAACCCGAATTGGATTAAAATAAGCCTAGGGAGGACGAAAATGACCTAAATGTGCAACCAATGACAGAAAATCACTTATTGGATGCACAAGATTGGTTAAAAACCCTAATTGGATTAGAATAAGCCTAGGGAGGACGAAAATGACCTAAATGTTCAACCAATGACACAAAATGACACAAAATTACATATTGGATGCACAAGATTGGTTAAAAACCATAATTGGATTTGAATAAGCCTAGGGAGGACGAAAATGACCTAAATGTGCAACCAATGACACAAAATCACATGTTGGATGCACAAGATTAGTTAAAAACCCAAATTGGATTAGAATACGCCTAGGGAGGACGAAAATGACCTAAATGTTCAACCAATGACACAAAATGACACAAAATCACATATTGGATGCACAAGATTGGTTAAAACTCCTAATTGGATTAGAATAAGCCTAGGGAGGACGAAAATGACCTAATGTTCAACCAATTACACAAAATGACACAAAATCACATATTGGATGCAAGAGATTGGTTAAAAACCCTAATTGGATTAGAATAAGCCTAGGGAGGACAAAATGACCTATTGTTCAACCAATTACACAAAATGACACAAAATCACATATTGGATACACAAGATTAGTTAAAAACCCTAATTGGATTAGAATACGCCTAGGGAGGACGAAAATGACCTACATGTTCAACCAATGACACAAAATGACACAAAATCACATATTGGATGCACAAGATTGGTTAAAAACCATAATTGGATTTGAATAAGCCTAGGGAGGACGAAAATGACCTAAATGTGCAACCAATGACACAAAATCACATGTTGGATGCACAAGATTAGTTAAAAACCCAAATTGGATTAGAATACGCCTAGGGAGGACGAAAATGACCTAAATGTTCAACCAATGACACAAAATCACATATTGGATGCACAAGATTGGTTAAAACTCCTAATTGGATTAGAATAAGCCTAGGGAGGACGAAAATGACCTAATGTTCAACCAATTACACAAAATGACACAAAATCACATATTGGATGCACAAGATTGGATAAAAACCCTAATTGGATTAGAATAAGCCTAGGGAGGACAAAATGACCTATTGTTCAACCAATTACACAAAATGACACAAAATCACATATTGGATACACAAGATTAGTTAAAAACCCTAATTGGATTAGAATATGCCTAGGGAGGACGAAAATGACCTAAATGTTCAACCAATGACACAAAATGACACAAAATCACATATTAGATGCACAAGATTGGTTAAAAACCCTAATTGGATTACAATAAGCTTAGGTAGGACAAAAATGACCTAAATGTGCAACCAATGACACAAAATCACATATTGGATGCACAAGATTGGTTAAAAACCCTAATTGGATTAGAATAAGACAAGGGAGGACGAAAATGACCTAAAAGTTCAACCAATGACACAAAATGACACAAAATCACATATTGGATGCACAAGATTGGTTAAAAACCTTAATTGAATTAGAATAAGCTTAGGGAGGACGAAAATGACGTAAATCTTAAACCAATGACACAAAAACACATATTAAATGCACAAGATTGGTTAAAAACCCTAATTGGATTAGAATAAGCATAGGGAGGTCGAAAATGACCTAAATATGAAACCAAAGACACAAAATCACATATTGGATGCACAAGATTGGTTAAAAACCCTAATTGGATTAGAATAAGCTTAGGGAGGACGAAAATGACCTAAATGTTCAGCCAATGACACAAAATCACTTATTGGATGCACAAAATTGGTTAAAATCCTTAATTGGATTAGAGTAAGCTTAGGGAGGACGAAAATGACCTAAATGTGCAACCAACGACACAAAATCAAATATTGGATGCACAAGATTAGTTAAAAACCCTAATTGGATTAGAATACGCCTAAGGAGGTCGAAAATGACCTAAATATGCAACCAATGACACAAAATCACATATTGGATGCACAAGATTGGTTAAAAACCCTAATTAGATTAGAATCAGCCTAGGGATGACGAAATTGACCTAATGTTCACCCAATTACACAAAATGACACAAAATCACATATTGGATGCACAACATTAGTTAAAAACCCTAATTGGATTAGAATAAGCTTAGGGAGGACGAAAATGACCTAAATGTTCATCCAATGACACAAAATCACTTATTGGATGCACAAGATTGGTCCAAAACCCTAATGGATTAGAATAAGCTTAGGGAGGACGAAAATGACCTAAATATTCAACCAATGACACAAAATCACTTATTGGATGCACAAGATTGGTTAAAAACCCTAATTGGATTAGAATAAGCTTAGGGAGGACGAAAATGACCTAAATGTTCAACCAATGACACAGACTCACTTATTGGATCCACAAGATTGGTTAAAAACCCTAATTGGATTAGAATAAGCCTAGGGAGGACGAAAATGACCTAAATGTGCAAGCAATAACACAAAATCACATTTTTGGATGCACAAGATTGGTGAAAAACCCTAATTGGATTAGCTTAAGCTTAGGGAGGACCAAAATGACCTAAATGTTCAACAAATGACACAAAATCACTTATTCGATGCACAAGATTGGTTAAAAACCCTAATTGGATTAGAATCAGCCTGGGGAGGAAAAAAATGACCTAAACGTTCTACCAATGACATAAAATGGCACAAAATCACATATTGGATGCACAAGATTGGTTAAAAACCCTAATTTGATTAGAATAAGCCTCGGGAGGAAGAAAATGACCTAAATGTTCAACCAATAGCACAAAATTCCATAAAATCACATATTGGATGCACAAGATTGGTTAAAAACCCTAATTGGTTTAGAATAAGCCTAGGGAGGACGAAAATGACCTAAATGTGCAACCAATGACACAAAATCACACATTGGATGCACAAGGTTTGTTAAAAACCCTAATTGGATTAGCATAAGCTTAGGGAGGACGAAGGTGACCTAAATGTTCAACAAATGACACAAAATCACTTATTGGATGCATAAGATTGGTTAAAAACCCTAATTGGATTAGAATAAGCTTAGGGAGTACGAAAATGACCTAAATGTTCTACCAATAACATAAAATTGCACAAAATCACATATGGATGGACAAGATTGGTTAAAAACCCTAATTGGATTAGAATAAGCATAGGGAGGACAAAAATGACCTAAAAGTGCAACCAATGACACAAAATCACACAAAATCACATATTGGATGCAAAAGATTGGTTAAAGACCCTAATTGGATTAGAATAAGCTTAGGTAGGGCGAAAATGACCTAAATCTTCAACCAATGACACAAAATCACTTATTGGATGCACAAGATTGGTTAAAAAATCTAATAGGATTAAAATAAGCCTAGGGAGGACAAAATGACCTATTGTTCAACCAATTACACAAAATCACATATTGGATGCACAAGATTAGTTAAAAACCCTAATTGGATTAGAATACGTCTAGGGAGGACGAAAATGACCTAAATATTTAACCAATGACACAAAATGACACAAAATCACATATTGGATGCACAAGATTGGTTAAAAACCCTAATTGGATTAGAATAAGCCTAGGGAGGAAAAAAAATGACCTAAACGTTCTACCAATGACATAAAATGGCACAAAATCACATATTGGATGCACAAGATTGGTTAAAAACCCTAATTTGATTAGAATAAGCCTCGGGAGGACGAAAATGACCTAAATGTTCAACCAATAGCACAAAATTCCATAAAATCACATATTGGATGCACAAGATTGGTTAAAAACCCTAATTGGATTAGAATAAGCCTAGGGAGGACGTAAATGACCTAAATGTGCAACCAACGACACAAAATCACATATTGGATGCACAAGATTGGTTAAAAACCCTAATTTGATTAGAATAAGCCTAGGGAGGACGAAAATGACCTAAATGTGCAACCAATAACACAAAATCACATATTGGATGCACAAGATTAGTTAAAAACCCTAATTGGATTAGAATACGTCTAGGGAGGACGAAAATGACCTAAATATTTAACCAATGACACAAAATGACACAAAATCACATATTGGATGCACAAGATTGGTTAAAAACCCTAATTGGTTATGAATAAGCCTAGGGAGGACGAAAATGACCTAAATCTTCAACCAATGACACAAAATCACTTATTGGATGCACAAGATTGGTAAAGAAACCTAATAGGATTAGAATAAGCCTAGGGAGGACGAAAATGACCTAAATGTGCAACCAAAAAATACAAAATCACATATTGGATGCACAAGATTAGTTAAAAACCCTAATTGGATTAGAATACGCCTAGGGAGGACGAAAATGACCTAAATGTTTAACCAATGACACAAAATGACACAAAATCACATATTGGATGCACAAGATTGGTTAAAAACCCTAATTGGTTTAGAATAAGCCTAGGGAGGACGAAAATGACCTAAATGTGCAACCAATGACACAAAATCACACATTGGATGCACAAGGTTTGTTAAAAACCCTAATTGGATTAGCATAAGCTTAGGGAGGACGAAGGTGACCTAAATGTTCAACAAATGACACAAAATCACTTATTGGATGCATAAGATTGGTTAAAAACCCTAATTGGATTAGAATAAGCTTAGGGAGTACGAAAATGACCTAAATGTTCTACCAATAACATAAAATTGCACAAAATCACATATGGATGGACAAGATTGGTTAAAAACCCTAATTGGATTAGAATAAGCATAGGGAGGACAAAAATGACCTAAAACTGCAACCAATGACACAAAATCACACAAAATCACATATTGGATGCAAAAGATTGGTTAAAGACCCTAATTGGATTAGAATAAGCTTAGGTAGGACAAAAATGACCTAAATCTTCAACCAATGACACAAAATCACTTATTGGATGCACAAGATTGGTTAAAAAATCTAATAGGATTAGAATAAGCCTAGGGAGGACGAAAATGACCTAAATGTGCAACCAATAACACAAAATCACATATTGGATGCACAAGATTAGTTAAAAACCCTAATTGGATTAGAATACGTCTAGGGAGGACGAAAATGACCTAAATATTTAACCAATGACACAAAATGACACAAAATCACATATTGGATGCACAAGATTCGTTAAAAACCCTAATTGGATTAGAATAAGCCTAGGGAGGACGAAAATGACCTAAATGTTCAACCAATGACACAAAATCACATATTGGATGCAGAAGATTGGTAAAAAACCCTAATTGGATTAGAATAAGTCTAGGGAGGAAAAAAATGACCTAAATGTTCTACCAATGACATAAAATGGCACAAAATCACATATTGGATGCACAAGATTGGTTAAAAAACCTAATTTGATTAGAATAAGCCTCGGGAGGACGAAAATGACCTAAATGTTCAACCAATAGCACAAAATGCCATAAAATCACATATTGGATGCACAAGATTGGTTAAAAACCCTAATTGGTTTAGAATAAGCCTCGGGAGGACGAAAATGACCTAAATGTTCAACCAATAGCACAAAATGCCATAAAATCACATATTGGATGCACAAGATTGGTTAAAAACCCTAATTGGTTTAGAATAAGCCTAGGGAGGACGAAAATGACCTAAATGTGCAACCAATGACACAAAATCACACATTGGATGCACAAGGTTGGTTAAAAACCCCAATTGGATTAGCATAAGCTTAGGGAGGACGAAGGTGACCTAAATGTTCAACAAATGACACAAAATCACTTATTGGATGCACAAGATTGGTTAAAAACCCTAATTGGATTAGAATAAGCCTAGGGAGGACGAAAATGACCTAAATGAGCAACCAGTGACACAAAATCACATATTGGATGCACAAGATTGGTTAAAAACCCTAATTGGATTAGAATAAGCTTAGGGAGTACGAAAATGACCTAAATCTTCATCCAATGACACAAAATCACTTATTGGATGCACAAGATTGGTTAAAAACCCGAATAGGATTAGAATAAGCCTAAGGAGGACGAAAATGACCTAAATAGGAAACCAACGACTCAAAATCACATATTGGATGCACAAGATTGGTGAAAAACCCTAATTGGATTAAAATAAACCTAGGGAGGACAAAAATGACCTAAATGTTCTACCAATGACATAAAATGGCACAAAATCACATATTAGATGCACAAGATTGGTTAAAAACCCTAATTGGATTTGAATAAGCTTAGGGAGTACGAAAATGACCTAAATGTTCATCCAATGACACAAAATCACTTATTGGATGCACAAGATTGGTTAGAAACCGTAATTGGATTAGAATAAGCTTAGGGAGGACGAAAATGACCTAAATGTTCAACCAATGACACAAAATCACATATTGGATGCACAAGATTGGTTAAAAACCCTAATTGGATTAGAATAAGTCTAGTGAGGACGAAAATGACCTAAATGTTCAACCATTGACACAAAATCACATATTGGATGCACAAGATTGGTTAAAAACCCTAATTGGATTAGAATAAGCCTAGGGAGGACGTAAATGACCTAAATGTGCAACCAACGACACAAAATCACATATTGGATGCACAAGATTGGTTAAAAACCCTAATTTGATACGACTCAAAATCACATATTGGATGCACAAGATTGGTGAAAAACCCTAATTGGATTAAAATAAACCTAGGGAGGACAAAAATGACCTAAATGTTCTACCAATGACATAAAATGGCACAAAATCACATATTAGATGCACAAGATTGGTTAAAAACCCTAATTGGATTTGAATAAGCTTAGGGAGTACGAAAATGACCTAAATGTTCATCCAATGACACAAAATCACTTATTGGATGCACAAGATTGGTTAGAAACCGTAATTGGATTAGAATAAGCTTAGGGAGGACGAAAATGACCTAAATGTTCAACCAATGACACAAAATCACATATTGGATGCACAAGATTGGTTAAAAACCCTAATTGGATTAGAATAAGTCTAGTGAGGACGAAAATGACCTAAATGTTCAACCATTGACACAAAATCACATATTGGATGCACAAGATTGGTTAAAAACCCTAATTGGATTAGAATAAGCCTAGGGAGGACGTAAATGACCTAAATGTGCAACCAACGACACAAAATCACATATTGGATGCACAAGATTGGTTAAAAACCCTAATTTGATTAGAATAAGCCTCGGGAGGACGAAAATGACCTAAATGTTCAACCAATAGCACAAAATTCCATAAAATCACATATTGGATGCACAAGATTGGTTAAAAACCCTAATTGGTTTAGGATAAGCCTAGGGAGGACGAAAATGACCGAAATGTGCAACCAATGACACAAAATCACACATTGGATGCACAAGGTTGGTTAAAAACCCTAATTGGATTAGCATAAGCTTAGGGAGGACGAAGGTGACCTAAATGTTCAACAAATGACACAAAATCACTTATTGGATGCATAAGATTGGTTAAAAACCCTAATTGGATTAGAATAAGCTTAGGGAGTACGAAAATGACTTAAATGTTCTACCAATAACATAAAATTGCACAAAATCACATATGGATGGACAAGATTGGTTAAAAACCCTAATTGGATTAGAATAAGCATAGGGAGGACAAAAATGACCTAAAAGTGCAACCAATGACACAAAATCACACAAAATCACATATTGGATGCAAAAGATTGGTTAAAGACCCTAATTCGATTAGAATAAGCTTAGGTAGGACGAAAATGACCTAAATCTTCAACCAATGACACAAAATCACTTATTGGATGCACAAGATTGGTTAAAAAATCTAATAGGATTAGAATAAGCCTAGGGAGGACGAAAATGACCTAAATGTGCAACCAATAACACAAAATCACATATTGGATGCACAAGATTAGTTAAAAACCCTAATTGGATTAGAATACGTCTAGGGAGGACGAAAATGACCTAAATATTTAACCAATGACACAAAATGACACAAAATCACATATTGGATGCACAAGATTGGTTAAAAACCCTAATTGGATTAGAATAAGCTTAGGGAGGACCAAAATGACCTAAAAGTGCAACCAATGACACAAAATCACACAAAATCACATATTGGATGCAAAAGATTGGTTAAAGACCCTAATTCGATTAGAATAAGCTTAGGTAGGACGAAAATGACCTAAATCTTCAACCAATGACACAAAATCACTTATTGGATGCACAAGATTGGTTAAAAAATCTAATAGGATTAGAATAAGCCTAGGGAGGACGAAAATGACCTAAATGTGCAACCAATAACACAAAATCACATATTGGATGCACAAGATTAGTTAAAAACCCTAATTGGATTAGAATACGTCTAGGGAGGACGAAAATGACCTAAATATTTAACCAATGACACAAAATGACACAAAATCACATATTGGATGCACAAGATTCGTTAAAAACCCTAATTGGATTAGAATAAGCCTAGGGAGGACGAAAATGACCTAAATGTTCAACCAATGACACAAAATCACATATTGGATGCAGAAGATTGGTAAAAAACCCTAATTGGATTAGAATAAGTCTAGGGAGGAAAAAAATGACCTAAATGTTCTACCAATGACATAAAATGGCACAAAATCACATATTGGATGCACAAGATTGGTTAAAAAACCTAATTTGATTAGAATAAGCCTCGGGAGGACGAAAATGACCTAAATGTTCAACCAATAGCACAAAATGCCATAAAATCACATATTGGATGCACAAGATTGGTTAAAAACCCTAATTGGTTTAGAATAAGCCTCGGGAGGACGAAAATGACCTAAATGTTCAACCAATAGCACAAAATGCCATAAAATCACATATTGGATGCACAAGATTGGTTAAAAACCCTAATTGGTTTAGAATAAGCCTAGGGAGGACGAAAATGACCTAAATGTGCAACCAATGACACAAAATCACACATTGGATGCACAAGGTTGGTTAAAAACCCCAATTGGATTAGCATAAGCTTAGGGAGGACGAAGGTGACCTAAATGTTCAACAAATGACACAAAATCACTTATTGGATGCACAAGATTGGTTAAAAACCCTAATTGGATTAGAATAAGCCTAGGGAGGACGAAAATGACCTAAATGAGCAACCAGTGACACAAAATCACATATTGGATGCACAAGATTGGTTAAAAACCCTAATTGGATTAGAATAAGCTTAGGGAGTACGAAAATGACCTAAATCTTCATCCAATGACACAAAATCACTTATTGGATGCACAAGATTGGTTAAAAACCCGAATAGGATTAGAATAAGCCTAAGGAGGACGAAAATGACCTAAATAGGAAACCAACGACTCAAAATCACATATTGGATGCACAAGATTGGTGAAAAACCCTAATTGGATTAAAATAAACCTAGGGAGGACAAAAATGACCTAAATGTTCTACCAATGACATAAAATGGCACAAAATCACATATTAGATGCACAAGATTGGTTAAAAACCCTAATTGGATTTGAATAAGCTTAGGGAGTACGAAAATGACCTAAATGTTCATCCAATGACACAAAATCACTTATTGGATGCACAAGATTGGTTAGAAACCGTAATTGGATTAGAATAAGCTTAGGGAGGACGAAAATGACCTAAATGTTCAACCAATGACACAAAATCACATATTGGATGCACAAGATTGGTTAAAAACCCTAATTGGATTAGAATAAGTCTAGTGAGGACGAAAATGACCTAAATGTTCAACCATTGACACAAAATCACATATTGGATGCACAAGATTGGTTAAAAACCCTAATTGGATTAGAATAAGCCTAGGGAGGACGTAAATGACCTAAATGTGCAACCAACGACACAAAATCACATATTGGATGCACAAGATTGGTTAAAAACCCTAATTTGATTAGAATAAGCCTCGGGAGGACGAAAATGACCTAAATGTTCAACCAATAGCACAAAATTCCATAAAATCACATATTGGATGCACAAGATTGGTTAAAAACCCTAATTGGTTTAGGATAAGCCTAGGGAGGACGAAAATGACCGAAATGTGCAACCAATGACACAAAATCACACATTGGATGCACAAGGTTGGTTAAAAACCCTAATTGGATTAGCATAAGCTTAGGGAGGACGAAGGTGACCTAAATGTTCAACAAATGACACAAAATCACTTATTGGATGCATAAGATTGGTTAAAAACCCTAATTGGATTAGAATAAGCTTAGGGAGTACGAAAATGACTTAAATGTTCTACCAATAACATAAAATTGCACAAAATCACATATGGATGGACAAGATTGGTTAAAAACCCTAATTGGATTAGAATAAGCATAGGGAGGACAAAAATGACCTAAAAGTGCAACCAATGACACAAAATCACACAAAATCACATATTGGATGCAAAAGATTGGTTAAAGACCCTAATTCGATTAGAATAAGCTTAGGTAGGACGAAAATGACCTAAATCTTCAACCAATGACACAAAATCACTTATTGGATGCACAAGATTGGTTAAAAAATCTAATAGGATTAGAATAAGCCTAGGGAGGACGAAAATGACCTAAATGTGCAACCAATAACACAAAATCACATATTGGATGCACAAGATTAGTTAAAAACCCTAATTGGATTAGAATACGTCTAGGGAGGACGAAAATGACCTAAATATTTAACCAATGACACAAAATGACACAAAATCACATATTGGATGCACAAGATTGGTTAAAAACCCTAATTGGTTATGAATAAGCCTAGGGAGGACGAAAATGACCTAAATCTTCAACCAATGACACAAAATCACTTATTGGATGCACAAGATTGGTAAAGAAACCTAATAGGATTAGAATAAGCCTAGGGAGGACGAAAATGACCTAAATGTGCAACCAAAAAATACAAAATCACATATTGGATGCACAAGATTAGTTAAAAACCCTAATTGGATTAGAATACGCCTAGGGAGGACGAAAATGACCTAAATGTTTAACCAATGACACAAAATGACACAAAATCACATATTGGATGCACAAGATTGGTTAAAAACCCTAATTGGATTAGAATAAGCCTAGGGAGGACGAAAATGACCTAAATGTTCAACCAATGACACAAAATCACATATTGGATGCACAAGATTGGTAAAAAAACCCTAATTGGATTAGAATAAGCCTAGGGAGGAAAAAAATGACCTAAATGTTCTACCAATGACATAAAATGGCACAAAATCACATATTGGATGCACAAGATTGGTTAAAAACCCTAATTTGATTAGAATAAGCCACGGGAGGACGAAAATGACCTAAATGTTCAACCAATAGCACAAAATGCCATAAAATCACATATTGGATGCACAAGATTGGTTAAAAACCCTAATTGGTTTAGAATAAGCTTAGGGAGTACGAAAATGACCTAAATCTTCATCCAATGACACAAAATCACTTATTGGATGCACAAGATTGGTTAAAAACCCGAATAGGATTAGAATAAGCCTAGGGAGGACGAAAATGACCTAAATAGGAAGCCAACGACTCAAAATCACATATTGGATGCACAAGATTGGTGAAAAACCCTAATTGGATTAAAATAAACCTAGGGAGGACAAAAATGACCTAAATGTTCTACCAATGACATAAAATGGCACAAAATCACATATTAGATGCACAAGATTGGTTAAAAACCCTAATTGGATTAGAATAAGCTTAGGGAGTACGAAACTGACCTAAATGTTCATCCAATGACACAAAATCACTTATTGGATGCACAAGATTGGTTAAAAACCCTAATTGGATTAGAATAAGCTTAGGGAGGACGAAAATGACCTAAATGTTCAACCAATGACACAAAATGACAGAAAATCACATATTGGATGCACAAGATTGGTTAAAAACCCTAATTTGATTAGAATAAGCCTCGGGAGGACGAAAATGACCTAAATGTTCAACCAATAGCACAAAATTCCATAAAATCACATATTGGATGCACAAGATTGGTTAAAAACCCTAATTGGTTTAGAATAAGCCTAGGGAGGACGAAAATGACCGAAATGTGCAACCAATGACACAAAATCACACATTGGATGCACAAGGTTGGTTAAAAACCCTAATTGGATTAGCATAAGCTTAGGGAGGACGAAGGTGACCTAAATGTTCAACAAATGACACAAAATCACTTATTGGATGCATAAGATTGGTTAAAAACCCTAATTGGATTAGAATAAGCTTAGGGAGTACGAAAATGACTTAAATGTTCTACCAATAACATAAAATTGCACAAAATCACATATGGATGGACAAGATTGGTTAAAAACCCTAATTGGATTAGAATAAGCATAGGGAGGACAAAAATGACCTAAAAGTGCAACCAATGACACAAAATCACACAAAATCACATATTGGATGCAAAAGATTGGTTAAAGACCCTAATTCGATTAGAATAAGCTTAGGTAGGACGAAAATGACCTAAATCTTCAACCAATGACACAAAATCACTTATTGGATGCACAAGATTGGTTAAAAAATCTAATAGGATTAGAATAAGCCTAGGGAGGACGAAAATGACCTAAATGTGCAACCAATAACACAAAATCACATATTGGATGCACAAGATTAGTTAAAAACCCTAATTGGATTAGAATACGTCTAGGGAGGACGAAAATGACCTAAATATTTAACCAATGACACAAAATGACACAAAATCACATATTGGATGCACAAGATTGGTTAAAAACCCTAATTGGATTAGAATAAGCTTAGGGAGGACCAAAATGACCTAAAAGTGCAACCAATGACACAAAATCACACAAAATCACATATTGGATGCAAAAGATTGGTTAAAGACCCTAATTCGATTAGAATAAGCTTAGGTAGGACGAAAATGACCTAAATCTTCAACCAATGACACAAAATCACTTATTGGATGCACAAGATTGGTTAAAAAATCTAATAGGATTAGAATAAGCCTAGGGAGGACGAAAATGACCTAAATGTGCAACCAATAACACAAAATCACATATTGGATGCACAAGATTAGTTAAAAACCCTAATTGGATTAGAATACGTCTAGGGAGGACGAAAATGACCTAAATATTTAACCAATGACACAAAATGACACAAAATCACATATTGGATGCACAAGATTCGTTAAAAACCCTAATTGGATTAGAATAAGCCTAGGGAGGACGAAAATGACCTAAATGTTCAACCAATGACACAAAATCACATATTGGATGCAGAAGATTGGTAAAAAACCCTAATTGGATTAGAATAAGTCTAGGGAGGAAAAAAATGACCTAAATGTTCTACCAATGACATAAAATGGCACAAAATCACATATTGGATGCACAAGATTGGTTAAAAAACCTAATTTGATTAGAATAAGCCTCGGGAGGACGAAAATGACCTAAATGTTCAACCAATAGCACAAAATGCCATAAAATCACATATTGGATGCACAAGATTGGTTAAAAACCCTAATTGGTTTAGAATAAGCCTCGGGAGGACGAAAATGACCTAAATGTTCAACCAATAGCACAAAATGCCATAAAATCACATATTGGATGCACAAGATTGGTTAAAAACCCTAATTGGTTTAGAATAAGCCTAGGGAGGACGAAAATGACCTAAATGTGCAACCAATGACACAAAATCACACATTGGATGCACAAGGTTGGTTAAAAACCCCAATTGGATTAGCATAAGCTTAGGGAGGACGAAGGTGACCTAAATGTTCAACAAATGACACAAAATCACTTATTGGATGCACAAGATTGGTTAAAAACCCTAATTGGATTAGAATAAGCCTAGGGAGGACGAAAATGACCTAAATGAGCAACCAGTGACACAAAATCACATATTGGATGCACAAGATTGGTTAAAAACCCTAATTGGATTAGAATAAGCTTAGGGAGTACGAAAATGACCTAAATCTTCATCCAATGACACAAAATCACTTATTGGATGCACAAGATTGGTTAAAAACCCGAATAGGATTAGAATAAGCCTAAGGAGGACGAAAATGACCTAAATAGGAAACCAACGACTCAAAATCACATATTGGATGCACAAGATTGGTGAAAAACCCTAATTGGATTAAAATAAACCTAGGGAGGACAAAAATGACCTAAATGTTCTACCAATGACATAAAATGGCACAAAATCACATATTAGATGCACAAGATTGGTTAAAAACCCTAATTGGATTAGAATAAGCTTAGGGAGTACGAAACTGACCTAAATGTTCATCCAATGACACAAAATCACTTATTGGATGCACAAGATTGGTTAAAAACCCTAATTGGATTAGAATAAGCTTAGGGAGGACGAAAATGACCTAAATGTTCAACCAATGACACAAAATGACAGAAAATCACATATTGGATGCACAAGATTGGTTAAAAACCCTAATTTGATTAGAATAAGCCTCGGGAGGACGAAAATGACCTAAATGTTCAACCAATAGCACAAAATTCCATAAAATCACATATTGGATGCACAAGATTGGTTAAAAACCCTAATTGGTTTAGAATAAGCCTAGGGAGGACGAAAATGACCGAAATGTGCAACCAATGACACAAAATCACACATTGGATGCACAAGGTTGGTTAAAAACCCTAATTGGATTAGCATAAGCTTAGGGAGGACGAAGGTGACCTAAATGTTCAACAAATGACACAAAATCACTTATTGGATGCATAAGATTGGTTAAAAACCCTAATTGGATTAGAATAAGCTTAGGGAGTACGAAAATGACTTAAATGTTCTACCAATAACATAAAATTGCACAAAATCACATATGGATGGACAAGATTGGTTAAAAACCCTAATTGGATTAGAATAAGCATAGGGAGGACAAAAATGACCTAAAAGTGCAACCAATGACACAAAATCACACAAAATCACATATTGGATGCAAAAGATTGGTTAAAGACCCTAATTCGATTAGAATAAGCTTAGGTAGGACGAAAATGACCTAAATCTTCAACCAATGACACAAAATCACTTATTGGATGCACAAGATTGGTTAAAAAATCTAATAGGATTAGAATAAGCCTAGGGAGGACGAAAATGACCTAAATGTGCAACCAATAACACAAAATCACATATTGGATGCACAAGATTAGTTAAAAACCCTAATTGGATTAGAATACGTCTAGGGAGGACGAAAATGACCTAAATATTTAACCAATGACACAAAATGACACAAAATCACATATTGGATGCACAAGATTGGTTAAAAACCCTAATTGGATTAGAATAAGCTTAGGGAGGACCAAAATGACCTAAAAGTGCAACCAATGACACAAAATCACACAAAATCACATATTGGATGCAAAAGATTGGTTAAAGACCCTAATTCGATTAGAATAAGCTTAGGTAGGACGAAAATGACCTAAATCTTCAACCAATGACACAAAATCACTTATTGGATGCACAAGATTGGTTAAAAAATCTAATAGGATTAGAATAAGCCTAGGGAGGACGAAAATGACCTAAATGTGCAACCAATAACACAAAATCACATATTGGATGCACAAGATTAGTTAAAAACCCTAATTGGATTAGAATACGTCTAGGGAGGACGAAAATGACCTAAATATTTAACCAATGACACAAAATGACACAAAATCACATATTGGATGCACAAGATTCGTTAAAAACCCTAATTGGATTAGAATAAGCCTAGGGAGGACGAAAATGACCTAAATGTTCAACCAATGACACAAAATCACATATTGGATGCAGAAGATTGGTAAAAAACCCTAATTGGATTAGAATAAGTCTAGGGAGGAAAAAAATGACCTAAATGTTCTACCAATGACATAAAATGGCACAAAATCACATATTGGATGCACAAGATTGGTTAAAAAACCTAATTTGATTAGAATAAGCCTCGGGAGGACGAAAATGACCTAAATGTTCAACCAATAGCACAAAATGCCATAAAATCACATATTGGATGCACAAGATTGGTTAAAAACCCTAATTGGTTTAGAATAAGCCTCGGGAGGACGAAAATGACCTAAATGTTCAACCAATAGCACAAAATGCCATAAAATCACATATTGGATGCACAAGATTGGTTAAAAACCCTAATTGGTTTAGAATAAGCCTAGGGAGGACGAAAATGACCTAAATGTGCAACCAATGACACAAAATCACACATTGGATGCACAAGGTTGGTTAAAAACCCCAATTGGATTAGCATAAGCTTAGGGAGGACGAAGGTGACCTAAATGTTCAACAAATGACACAAAATCACTTATTGGATGCACAAGATTGGTTAAAAACCCTAATTGGATTAGAATAAGCCTAGGGAGGACGAAAATGACCTAAATGAGCAACCAGTGACACAAAATCACATATTGGATGCACAAGATTGGTTAAAAACCCTAATTGGATTAGAATAAGCTTAGGGAGTACGAAAATGACCTAAATCTTCATCCAATGACACAAAATCACTTATTGGATGCACAAGATTGGTTAAAAACCCGAATAGGATTAGAATAAGCCTAAGGAGGACGAAAATGACCTAAATAGGAAACCAACGACTCAAAATCACATATTGGATGCACAAGATTGGTGAAAAACCCTAATTGGATTAAAATAAACCTAGGGAGGACAAAAATGACCTAAATGTTCTACCAATGACATAAAATGGCACAAAATCACATATTAGATGCACAAGATTGGTTAAAAACCCTAATTGGATTAGAATAAGCTTAGGGAGTACGAAACTGACCTAAATGTTCATCCAATGACACAAAATCACTTATTGGATGCACAAGATTGGTTAAAAACCCTAATTGGATTAGAATAAGCTTAGGGAGGACGAAAATGACCTAAATGTTCAACCAATGACACAAAATGACAGAAAATCACATATTGGATGCACAAGATTGGTTAAAAACCCTAATTGGATTAGAATAACCTAGTGAGGACGAAAATGACCTAAATGTTCAACCATTGACACAAAATCACATATTGGATGCACAAGATTGGTTAAAAACCCTAATTGGATTAGAATAAGCCTAGGGAGGACAAAAATGACCTAAATGTGCAACCAATGACACAAAATGACACAAAATCACATATTGGATGCACAAGATTGGTTAAAAACCCTAATTTGATTAGAATAAGCCTCGGGAGGACGAAAATGACCTAAATGTTCAACCAATAGCACAAAATGCCATAAAATCACATATTGGATGCACAAGATTGGTTAAAAACCCGAATAGGATTAGAATAAGGCTAAGGAGGACGAAAATGACCTAAATAGGCAACCAACAACTCAAAATCACACATTGGATGCACAAGGTTGGTTAAAAACCCTAATTGGATTAGAATACGCCTAGGGAGGACGAAAATGACCTAAATGTTCAACCAATGACACAAAATGACACAAAATCACATATTGGATGCACAAGATTGGTTAAAAACCTTAATTGGATTAGAATAAGCCTAAGGAGGAAGAAAATGACCTAATTGTTCAACCATTGACACAAAATCACATATTGGATGCACAAGATTGGTTAAAAACCCTAATTCGATTAGAATAAGCCTAGGGAGGACGTAAATGACCTAAATGTGCAACCAACGACACAAAATCACATATTGGATGCACAAGATTGGTTAAAAACCCTAATTGTATTAAAATAAACCTAGAGAGGACGAAAATGACCTAAATGTTCTACCAATAACATAAAATGGCACAAAATCACGTATTGGATGAACAAGATTGGTTAAAAACCCTAATTGGATTAAAATAAGCCTAGGGAGGACAAATATGACCTAAATGTGCAACCAATGACACAAAATGACACAAAATCACATATTGGATGCACAAGATTGGTTAATGACCCTAATTGGATTAGAATAAGCTTATGTAGGACGAAAATGACCTAAATGTTCATCTAATGACACAAAATCACTTATTGGATGCACAAGATTGGTTAAAAACCCTAATAGGATTAGAATAAGCCTAGGGAGGACGAAAATGACCAAAATGTGCAACCAATAACACAAAATCACATATTGGATGCACAAGATTAGTTAAAAACCCTAATTGGATTAGAATACGCCTAGGGAGGATGAAAATGACCTAAATGCTTAACCAATGACACAAAATGACACAAAATCACATATTGGATGCACAATATTGTTTAAAAACCCTAAATAGGCAACCAACGACTCAAAATCACATATTGGATGCACAAGATTGGTTAAAAACCCTAATTGGATTAAAATAAACCTAGGGAGGACAAAAATGACCTAAATGTTCAACCAATGACACAAAATCACATATTGGATGCACAAGATTGGTTAAAAACCCTAATTTGATTAGAATAAGCCTAGGGAGGACGAAAATGACCTAAATGTTCAACCAATAGCACAAAATGCCATAAAATCACATATTGGATGCACAAGATTGGTTAAAAAACCTAATTGGTTTTGAATAAGCCTAGGGAGGACGAAAATGACCTAAATGTGCAACCAATGACACAAAATCACACATTGGATGCACAAGGTTGGTTAAAAACCCTAATTGGTATAGAATAAGCTTAGGGAGGACGAAGGTGACCTAAATGTTCAACAAATGACACAAAATCACTTATTGGATGCACAAGATTGGTTAAAAACCCTAATTGGATTAGAATAAGCCAAGGGAGGACGAAAATGACCTAAATGTGCAACCAATGACACAAAATCACATATTGGATGCACAAGATTGGTTAAAAACCCTAATTGGATTAGAATAAGCTTAGGGAGTACGAAAATGACCTAAATCTTCATCCAATGACACAAAATCACTTATTGGATGCACAAGATTGGTTAAAAACCCGAATAGGATTAGAATAAGCCTAGGGAGGACGAAAATGACCTAAATAGGCAACCAACGACTCAAAATCACATATTGGATGCACAAGATTGGTTAAAAACCCTAATTGGATTAAAATAAACCTAGGGAGGACAAAAATGACCTAAATGTTCTACCAATGACATAAAATGGCACAAAATCACATATTGGATTCACCAGATTGGTTAAAAACCCTAATTGGATTAGAATAAGCCTAGGGAGGACGAAAATGACCTAAATGTTCAACCAATGACACAAAATGACATATGGGATGCACAAGATTGGTTAAAAACCCTAAATGGATTAGAATAAGCTTAAGGAGTACGAAAATGACCTAAATATTTATCCAAGGACACAAAATCACTTATTGGATGCACAAGATTGGTTAAAAACCCTAATTGGATTAGAATAAGCCAAGGGAGGACGAAAATGACCTAAATGTGCAACCAATGACACAAAATCACATATTGGATGCACAAGATTGGTTAAAAACCCTAATTGGATTAGAATAAGCTTAGGGAGTACGAAAATGACCTAAATCTTCATCCAATGACACAAAATCACTTATTGGATGCACAAGATTGGTTAAAAACCCGAATAGGATTAGAATAAGCCTAGGGAGGACGAAAATGACCTAAATAGGCAACCAACGACTCAAAATCACATATTGGATGCACAAGATTGGTTAAAAACCCTAATTGGATTAAAATAAACCTAGGGAGGACAAAAATGACCTAAATGTTCTACCAATGACATAAAATGGCACAAAATCACATATTGGATGCACAAGATTGGTTAAAAACCTTAATTGGATTAGAATAAGCCTAGGGAGGACGAAAATGACCTAAATGTTCAACCAATGACACATAATGACATATTGGATGCACAAGATTGGTGAAAAACCCTAATTGGATTAGAATAAGCTTAGGGAGTACGAAGATGACCTAAATGTTTATCCAAAGACACAAAATCACTTATTGGATGCACAAGATTGGTTAAAAACCCTAATTGGATTAGAATAAGCTTAGGAAGGACGAAAATGACCTAAATATTCAACCAATGATACAAAATCACTTATTGGATGCACAAGATTGGTTAAAAACCCTAATAGGATTAGAATAAGCCTAGGGACGACGAAAATGACCTAAATGTGCAACCAATAACACAAAATCACATATTGGATGCACAAGATTGGTTAAAAACCCTAATTGTATTAGAATACGCCTAGGGAGGACGAAAATGACCTAAATGTTTAACCAATGACACAAAATGACACAAAATCACATATTGGATGCAAAAGATTGGTTAAAAACCCTAATTGGATTAGAATAAGCCTATGGAGGACGAAAATGACCTAAATGTTCAACCAATGACATAAAATCACATATTGGATGCACAAGATTGGTTAAAAACCCTAATTAGATTAGAATAAGCCTAGGGAGGAAAAAAATGACCTAAATGTTCTACCAATGGCATAAAATGGCACAAAATCACATATTGGATGCAAAAGATTGGTTAAAAACCCTAATTTGATTAGAATAAGCCTAGGGAGGACGAAAATGACCTAAATGTTCAACCAATAGCACAAAATGCCATAAAATCACATATTGGATGCACAAGATTGGTTAAAAACCCTAATTGGTTTAGAATAAGCCTAGGGAGGACGAAAATGACCTAAATGTGCAACCAATGACACAAAATCACACATTGGATGCACAAGGTTGGTTAAAAACCCTAATTGGATTAGAATAAGCTTAGGGAGGACGAAAGTGACCTAAATGTTCAACAAATGAAACAAAATCACTTATTGGATGCACAAGATTGGTTAAAAACCCTAATTGGATTAGAATAAGCCTAGGGAGGACGAAAATGACGTAAATGTGCAACCAATGACACAAAATCACATATTGGATGCACAAGATTGATTAAAAACCCTAATTGGATTAGAATAAGCTTAGGGAGTACGAAAATGACCTAAATCTTCATCCAATGACACAAAATCACTTATTGGATGCACAAGATTGGTTAAAAACCCGAATAGGATTAGAATAAGCCTAGGGAGGACGAAAATGACCTAAATAGGCAACCAACGACTCAAAATCACATATTGGATGCACAAGATTGGTTAAAAACCCTAATTGGATTAAAATAAACCTAGGGAGGACAAAAATGACCTAAATGTTCTACCAATGACATAAAATGGCACAAAATCACATATTGGATTCACCAGATTGGTTAAAAACCCTAATTGGATTAGAATAAGCCTAGGGAGGACGAAAATGACCTAAATGTTCAACCAATGACACAAAATGACATATGGGATGCACAAGATTGGTTAAAAACCCTAATTGGTATAGAATAAGCTTAGGGAGGACGAAGGTGACCTAAATGTTCAACAAATGACACAAAATCACTTATTGGATGCACAAGATTGGTTAAAAACCCTAATTGGATTAGAATAAGCCAAGGGAGGACGAAAATGACCTAAATGTGCAACCAATGACACAAAATCACATATTGGATGCACAAGATTGGTTAAAAACCCTAATTGGATTAGAATAAGCTTAGGGAGTACGAAAATGACATAAATCTTCATCGAATGACACAAAATCACTTATTGGATGCACAAGATTGGTTAAAAACCCGAATAGGATTAGAATAAGCCTAGGGAGGACGAAAATGACCTAAATAGGCAACCAACGACTCAAAATCACATATTGGATGCACAAGATTGGTTAAAAACCCTAATTGGATTAAAATAAACCTAGGGAGGACAAAAATGACCTAAATGTTCTACCAATGACATAAAATGGCACAAAATCACATATTGGATTCACCAGATTGGTTAAAAACCCTAATTGGATTAGAATAAGCCTAGGGAGGACGAAAATGACCTAAATGTTCAACCAATGACACAAAATGACATATGGGATGCACAAGATTGGTTAAAAACCCTAATTGGATTAGAATAAGCTTAAGGAGTACGAAAATGACCTAAATATTTATCCAAGGACACAAAATCACTTATTGGATGCACAAGATTGGTTAAAAACCCTAATTGGATTAGAATAAGCATAGGGAGGACGAAAATGACCTAAATGTACAACCAATAACACAAAATCACATATTGGATGCACAAGATTAGTTAAAAACCCTAATTGGATTAGAATACGCCTAGGGAGGACGAAAATGACATAAATGTTCAACCCATGACACAAAATGACACAAAATCACATATTGGATGCACAAGATTGGTTAAAAACCCTAATTGGATTAGAATAAGCCTAGGGAGGACGAAAATGACCTAAATGTTCAACCAATAACACAAAATCACATATTGGATGCACAAGATTGGTTAAAAACCCTAATTAGATTAGAATAAGCCTAGGGAGGACAAAAATGACCTAAATGTTCTACCAATGTCATAAAATGGCACAAAATCACATATTGGAAGATTGGTTAAAAACCCTAATTTGATTAGAATAAGGCTAGGGGGGACGAAAATGACCTAAATGTTCAACCAATAGCACAAAATGCCATAAAATCACATATTGGATGCACAAGATTGGTTAAAAACCCTAATTGGTTATGAATAAGCCTATGGAGGACGAAAGTGACCTAAATGTTCAACAAATGACACAAAATCACTTATTGGATGCACAAGATTGGTTAAAAACCCTAATTGGACTAGAATAAGCCTAGGGAGGACGAAAATGACCTAAATGTGCAACCAATGACACAAAATCACATATTGGATGCACAAGATTGGTTAAAAACCCTAATTGGATTAGAATAAGCTTAGGGAGTACGAAAATGACCTAAATCTTCATCCAATGACACAAAATAACTTATTGGATGCACAAGATTGGTTAAAAACCCGAATAGGATTAGAATAAGCCTAGGGAGGACTAAAATGACCTAAATAGGCAACCAACGACTCAAAATCACATATTGGATGCACAAGATTGGTTAAAAACCCTAATTGGATTAAAATAAACCTAGGGAGGACAAAAATGACCTAAATGTTCAACCAATGACACAAAATCACATATTGGATGCACAAGATTGGTTAAAAACCCTAATTAGATTAGAATAAGCCTAGGGAGGACAAAAATGACCTAAATGTTCTACCAATGATATAAAATGGCACAAAATCACATATTCGATGCACAAGATTGGTTAAAAACCCTAATTTGATTAGAATAAGCCTAGGGAGGACGAAAATGACCTAAATGTTCAACCAATGACACAAAATAACACATTGGATGCACAAGGTTGGTTAAAAACCCTAATTGGATTAGAATAAGCTTAGGAAGGACGAAACTGACCTAAATGTTCAACAAATGACACAAAATCACTTATTGGATGCACAAGATTGGTTAAAAACCCTAATTGGATTAGAATAAGCCTAGAGAGGACGAAAATGACGTAAATGTGCAACCAACGACACAAAATCACATATTGGATGCACAAGATTGGTTAAAAACCCTTATTGGATTAGAATAAGCTTAGGGAGTACGAAAATGACCTAAATCTTCATCCAATGACACAAAATCACTTATTGGATGCACAAGATTGGTTAAAAACCTGAATAGGATGAGAATAAACCTAGGGAGGACGAAAATGACTTAAATAGGCAACCAACGACTCAAAATCACATATTGGATGCACAAGGTTGGTTAAAAACTCTAACTGGATTAAAATGAACCTAGGGAGGACAAAAATGACCTAAATGTTCTACCAATGACATAAAATGGCACAAAATCACATATTGGATGCACAAGATTGGTTAAAAACCTTAATTGGATTAGAATAAGCCTAGGGAGGACGAAAATGACCTAAATGTTCAACCAATGACACATAATGACATATTGGATGCACAAGATTGGTTAAAACCCCTAATTGGATTAGAATAAGCTTAGGGAGTACGAAAATGACCTAAATGTTCATCCAAGGACACAAAATCACTTATTGGATGCACAAGATTGGTTAAAAACCCTATTTGGATTAGAATAAGCTTAGGAAGGACGAAAATGACCTAAATATTCAACCAATGATACAAAATCACTTATTGGATGCACAAGATTGGTTAAAAACCCTAATAGGATTAGAATAAGCCTAAGGAGGACGAAAATGACCTAAATGTGCAACCAACAACAGAAAATCACATATTGGATGCACAAGATTAGTTAAAAACCCTAATTGGATTAGAATACGCATAGGGAGGACGAAAATGACCTAAATGTTCAACCAATGACACAAAATGACACAAAATCACATATTGGATGCACAAGATTGGTTAAAAACCCTAATTGGATTAGAATAAGCCTAATGAGGACGAAAATGACCTAAATGTTCAACCATTGACACAAAATCATATATTGGATGCACAAGATTGGTTAAAAACCCTAATTGGATTAGAATAAGCCTAGGGAGGACGTAAATGACCTAAATGTGCAACCAACGACACAAAATCACATATTGGATGCACAAGATTGGTTAAAAACCCTAATTGTATTAAAATAAACCTAGAGAGGACGAAAATGACCTAAATGTTCTACCAATAACATAAAATGGCACAAAATCACGTATTGGATGGACAAGTTTGGTTAAAAACCCTAATTGGATTAGAATAAGCTTAGGTAGGACGAACATGACCTAAATGTTCAACCAATGACACAAAATGACACAAAATCACTTATTGGATGCACAAGATTGGTTAAAAACCCTAATAGGATTAGAATAAGCCTAGGGAGGACGAAAATGACCTAAATGTGCAACCAATAACACAAAATCACATATTGGATGCACAAGATTGGTTAAAAACCCTAATTGGATTAGAATACGGCTAGGGAGGATGAAAATGACCTAAATGTTTAACCAATGAGACAAAATGACACAAAATCACATATTGGATGCAAAAGATTGGTTAAAAACCCTAATTGGATTAGAATAAGCCTAGGGAGGACAAAAATCACCTAAATGTTCTACCAATGGCATAAAATGGCACAAAATCACATTTTGGATGCAAAAGATTGGTTAAAAACCCTAATTTGATTAGAATAAGCCTAGGGAGGACGAAAATGACCTAAATGTTCAACCAATAGCACAAAATGCCATAAAATCACATATTGGATCCACAAGATTGGTTAAAAACCCTAATTGGTTTAGAATAAGCCTAGGGAGGACGAAAATGACCTAAATGTGCAACCAATGACACAAAATCACACATTGGATGCACAAGGTTGGTTAAAAACCCTAATTGGATTAGAATAAGCTTAGGGAGGACGAAAGTGACCTAAATGTTCAACAAATGAAACAAAATCACTTATTGGATGCACAAGATTGGTTAAAAACCCTAATTGGATTAGAATAAGCCTAGGGAGGACGAAAATGACGTAATTGTGCAACCAATGACACAAAATCACATATTGGATGCACAAGATTGTTTAAAAACCCTAATTGGATTAGAATAAGCTTAGGGAGTACGAAAATGACCTAAATCTTCATCCAATGACACAAAATCAATTATTGGATGCACAAGATTGGTTAAAAACCCTAATTGGATTAGAATAAGCTTAGGAAGGACGAAAATGACCTAAATATTCAACCAATGATACAAAATCACTTATTGGATGCACAAGATTGGTTAAAAACCCTAATAGGATTAGAATAAGCCTAGGGTGGACGAAAATGACCTAAATGTGCAACCAATAACACAAAATCACATATTGGATGCACAAGATTGGTTAAAAACCCTAATTGGATTAGAATACGCCTAGGGAGGACGAAAATGACCTAAATGTTTAACCAATGACACAAAATGACACAAAATCACATATTGGATGCAAAAGATTGGTTAAAAACCCTAATTGGATTAGAATAAGCCTATGGAGGACGAAAATGACCTAAATGTTCAACCAATGACATAAAATCACATATTGGATGCACAAGATTGGTTAAAAACCCTAATTAGATTAGAATAAGCCTAGGGAGGACAAAAATCACCTAAATGTTCTACCAATGGCATAAAATGGCACAAAATCACATATTGGATGCAAAATATTGGTTAAAAACCCTAATTTGATTAGAATAAGCCTAGGGAGGACGAAAATGACCTAAATGTTCAACCAATAGCACAAAATGCCATAAAATCACATATTGGATGCACAAGATTGGTTAAAAACCTTAATTGGTTTAGAATAAGCCTAGGGAGGACGAAAATGACCTAAATGTTCAACCAATGACACATAATGACATATTGGATGCACAAGATTGGTTAAAACCCCTAATTGGATTAGAATAAGCTTAGGGAGTACGAAAATGACCTAAATGTTCATCCAAGGACACAAAATCACTTATTGGATGCACAAGATTGGTTAAAAACCCTAATTGGATTAGAATAAGCTTAGGAAGGACGAAAATGACCTAAATATTCAACCAATGATACAAAATCACTTATTGGATGCACAAGATTGGTTAAAAACCCTAATAGGATTAGAATAAGCCTAAGGAGGACGAAAATGACCTAAATGTGCAACCAACAACAGAAAATCACATATTGGATGCACAAGATTAGTTAAAAACCCTAATTGGATTAGAATACGCATAGGGAGGACGAAAATGACCTAAATGTTCAACCAATGACACAAAATGACACAAAATCACATATTGGATGCACAAGATTGGTTAAAAACCCTAATTGGATTAGAATAAGCCTAGTGAGGAAGAAAATGACCTAAATGTTCAACCATTGACACAAAATCATATATTGGATGCACAAGATTGGTTAAAAACCCTAATTGGATTAGAATAAGCTTAGGTAGGACGAAAATGACCTAAATGTTCAACCAATGACACAAAATCACTTATTGGATGCACAAGATTGGTTAAAAACCCTAATAGGATTAGAATAAGCCTAGGGAGGACGAAAATGACCTAAATGTGCAACCAATAACACAAAATCACATATTGGATGCACAAGATAGGTTAAAAACCCTAATTGGATTAGAATACGCCTAGGGAGGACGAAAATGACCTAAATGTTTAACCAATGACACAAAATGACACAAAATCACATATTGGATGCAAAAGATTGGTTAAAAACCCTAATTGGATTAGAATAAGCCTATGGAGGACGAAAATGACCTAAATGTTCAACCAATGACATAAAATCACATATTGGATGCACAAGATTGGTTAAAAACCCTAATTAGATTAGAATAAGCCTAGGGAGGACAAAAATGACCTAAATGTTCTACCAATGGCATAAAATGGCACAAAATCACATATTGGATGCAAAAGATTGGTTAAAAACCCTAATTGGTTTAGAATAAGCCTAGGGAGGACGAAAATGACCTAAATGTGCAACCAATGACACAAAATCACATATTGGATGCACAAGATTGGTTAAAAACCCTAATTGGATTAGAATAAGCCTAGGGAGGACTTAAATGACCTAAATGTGCAACCAACGACACAAAATCACATATTGGATGCACAAGATTTGTTAAAAACCCTAATTGTATTAAAATAAACCTAGAGAGGACGAAAATGACCTAAATGTTCTACCAATAACATAAAATGGCACAAAATCACGTATTGGATGGACAAGATTGGTTAAAAACCCTAATTGGATTAGAATAAGCCTAGGGAGGACAAAAATGACCTAAATGTGCAACCAATGACACAAAATCACATATTGGATGCACAAGATTGGTTAAAAACCCTAATTGGATTAGAATAAGCTTAGGTAGGACGAAAATGACCTAAATGTTCAACCAATGACACAAAATCACTTATTGGATGCACAACATTTGTTAAAAACCCTAATAGGATTCGAATAAGCCTAGGGAGGACGAAAATGACCTAAATGTGCAACCAATAACACAAAATCACATATTGGATGCACAAGATTGGTTAAAAACCCTAATTAGATTAGAATAAGCCTAGGGAGGAGAAAAATGACCTAAATGTTCTACCAATGACATAAAATGGCACAAAATCACATGTTGGATGCACAAGATTGGTTAAAAACCCTAATTTGATTAGAATAAGCCTAGGGAGGACAAAAATGACCTAAATGTTCAACCAATAGCACAAAATGCCATAAAATTACATATTGGATACACAAGATTGGTTAAAAACCCTAATTAGTTTAGAATAAGCCTAGGGAGGACGAAAATGACCTAAATGTGCAACCAATGACACAAAATAGCACATTGGATGCACAAGGTTGGTTAAAAACCCTAATTGGATTAGAATAAGCTTAGGGAGGACGAAAGTGACCTAAATGTTGAACAAATGAAACAAAAGCACTTATTGGATGCACAAGATTGGTTAAAAACCCTAATTGGATTAGAATAAGCCTAGGGAGGACGAAAATGACATAAATGTGCAACCAATGACACAAAATCACATATTGGATGCACAAGATTGATTAAAAACCCTAATTGGATTAGAATAAGCTTAGGGAGTACGAAAATGACCTAAATCTTCATCCAATGACACAAAATCACTTATTGGATGCACAAGATTGGTTAAAAACCCGAATAGGATTAGAATAAGCCTAGGGAGGACGAAAATGACCTAAATAGGCAACCAACGACTCAAAATCACATATTGGATGCACAAGATTGGTTAAAAACCCTAACTGGATTAAAATAAACCTAGGGAGGACAAAAATGACCTAAATGTTCTACCAATGACATAAAATGGCACAAAATCACATATTGGATGCACAAGTTTGGTTAAAAACCTTAATTGGATTAGAATAAGCCTAGGGAGGACGAAAATGACCTAAATGTTCAACCAATGACACATAATGACACAAAATCACATATTGGATGCACAAGATTGGTTAAAAACCCTAATTGGATTAGAATAAGCTTAGGTAGGACGAAAATGACCTAAATGTTCAACCAATGACACAAAATCACTTATTGGATGCACAACATTTGTTAAAAACCCTAATAGGATTCGAATAAGCCTAGGGAGGACGAAAATGACCTAAATGTGCAACCAATAACACAAAATCACATATTGGATGCACAAGATTGGTTAAAAACCCTAATTAGATTAGAATAAGCCTAGGGAGGAGAAAAATGACCTAAATGTTCTACCAATGACATAAAATGGCACAAAATCACATGTTGGATGCACAAGATTGGTTAAAAACCCTAATTTGATTAGAATAAGCCTAGGGAGGACAAAAATGACCTAAATGTTCAACCAATAGCACAAAATGCCGTAAAATTACATATTGGATGCACAAGATTGGTTAAAAACCCTAATTAGTTTAGAATAAGCCTAGGGAGGACGAAAATGACCTAAATGTGCAACCAATGACACAAAATAACACATTGGATGCACAAGGTTGGTTAAAAACCCTAATTGGATTAGAATAAGCTTAGGGAGGACGAAAGTGACCTAAATGTTGAACAAATGAAACAAAAGCACTTATTGGATGCACAAGATTGGTTAAAAACCCTAATTAGTTTAGAATAAGCCTAGGGAGGACGAAAATGACGTAAATGTGCAACCAATGACACAAAATCACATATTGGATGCACAAGATTGGTTAAAAACACTAATTGGATTAGAATAAGCTTAGGGAGTACGAAAATGACCTAAATCTTCATCCAATGACACAAAATCACTTATTGGATGCACAAGATTGGTTAAAAACCCGAATAGGATTATAATAAACCTAGGGAGGACGAAAATGACCTAAATAGGCAACCAACGACTCAAAATCACATATTGGATGCACAAGATTGGTTAAAAACCCTAATTGGATTAAAATAAACCTAGGGAGGACAAAAATGACCTAAATGTTCTACCAATGACATAAAATGGCACAAAATCACATATTGGATGCACAAGATTGGTTAAAAACCTTAATTGGATTAGAATAAGCCTAGGGAGGACGAAAATGACCTAAATGTTCAACCAATGACACATAATGACATATTGGATGCACAAGATTGGTGAAAAACCCTAATTGGATTAGAATAAGCTTAGGGAGTACGAAGATGACCTAAATGTTTATCCAAAGACACAAAATCACTTATTGGATGCACAAGATTGGTTAAAAACCCTAATTGGATTAGAATAAGCTTAGGAAGGACGAAAATGACCTAAATATTCAACCAATGATACAAAATCACTTATTGGATGCACAAGATTGGTTAAAAACCCTAATAGGATTAGAATAAGCCTAGGGACGACGAAAATGACCTAAATGTGCAACCAATAACACAAAATCACATATTGGATGCACAAGATTAGTTAAAAACCCTAATTGGATTAGAATACGCCTAGGGAGGACGAAAATGACCTAAATGTTCAACCAATGACACAAAATGACACAAAATCACATATTGGATGCACAAGATTGGTTAAAAACCCTAATTGGATTAGAATAAGCTTAGGGAGTACGAAAATGACCTAAATGTTCATCCAAGGACACAAAATCACTTATTGGATGCACAAGATTGGTTAAAAACCCTAATTGGATTAGAATAAGCTTAGGAAGGACGAAAATGACCTAAATATTCAACCAATGATACAAAATCACTTATTGGATGCACAAGATTGGTTAAAAACCCTAATAGGATTAGAATAAGCCTAAGGAGGACGAAAATGACCTAAATGTGCAACCAACAACAGAAAATCACATATTGGATGCACAAGATTAGTTAAAAACCCTAATTGGATTAGAATACGCATAGGGAGGACGAAAATGACCTAAATGTTCAACCAATGACACAAAATGACACAAAATCACATATTGGATGCACAAGATTGGTTAAAAACCCTAATTGGATTAGAATAAGCCTAGGGAGGACGAAAATGACCTAAATGTTCAACCAATGACACAAAATCACTTATTGGATGCACAAGATTGGTCTAAAACCCTAATTGGATTAGAATAAGCCTAGGGAGAACGAAAATGACCTAAATGTTCAACCAATGACACAAAATCACATATTGGATGCACAAGATTGGTTAAAAACCCTAATTGGATTAGAATAAGCCTAGGGAGGACAAAAATGACCTAAATGTGCAACCAATGACACAAAATCACATATTGGATGCACAAGATTGGTTAAAAACCCTAATTGGATTAGAATAAGCTTAGGTAGGACGAAAATGACCTAAATGTTCAACCAATGACACAAAATCACTTATTGGATGCACAACATTTGTTAAAAACCCTAATAGGATTCGAATAAGCCTAGGGAGGACGAAAATGACCTAAATGTGCAACCAATAACACAAAATCACATATTGGATGCACAAGATTGGTTAAAAACCCTAATTAGATTAGAATAAGCCTAGGGAGGAGAAAAATGACCTAAATGTTCTACCAATGACATAAAAAGGCACAAAATCACATGTTGGATGCACAAGATTGGTTAAAAACCCTAATTTGATTAGAATAAGCCTAGGGAGGACAAAAATGACCTAAATGTTCAACCAATAGCACAAAATGCCATAAAATTACATATTGGATACACAAGATTGGTTAAAAACCCTAATTAGTTTAGAATAAGCCTAGGGAGGACGAAAATGACCTAAATGTGCAACCAATGACACAAAATAACACATTGGATGCACAAGGTTGGTTAAAAACCCTAATTGGATTAGAATAAGCTTAGGGAGGACGAAAGTGACCTAAATGTTGAACAAATGAAACAAAAGCACTTATTGGATGCACAAGATTGGTTAAAAACCCTAATTGGATTAGAATAAGCCTAGGGAGGACGAAAATGACGTAAATGTGCAACCAATGACACAAAATCACATATTGGATGCACAAGATTGATTAAAAACCCTAATTGGATTAGAATAAGCTTAGGGAGTACGAAAATGACCTAAATCTTCATCCAATGACACAAAATCACTTATTGGATGCACAAGATTGGTTAAAAACCCGAATAGGATTAGAATAAGCCTAGGGAGGACGAAAATGACCTAAATAGGCAACCAACGACTCAAAATCACATATTGGATGCACAAGATTGGTTAAAAACCCTAACTGGATTAAAATAAACCTAGGGAGGACAAAAATGACCTAAATGTTCTACCAATGACATAAAATGGCACAAAATCACATATTGGATGCACAAGATTGGTTAAAAACCTTAATTGGATTAGAATAAGCCTAGGGAGGACGAAAATGACCTAAATGTTCAACCAATGACACATAATGACATATTGGATGCACAAGATTGGTGAAAAACCCTAATTGGATTAGAATAAGCTTAGGGAGTACGAAGATGACCTAAATGTTTATCCAAAGACACAAAATCACTTATTGGATGCACAAGATTGGTTAAAAACCCTAATTGGATTAGAATAAGCTTAGGAAGGACGAAAATGACCTAAATATTCAACCAATGATACAAAATCACTTATTGGATGCACAAGATTGGTTAAAAACCCTAATAGGATTAGAATAAGCCTAGGGACGACGAAAATGACCTAAATGTGCAACCAATAACACAAAATCACATATTGGATGCACAAGATTGGTTAAAAACCCTAATTGTATTAGAATACGCCTAGGGAGGACGAAAATGACCTAAATGTTTAACCAATGACACAAAATGACACAAAATCACATATTGGATGCAAAAGATTGGTTAAAAACCCTAATTGGATTAGAATAAGCCTATGGAGGACGAAAATGACCTAAATGTTCAACCAATGACATAAAATCACATATTGGATGCACAAGATTGGTTAAAAACCCTAATTAGATTAGAATAAGCCTAGGGAGGAAAAAAATGACCTAAATGTTCTACCAATGGCATAAAATGGCACAAAATCACATATTGGATGCAAAAGATTGGTTAAAAACCCTAATTTGATTAGAATAAGCCTAGGGAGGACGAAAATGACCTAAATGTTCAACCAATAGCACAAAATGCCATAAAATCACATATTGGATGCACAAGATTGGTTAAAAACCCTAATTGGTTTAGAATAAGCCTAGGGAGGACGAAAATGACCTAAATGTGCAACCAATGACACAAAATCACACATTGGATGCACAAGGTTGGTTAAAAACCCTAATTGGATTAGAATAAGCTTAGGGAGGACGAAAGTGACCTAAATGTTCAACAAATGAAACAAAATCACTTATTGGATGCACAAGATTGGTTAAAAACCCTAATTGGATTAGAATAAGCCTAGGGAGGACGAAAATGACGTAAATGTGCAACCAATGACACAAAATCACATATTGGATGCACAAGATTGATTAAAAACCCTAATTGGATTAGAATAAGCTTAGGGAGTACGAAAATGACCTAAATCTTCATCCAATGACACAAAATCACTCATTGGATGCACAAGATTGGTTAAAAACCCGAATAGGATTAGAATAAGCCTAGGGAGGACGAAAATGACCTAAATAGGCAACCAACGACTCAAAATCACATATTGGATGCACAAGATTGGTTAAAAACCCTAACTGGATTAAAATAAACCTAGGGAGGACAAAAATGACCTAAATGTTCAACCAATGACACAAAATCACTTATTGGATGCACAACATTTGTTAAAAACCCTAATAGGATTCGAATAAGCCTAGGGAGGACGAAAATGACCTAAATGTGCAACCAATAACACAAAATCACATATTGGATGCACAAGATTGGTTAAAAACCCTAATTAGATTAGAATAAGCCTAGGGAGGAGAAAAATGACCTAAATGTTCTACCAATGACATAAAATGGCACAAAATCACATGTTGGATGCACAAGATTGGTTAAAAACCCTAATTTGATTAGAATAAGCCTAGGGAGGACAAAAATGACCTAAATGTTCAACCAATAGCACAAAATGCCGTAAAATTACATATTGGATGCACAAGATTGGTTAAAAACCCTAATTAGTTTAGAATAAGCCTAGGGAGGACGAAAATGACCTAAATGTGCAACCAATGACACAAAATAACACATTGGATGCACAAGGTTGGTTAAAAACCCTAATTGGATTAGAATAAGCTTAGGGAGGACGAAAGTGACCTAAATGTTGAACAAATGAAACAAAAGCACTTATTGGATGCACAAGATTGGTTAAAAACCCTAATTAGTTTAGAATAAGCCTAGGGAGGACGAAAATGACGTAAATGTGCAACCAATGACACAAAATCACATATTGGATGCACAAGATTGGTTAAAAACACTAATTGGATTAGAATAAGCTTAGGGAGTACGAAAATGACCTAAATCTTCATCCAATGACACAAAATCACTTATTGGATGCACAAGATTGGTTAAAAACCCGAATAGGATTATAATAAACCTAGGGAGGACGAAAATGACCTAAATAGGCAACCAACGACTCAAAATCACATATTGGATGCACAAGATTGGTTAAAAACCCTAATTGGATTAAAATAAACCTAGGGAGGACAAAAATGACCTAAATGTTCTACCAATGACATAAAATGGCACAAAATCACATATTGGATGCACAAGATTGGTTAAAAACCTTAATTGGATTAGAATAAGCCTAGGGAGGACGAAAATGACCTAAATGTTCAACCAATGACACATAATGACATATTGGATGCACAAGATTGGTGAAAAACCCTAATTGGATTAGAATAAGCTTAGGGAGTACGAAGATGACCTAAATGTTTATCCAAAGACACAAAATCACTTATTGGATGCACAAGATTGGTTAAAAACCCTAATTGGATTAGAATAAGCTTAGGAAGGACGAAAATGACCTAAATATTCAACCAATGATACAAAATCACTTATTGGATGCACAAGATTGGTTAAAAACCCTAATAGGATTAGAATAAGCCTAGGGACGACGAAAATGACCTAAATGTGCAACCAATAACACAAAATCACATATTGGATGCACAAGATTAGTTAAAAACCCTAATTGGATTAGAATATGCGTAAGGAGGACGAAAATGACCTAAATGTTCAACCAATGACACAAAATGACACAAAATCACATATTGGATGCACAAGATTGGTTAAAAACCCTAATTGGATTAGAATAAGCCTAGTGAGGACGAAAATGACCTAAATGTTCAACCATTGACACAAAATCACATATTGGATGCACAAGATTGGTTAAAAACCCTAATTGGATTAGAATAAGCTTAGGAAGGACGAAAATGACCTAAATATTCAACCAATGATACAAAATCACTTATTGGATGCACAAGATTGGTTAAAAACCCTAATAGGATTAGAATAAGCCTAGGGACGACGAAAATGACCTAAATGTGCAACCAATAACACAAAATCACATATTGGATGCACAAGATTGGTTAAAAACCCTAATTGTATTAGAATACGCCTAGGGAGGACGAAAATGACCTAAATGTTTAACCAATGACACAAAATGACACAAAATCACATATTGGATGCAAAAGATTGGTTAAAAACCCTAATTGGATTAGAATAAGCCTATGGAGGACGAAAATGACCTAAATGTTCAACCAATGACATAAAATCACATATTGGATGCACAAGATTGGTTAAAAACCCTAATTAGATTAGAATAAGCCTAGGGAGGAAAAAAATGACCTAAATGTTCTACCAATGGCACAAAATCACATATTGGATGCAAAAGATTGGTTAAAAACCCTAATTTGATTAGAATAAGCCTAGGGAGGACGAAAATGACCTAAATGTTCAACCAATAGCACAAAATGCCATAAAATCACATATTGGATGCACAAGATTGGTTAAAAACCCTAATTGGTTTAGAATAAGCCTAGGGAGGACGAAAATGACCTAAATGTGCAACCAATGACACAAAATCACACATTGGATGCACAAGGTTGGTTAAAAACCCTAATTGGATTAGAATAAGCTTAGGGAGGACGAAAGTGACCTAAATGTTCAACAAATGAAACAAAATCACTTATTGGATGCACAAGATTGGTTAAAAACCCTAATTGGATTAGAATAAGCCTAGGGAGGACGAAAATGACGTAAATGTGCAACCAATGACACAAAATCACATATTGGATGCACAAGATTGGTTAAAAACCCTAATTAGATTAGAATAAGCTTATGGAGAACGAAAATGACCTAAATGTTCATCCAATGACACAAAATAACTTATTGGATGCACAAGATTGGTTAAAAACCCTAATGGATTAGAATAAGCTTAGGGAGGACGAAAATGACCTAAATGTTCAACCAATGACACAAAATCACTTATTGGATGCACAAGATTGGTTAAAAACCCTAATTGGATTAGAATAAGCCTAGGGAGGACGAAAATGACCTAAATGTGCAACCAATAACACAAAATCACATATTGGATGCACAAGATTGGTTAAAAACCCTAATTGGATTAGAATACGCCTAGGGAGGACGAAAATGACCTAAATGTTTAACCAATGACACAAAATGACACAAAATCACATATTGGATGCAAAAGATTGGTTAAAAACCCTAATTGGATTAGAATAAGCCTATGGAGGACGAAAATGACCTAAATGTTCAACCAATGACATAAAATCACATATTGGATGCACAAGATTGGTTAAAAACCCTAATTAGATTAGAATAAGCCTAGGGAGGACAAAAATGACCTAAATGTTCTACCAATGGCATAAAATGGCACAAAATCACATATTGGATGCAAAAGATTGGTTAAAAACCCTAATTTGATTAGAATAAGCCTAGGGAGGACGAAAATGACCTAAATGTTCAACCAATAGCACAAAATGCCATAAAATCACATATTGGATGCACAAGATTGGTTAAAAACCCTAATTGGTTTAGAATAAGCCTAGGGAGGACGAAAATGACCTAAATGTTCAACAAATGAAACAAAATCACTTATTGGATGCACAAGATTGGTTAAAAACCCTAATTGGATTAGAATAAGCCTAGGGAGGACGAAAATGACGTAAATGTGCAACCAATGACACAAAATCACATATTGGATGCACAAGATTGGTTAAAAACCCTAATTGGATTAGAATAAGCTTAGGGAGTACGAAAATGACTTAAATCTTCATCCAATGACACAAAATCACTTATTGGATGCACAAGATTGGTTAAAAACCCTAATTGGATTAGAATAAGCTTAGGAAGGACGAAAATGACCTAAATATTCAACCAATGATACAAAATCACTTATTGGATGCACAAGATTGGTTAAAAACCCTAATAGGATTAGAATAAGCCTAGGGAGGACGAAATTGACCTAAATGTGCAACCAATAACACAAAATCACATATTGGATGCACAAGATTAGTTAAAAACCCTAATTGGATTAGAATACGCCTAGGGAGGACGAAAATGACCTAAATGTTCAACCAATGACACAAAATGACACAAAATCACATATTGGATGCACAAGATTGGTTAAAAACCCTAATTTCATTAGAATAAGCCTAATGAGGACGAAAATGACCTATATGTTCAACCATTGACACAAAATCACATATTGGATGCACAAGATTGGTTAAAAACCCTAATTGGATTAGAATAAGCCTAGGGAGGACGTAAATGACCTAAATGTGCAACCAACGACACAAAATCACATATTGGATGCACAAGATTGGTTAAAAACCCTAATTGTATTAAAATAAACCTAGAGAGGACGAAAATGACCTAAATGTTCTACCAATAACATAAAATGGCACAAAATCACGTATTGGATGGACAAGATTGGTTAAAAACCCTAATTAGATTAGAATAAGCCTAGGGAGGACAAAAATGACCTAAATGTGCAACCAATGACACAAAATGACACAAAATCACATATTGGATGCACAAGATTGGTTAAAAACCCTAATTGGATTAGAATAAGCTTAGGTAGGACGAAAATGACCTAAATGTTCAACCAATGACACAAAATCACTTATTGGATGCACAACATTTGTTAAAAACCCTAATAGGATTCGAATAAGCCTAGGGAGGACGAAAATGACCTAAATGTGCAACCAATAACACAAAATCACATATTGGATGCACAAGATTGGTTAAAAACCCTAATTAGATTAGAATAAGCCTAGGGAGGAGAAAAATGACCTAAATGTTCTACCAATGACATAAAAAGGCACAAAATCACATGTTGGATGCACAAGATTGGTTAAAAACCCTAATTTGATTAGAATAAGCCTAGGGAGGACAAAAATGACCTAAATGTTCAACCAATAGCACAAAATGCCATAAAATTACATATTGGATACACAAGATTGGTTAAAAACCCTAATTAGTTTAGAATAAGCCTAGGGAGGACGAAAATGACCTAAATGTGCAACCAATGACACAAAATAACACATTGGATGCACAAGGTTGGTTAAAAACCCTAATTGGATTAGAATAAGCTTAGGGAGGACGAAAGTGACCAAAATGTTGAACAAATGAAACAAAAGCACTTATTGGATGCACAAGATTGGTTAAAAACCCTAATTGGATTAGAATAAGCCTAGGGAGGACGAAAATGACGTAAATGTGCAACCAATGACACAAAATCACATATTGGATGCACAAGATTGATTAAAAACCCTAATTGGATTAGAATAAGCTTAGGGAGTACGAAAATGACCTAAATCTTCATCCAATGACACAAAATCACTTATTAGATGCACAAGATTGGTTAAAAACCCGAATAGGATTAGAATAAGCCTAGGGAGGACGAAAATGACCTAAATAGGCAACCAACGACTCAAAATCACATATTGGATGCACAAGATTGGTTAAAACCCCTAACTGGATTAAAATAAACCTAGGGAGGACAAAAATGACCTAAATGTTCTACCAATGACAGAAAATGGCACAAAATCACATATTGGATGCACAAGATTGGTTAAAAACCTTAATTGGATTAGAATAAGCCTAGGGAGGACGAAAATGACCTAAATGTTCAACCAATGACACATAATGACATATCGGATGCACAAGATTGGTGAAAAACCCTAATTGGATTAGAATAAGCTTAGGGAGTACGAAGATGACCTAAATGTTCATCCAAAGACACAAAATCACTTATTGCATGCACAAGATTGGTTAAAAACCCTAATTGGATTAGAATAAGCTTAGGAAGGACGAAAATGACCTAAATATTCAACCAATGATACAAAATCACTTATTGGATGCACAAGATTGGTTAAAAACCCTAATAGGATTAGAATAAGCCTAGGGACGACGAAAATGACCTAAATGTGCAACCAATAACACAAAATCACATATTGGATGCACAAGATTGGTTAAAAACCCTAATTGTATTAGAATACGCCTAGGGAGGACGAAAATGACCTAAATGTTTAACCAATGACACAAAATGACACAAAATCACATATTGGATGCAAAAGATTGGTTAAAAACCCTAATTGGATTAGAATAAGCCTATGGAGGACGAAAATGACCTAAATGTTCAACCAATGACATAAAATCACATATTGGATGCACAAGATTGGTTAAAAACCCTAATTAGATTAGAATAAGCCTAGGGAGGAAAAAAATGACCTAAATGTTCTACCAATGGCATAAAATGGCACAAAATCACATATTGGATGCAAAAGATTGGTTAAAAACCCTAATTTGATTAGAATAAGCCTAGGGAGGACGAAAATGACCTAAATGTTCAACCAATAGCACAAAATGCCATAAAATCACATATTGGATGCACAAGATTGGTTAAAAACCCTAATTGGTTTAGAATAAGCCTAGGGAGGACGAAAATGACCTAAATGTGCAACCAATGACACAAAATCACACATTGGATGCACAAGGTTGGTTAAAAACCCTAATTGGATTAGAATAAGCTTAGGGAGGACGAAAGTGACCTAAATGTTCAACAAATGAAACAAAATCACTTATTGGATGCACAAGATTGGTTAAAAACCCTAATTGGATTAGAATAAGCCTAGGGAGGACGAAAATGACGTAATTGTGCAACCAATGACACAAAATCACATATTGGATGCACAAGATTGTTTAAAAACCCTAATTGGATTAGAATAAGCTTAGGGAGTACGAAAATGACCTAAATCTTCATCCAATGACACAAAATCAATTATTGGATGCACAAGATTGGTTAAAAACCCTAATTGGATTAGAATAAGCTTAGGAAGGACGAAAATGACCTAAATATTCAACCAATGATACAAAATCACTTATTGGATGCACAAGATTGGTTAAAAACCCTAATAGGATTAGAATAAGCCTAGGGTGGACGAAAATGACCTAAATGTGCAACCAATAACACAAAATCACATATTGGATGCACAAGATTGGTTAAAAACCCTAATTGGATTAGAATACGCCTAGGGAGGACGAAAATGACCTAAATGTTTAACCAATGACACAAAATGACACAAAATCACATATTGGATGCAAAAGATTGGTTAAAAACCCTAATTGGATTAGAATAAGCCTATGGAGGACGAAAATGACCTAAATGTTCAACCAATGACATAAAATCACATATTGGATGCACAAGATTGGTTAAAAACCCTAATTAGATTAGAATAAGCCTAGGGAGGACAAAAATGACCTAAATGTTCTACCAATGGCATAAAATGGCACAAAATCACATATTGGATGCAAAAGATTGGTTAAAAACCCTAATTTGATTAGAATAAGCCTAGGGAGGACGAAAATGACCTAAATGTTCAACCAATAGCACAAAATGCCATAAAATCACATATTGGATGCACAAGATTGGTTAAAAACCCTAATTGGTTTAGAATAAGCCTAGGGAGGACGAAAATGACCTAAATGTTCAACAAATGAAACAAAATCACTTATTGGATGCACAAGATTGGTTAAAAACCCTAATTGGATTAGAATAAGCCTAGGGAGGACGAAAATGACGTAAATGTGCAACCAATGACACAAAATCACATATTGGATGCACAAGATTGGTTAAAAACCCTAATTGGATTAGAATAAGCTTAGGGAGTACGAAAATGACTTAAATCTTCATCCAATGACACAAAATCACTTATTGGATGCACAAGATTGGTTAAAAACCCTAATTGGATTAGAATAAGCTTAGGAAGGACGAAAATGACCTAAATATTCAACCAATGATACAAAATCACTTATTGGATGCACAAGATTGGTTAAAAACCCTAATAGGATTAGAATAAGCCTAGGGAGGACGAAATTGACCTAAATGTGCAACCAATAACACAAAATCACATATTGGATGCACAAGATTAGTTAAAAACCCTAATTGGATTAGAATACGCCTAGGGAGGACGAAAATGACCTAAATGTTCAACCAATGACACAAAATGACACAAAATCACATATTGGATGCACAAGATTGGTTAAAAACCCTAATTTCATTAGAATAAGCCTAATGAGGACGAAAATGACCTATATGTTCAACCATTGACACAAAATCACATATTGGATGCACAAGATTGGTTAAAAACCCTAATTGGATTAGAATAAGCCTAGGGAGGACGTAAATGACCTAAATGTGCAACCAACGACACAAAATCACATATTGGATGCACAAGATTGGTTAAAAACCCTAATTGTATTAAAATAAACCTAGAGAGGACGAAAATGACCTAAATGTTCTACCAATAACATAAAATGGCACAAAATCACGTATTGGATGGACAAGATTGGTTAAAAACCCTAATTAGATTAGAATAAGCCTAGGGAGGACAAAAATGACCTAAATGTGCAACCAATGACACAAAATGACACAAAATCACATATTGGATGCACAAGATTGGTTAAAAACCCTAATTGGATTAGAATAAGCTTAGGTAGGACGAAAATGACCTAAATGTTCAACCAATGACACAAAATCACTTATTGGATGCACAACATTTGTTAAAAACCCTAATAGGATTCGAATAAGCCTAGGGAGGACGAAAATGACCTAAATGTGCAACCAATAACACAAAATCACATATTGGATGCACAAGATTGGTTAAAAACCCTAATTAGATTAGAATAAGCCTAGGGAGGAGAAAAATGACCTAAATGTTCTACCAATGACATAAAATGGCACAAAATCACATGTTGGATGCACAAGATTGGTTAAAAACCCTAATTTGATTAGAATAAGCCTAGGGAGGACAAAAATGACCTAAATGTTCAACCAATAGCACAAAATGCCGTAAAATTACATATTGGATGCACAAGATTGGTTAAAAACCCTAATTAGTTTAGAATAAGCCTAGGGAGGACGAAAATGACCTAAATGTGCAACCAATGACACAAAATAACACATTGGATGCACAAGGTTGGTTAAAAACCCTAATTGGATTAGAATAAGCTTAGGGAGGACGAAAGTGACCTAAATGTTGAACAAATGAAACAAAAGCACTTATTGGATGCACAAGATTGGTTAAAAACCCTAATTAGTTTAGAATAAGCCTAGGGAGGACGAAAATGACTTAAATGTGCAACCAATAGCACAAAATGCCATAAAATTACATATTGGATACACAAGATTGGTTAAAAACCCTAATTAGTTTAGAATAAGCCTAGGGAGGACGAAAATGACCTAAATGTGCAACCAATGACACAAAATAACACATTGGATGCACAAGGTTGGTTAAAAACCCTAATTGGATTAGAATAAGCTTAGGTAGGACGAAAATGACCTAAATGTTCAACCAATGACACAAAATCACTTATTGGATGCACAACATTTGTTAAAAACCCTAATAGGATTCGAATAAGCCTAGGGAGGACGAAAATGACCTAAATGTGCAACCAATAACACAAAATCACATATTGGATGCACAAGATTGGTTAAAAACCCTAATTAGATTAGAATAAGCCTAGGGAGGAGAAAAATGACCTAAATGTTCTACCAATGACATAAAAAGGCACAAAATCACATGTTGGATGCACAAGATTGGTTAAAAACCCTAATTTGATTAGAATAAGCCTAGGGAGGACAAAAATGACCTAAATGTTCAACCAATAGCACAAAATGCCATAAAATTACATATTGGATACACAAGATTGGTTAAAAACCCTAATTAGTTTAGAATAAGCCTAGGGAGGACAAAAATGACCTAAATGTGCAACCAATGACACAAAATAACACATTGGATGCACAAGGTTGGTTAAAAACCCTAATTGGATTAGAATAAGCTTAGGGAGGACGAAAGTGACCAAAATGTTGAACAAATGAAACAAAAGCACTTATTGGATGCACAAGATTGGTTAAAAACCCTAATTGGATTAGAATAAGCCTAGGGAGGACGAAAATGACGTAAATGTGCAACCAATGACACAAAATCACATATTGGATGCACAAGATTGATTAAAAACCCTAATTGGATTAGAATAAGCTTAGGGAGTACGAAAATGACCTAAATCTTCATCCAATGACACAAAATCACTTATTAGATGCACAAGATTGGTTAAAAACCCGAATAGGATTAGAATAAGCCTAGGGAGGACGAAAATGACCTAAATAGGCAACCAACGACTCAAAATCACATATTGGATGCACAAGATTGGTTAAAACCCCTAACTGGATTAAAATAAACCTAGGGAGGACAAAAATGACCTAAATGTTCTACCAATGACATAAAATGGCACAAAATCACATATTGGATGCACAAGATTGGTTAAAAACCTTAATTGGATTAGAATAAGCCTAGGGAGGACGAAAATGACCTAAATGTTCAACCAATGACACATAATGACATATCGGATGCACAAGATTGGTGAAAAACCCTAATTGGATTAGAATAAGCTTAGGGAGTACGAAGATGACCTAAATGTTCATCCAAAGACACAAAATCACTTATTGGATGCACAAGATTGGTTAAAAACCCTAATTGGATTAGAATAAGCTTAGGAAGGACGAAAATGACCTAAATATTCAACCAATGATACAAAATCACTTATTGGATGCACAAGATTGGTTAAAAACCCTAATAGGATTAGAATAAGCCTAGGGACGACGAAAATGACCTAAATGTGCAACCAATAACACAAAATCACATATTGGATGCACAAGATTGGTTAAAAACCCTAATTGTATTAGAATACGCCTAGGGAGGACGAAAATGACCTAAATGTTTAACCAATGACACAAAATGACACAAAATCACATATTGGATGCAAAAGATTGGTTAAAAACCCTAATTGGATTAGAATAAGCCTATGGAGGACGAAAATGACCTAAATGTTCAACCAATGACATAAAATCACATATTGGATGCACAAGATTGGTTAAAAACCCTAATTAGATTAGAATAAGCCTAGGGAGGAAAAAAATGACCTAAATGTTCTACCAATGGCATAAAATGGCACAAAATCACATATTGGATGCAAAAGATTGGTTAAAAACCCTAATTTGATTAGAATAAGCCTAGGGAGGACGAAAATGACCTAAATGTTCAACCAATAGCACAAAATGCCATAAAATCACATATTGGATGCACAAGATTGGTTAAAAACCCTAATTGGTTTAGAATAAGCCTAGGGAGGACGAAAATGACCTAAATGTGCAACCAATGACACAAAATCACACATTGGATGCACAAGGTTGGTTAAAAACCCTAATTGGATTAGAATAAGCTTAGGGAGGACGAAAGTGACCTAAATGTTCAACAAATGAAACAAAATCACTTATTGGATGCACAAGATTGGTTAAAAACCCTAATTGGATTAGAATAAGCCTAGGGAGGACGAAAATGACGTAATTGTGCAACCAATGACACAAAATCACATATTGGATGCACAAGATTGTTTAAAAACCCTAATTGGATTAGAATAAGCTTAGGGAGTACGAAAATGACCTAAATCTTCATCCAATGACACAAAATCAATTATTGGATGCACAAGATTGGTTAAAAACCCTAATTGGATTAGAATAAGCTTAGGAAGGACGAAAATGACCTAAATATTCAACCAATGATACAAAATCACTTATTGGATGCACAAGATTGGTTAAAAACCCTAATAGGATTAGAATAAGCCTAGGGTGGACGAAAATGACCTAAATGTGCAACCAATAACACAAAATCACATATTGGATGCACAAGATTGGTTAAAAACCCTAATTGGATTAGAATACGCCTAGGGAGGACGAAAATGACCTAAATGTTTAACCAATGACACAAAATGACACAAAATCACATATTGGATGCAAAAGATTGGTTAAAAACCCTAATTGGATTAGAATAAGCCTATGGAGGACGAAAATGACCTAAATGTTCAACCAATGACATAAAATCACATATTGGATGCACAAGATTGGTTAAAAACCCTAATTAGATTAGAATAAGCCTAGGGAGGACAAAAATGACCTAAATGTTCTACCAATGGCATAAAATGGCACAAAATCACATATTGGATGCAAAAGATTGGTTAAAAACCCTAATTTGATTAGAATAAGCCTAGGGAGGACGAAAATGACCTAAATGTTCAACCAATAGCACAAAATGCCATAAAATCACATATTGGATGCACAAGATTGGTTAAAAACCCTAATTGGTTTAGAATAAGCCTAGGGAGGACGAAAATGACCTAAATGTTCAACAAATGAAACAAAATCACTTATTGGATGCACAAGATTGGTTAAAAACCCTAATTGGATTAGAATAAGCCTAGGGAGGACGAAAATGACGTAAATGTGCAACCAATGACACAAAATCACATATTGGATGCACAAGATTGGTTAAAAACCCTAATTGGATTAGAATAAGCTTAGGGAGTACGAAAATGACTTAAATCTTCATCCAATGACACAAAATCACTTATTGGATGCACAAGATTGGTTAAAAACCCTAATTGGATTAGAATAAGCTTAGGAAGGACGAAAATGACCTAAATATTCAACCAATGATACAAAATCACTTATTGGATGCACAAGATTGGTTAAAAACCCTAATAGGATTAGAATAAGCCTAGGGAGGACGAAATTGACCTAAATGTGCAACCAATAACACAAAATCACATATTGGATGCACAAGATTAGTTAAAAACCCTAATTGGATTAGAATACGCCTAGGGAGGACGAAAATGACCTAAATGTTCAACCAATGACACAAAATGACACAAAATCACATATTGGATGCACAAGATTGGTTAAAAACCCTAATTTCATTAGAATAAGCCTAATGAGGACGAAAATGACCTATATGTTCAACCATTGACACAAAATCACATATTGGATGCACAAGATTGGTTAAAAACCCTAATTGGATTAGAATAAGCCTAGGGAGGACGTAAATGACCTAAATGTGCAACCAACGACACAAAATCACATATTGGATGCACAAGATTGGTTAAAAACCCTAATTGTATTAAAATAAACCTAGAGAGGACGAAAATGACCTAAATGTTCTACCAATAACATAAAATGGCACAAAATCACGTATTGGATGGACAAGATTGGTTAAAAACCCTAATTAGATTAGAATAAGCCTAGGGAGGACAAAAATGACCTAAATGTGCAACCAATGACACAAAATGACACAAAATCACATATTGGATGCACAAGATTGGTTAAAAACCCTAATTGGATTAGAATAAGCTTAGGTAGGACGAAAATGACCTAAATGTTCAACCAATGACACAAAATCACTTATTGGATGCACAACATTTGTTAAAAACCCTAATAGGATTCGAATAAGCCTAGGGAGGACGAAAATGACCTAAATGTGCAACCAATAACACAAAATCACATATTGGATGCACAAGATTGGTTAAAAACCCTAATTAGATTAGAATAAGCCTAGGGAGGAGAAAAATGACCTAAATGTTCTACCAATGACATAAAATGGCACAAAATCACATGTTGGATGCACAAGATTGGTTAAAAACCCTAATTTGATTAGAATAAGCCTAGGGAGGACAAAAATGACCTAAATGTTCAACCAATAGCACAAAATGCCGTAAAATTACATATTGGATGCACAAGATTGGTTAAAAACCCTAATTAGTTTAGAATAAGCCTAGGGAGGACGAAAATGACCTAAATGTGCAACCAATGACACAAAATAACACATTGGATGCACAAGGTTGGTTAAAAACCCTAATTGGATTAGAATAAGCTTAGGGAGGACGAAAGTGACCTAAATGTTGAACAAATGAAACAAAAGCACTTATTGGATGCACAAGATTGGTTAAAAACCCTAATTAGTTTAGAATAAGCCTAGGGAGGACGAAAATGACGTAAATGTGCAACCAATAGCACAAAATGCCATAAAATTACATATTGGATACACAAGATTGGTTAAAAACCCTAATTAGTTTATTATAAGCCTAGGGAGGACGAAAATGACCTAAATGTGCAACCAATGACACAAAATAACACATTGGATGCACAAGGTTGGTTAAAAACCCTAATTGGATTAGAATAAGCTTAGGTAGGACGAAAATGACCTAAATGTTCAACCAATGACACAAAATCACTTATTGGATGCACAACATTTGTTAAAAACCCTAATAGGATTCGAATAAGCCTAGGGAGGACGAAAATGACCTAAATGTGCAACCAATAACACAAAATCACATATTGGATGCACAAGATTGGTTAAAAACCCTAATTAGATTAGAATAAGCCTAGGGAGGAGAAAAATGACCTAAATGTTCTACCAATGACATAAAATGGCACAAAATCACATGTTGGATGCACAAGATTGGTTAAAAACCCTAATTTGATTAGAATAAGCCTAGGGAGGACAAAAATGACCTAAATGTTCAACCAATAGCACAAAATGCCGTAAAATTACATATTGGATGCACAAGATTGGTTAAAAACCCTAATTAGTTTAGAATAAGCCTAGGGAGGACGAAAATGACCTAAATGTGCAACCAATGACACAAAATAACACATTGGATGCACAAGGTTGGTTAAAAACCCTAATTGGATTAGAATAAGCTTAGGGAGGACGAAAGTGACCTAAATGTTGAACAAATGAAACAAAAGCACTTATTGGATGCACAAGATTGGTTAAAAACCCTAATTAGTTTAGAATAAGCCTAGGGAGGACGAAAATGACGTAAATGTGCAACCAATGACACAAAATCACATATTGGATGCACAAGATTGGTTAAAAACACTAATTGGATTAGAATAAGCTTAGGGAGTACGAAAATGACCTAAATCTTCATCCAATGACACAAAATCACTTATTGGATGCACAAGATTGGTTAAAAACCCGAATAGGATTATAATAAACCTAGGGAGGACGAAAATGACCTAAATAGGCAACCAACGACTCAAAATCACATATTGGATGCACAAGATTGGTTAAAAACCCTAATTGGATTAAAATAAACCTAGGGAGGACAAAAATGACCTAAATGTTCTACCAATGACATAAAATGGCACAAAATCACATATTGGATGCACAAGATTGGTTAAAAACCTTAATTGGATTAGAATAAGCCTAGGGAGGACGAAAATGACCTAAATGTTCAACCAATGACACATAATGACATATTGGATGCACAAGATTGGTGAAAAACCCTAATTGGATTAGAATAAGCTTAGGGAGTACGAAGATGACCTAAATGTTTATCCAAAGACACAAAATCACTTATTGGATGCACAAGATTGGTTAAAAACCCTAATTGGATTAGAATAAGCTTAGGAAGGACGAAAATGACCTAAATATTCAACCAATGATACAAAATCACTTATTGGATGCACAAGATTGGTTAAAAACCCTAATAGGATTAGAATAAGCCTAGGGACGACGAAAATGACCTAAATGTGCAACCAATAACACAAAATCACATATTGGATGCACAAGATTAGTTAAAAACCCTAATTGGATTAGAATACGCCTAGGGAGGACGAAAATGACCGAAATGTTCAACCAATAACACAAAATGACACAAAATCACATATTGGATGCACAAGATTGGTTAAAAACCCTAATTGGATTAGAATAAGCCTAGGGAGGACGAAAATGACCTAAATGTTCAACCAATGACACATAATGACATATTGGATGCACAAGATTGGTGAAAAACCCTAATTGGATTAGAATAAGCTTATGGAGTACGAAGATGACCTAAATGTTTATCCAAAGACACAAAATCACTTATTGGATGCACAAGATTGGTTAAAAACCCTAATTGGATTAGAATAAGCTTAGGAAGGACGAAAATGACCTAAATGTGCAACCAACGACACAAAATCACATATTGGATGCACAAGATTGGTTAAAAACCCTAATTGTATTAAAATAAACCTAGAGAGGACGAAAATGACCTAAATGTTCTACCAATAACATAAAATGGCACAAAATCACGTATTGGATGGACAAGATTGGTTAAAAACCCTAATTAGATTAGAATAAGCCTAGGGAGGACAAAAATGACCTAAATGTGCAACCAATGACACAAAATGACACAAAATCACATATTGGATGCACAAGATTGGTTAAAAACCCTAATTGGATTAGAATAAGCTTAGGTAGGACGAAAATGACCTAAATGTTCAACCAATGACACAAAATCACTTATTGGATGCACAACATTTGTTAAAAACCCTAATAGGATTCGAATAAGCCTAGGGAGGACGAAAATGACCTAAATGTGCAACCAATAACACAAAATCACATATTGGATGCACAAGATTGGTTAAAAACCCTAATTAGATTAGAATAAGCCTAGGGAGGAGAAAAATGACCTAAATGTTCTACCAATGACATAAAAAGGCACAAAATCACATGTTGGATGCACAAGATTGGTTAAAAACCCTAATTTGATTAGAATAAGCCTAGGGAGGACAAAAATGACCTAAATGTTCAACCAATAGCACAAAATGCCATAAAATTACATATTGGATACACAAGATTGGTTAAAAACCCTAATTAGTTTAGAATAAGCCTAGGGAGGACGAAAATGACCTAAATGTGCAACCAATGACACAAAATAACACATTGGATGCACAAGGTTGGTTAAAAACCCTAATTGGATTAGAATAAGCTTAGGGAGGACGAAAGTGACCTAAATGTTGAACAAATGAAACAAAAGCACTTATTGGATGCACAAGATTGGTTAAAAACCCTAATTGGATTAGAATAAGCCTAGGGAGGACGAAAATGACGTAAATGTGCAACCAATGACACAAAATCACATATTGGATGCACAAGATTGGTTAAAAACCCTCATTGGATTAGAATAAGCTTAGGGAGTACGAAAATGACCTAAATCTTCATCCAATTACACAAAATCACTTATTGGATGCACAAGATTGGTTAAAAACCCAAATAGGATTAGAATAAGCCTAGGGAGGACGAAAATGACCTAAATAGGCAACCAACGACTCAAAATCACATATTGGATGCACAAGATTGGTTAAAAACCCTAATTGGATTAAAATAAACCTAGGGAGGACAAAAATGACCTAAATGTTCTACCAATGACATAAAATGGCACAAAATCACATATTGGATGCACAAGATTGGTTAAAAACCTTAATTGGATTAGAATAAGCCTAGGGAGGACGAAAATGACCTAAATGTTCAACCAATGACACATAATGACATATTGGATGCACAAGATTGGTGAAAAACCCTAATTGGATTAGAATAAGCTTAGGGAGTACGAAGATGACCTAAATGTTTATCCAAAGACACAAAATCACTTATTGGATGCACAAGATTGGTTAAAAACCCTAATTGGATTAGAATAAGCTTAGGAAGGACGAAAATGACCTAAATATTCAACCAATGATACAAAATCACTTATTGGATGCACAAGATTGGTTAAAAACCCTAATAGGATTAGAATAAGCCTAGGGACGACGAAAATGACCTAAATGTGCAACCAATAACACAAAATCACATATTGGATGCACAAGATTGGTTAAAAACCCTAATTGTATTAGAATACGCCTAGGGAGGACGAAAATGACCTAAATGTTTAACCAATGACACAAAATGACACAAAATCACATATTGGATGCAAAAGATTGGTTAAAAACCCTAATTGGATTAGAATAAGCCTATGGAGGACGAAAATGACCTAAATGTTCAACCAATGACATAAAATCACATATTGGATGCACAAGATTGGTTAAAAACCCTAATTAGATTAGAATAAGCCTAGGGAGGAAAAAAATGACCTAAATGTTCTACCAATGGCATAAAATGGCACAAAATCACATATTGGATGCAAAAGATTGGTTAAAAACCCTAATTTGATTAGAATAAGCCTAGGGAGGACGAAAATGACCTAAATGTTCAACCAATAGCACAAAATGCCATAAAATCACATATTGGATGCACAAGATTGGTTAAAAACCCTAATTGGTTTAGAATAAGCCTAGGGAGGACGAAAATGACCTAAATGTGCAACCAATGACACAAAATCACACATTGGATGCACAAGGTTGGTTAAAAACCCTAATTGGATTAGAATAAGCTTAGGGAGGACGAAAGTGACCTAAATGTTCAACAAATGAAACAAAATCACTTATTGGATGCACAAGATTGGTTAAAAACCCTAATTGGATTAGAATAAGCCTAGGGAGGACGAAAATGACGTAAATGTGCAACCAATGACACAAAATCACATATTGGATGCACAAGATTGGTTAAAAACCCTAATTGGATTAAATTAAGCTTAGGGAGTACGAAAATGACCTAAATCTTCATCCAATGACACAAAATCACTTATTGGATGCAGAAGATTGGTTAAAAACCCTAATTGGATTAGAATAAGCTTAGGAAGGACGAAAATGACCTAAATATTCAACCAATGATACAAAATCACTTATTGGATGCACAAGATTGGTTAAAAACCCTAATAGGATTAGAATAAGCCTAGGGAGGACGAAATTGACCTAAATGTGCAACCAATAACACAAAATCACATATTGGATGCACAAGATTAGTTAAAACCCTAATTGGATTAGAATACGCCTAGGGAGGACGAAAATGACCTAAATGTTCAACCAATGACACAAAATGACACAAAATCACATATTGGATGCACAAGATTGGTTAAAAACCCTAATTTCATTAGAATAAGCCTAATGAGGACGAAAATGACCTAAATGTTCAACCATTGACACAAAATCACATATTGGATGCACAAGATTGGTTAAAAACCCTAATTGGATTAGAATAAGCCTAGGGAGGACGAAAATGACCTAAATGTTCAACCAATGACACATAATGACATATTGGATGCACAAGATTGGTGAAAAACCCTAATTGGATTAGAATAAGCTTATGGAGTACGAAGATGACCTAAATGTTTATCCAAAGACACAAAATCACTTATTGGATGCACAAGATTGGTTAAAAACCCTAATTGGATTAGAATAAGCTTAGGAAGGACGAAAATGACCTAAATATTCAACCAATGATACAAAATCACTTATTGGATGCACAAGATTGGTTAAAAACCCTAATAGGATTAGAATAAGCCTAGGGACGACGAAAATGACCTAAATGTGCAACCAATAACACAAAATCACATATTGGATGCACAAGATTAGTTAAAAACCCTAATTGGATTAGAATACGCCTAGGGAGGACGAAAATGACCGAAATGTTCAACCAATAACACAAAATGACACAAAATCACATATTGGATGCACAAGATTGGTTAAAAACCCTAATTGGATTAGAATAAGCCTAGGGAGGACGAAAATGACCTAAATGTTCAACCAATGACACATAATGACATATTGGATGCACAAGATTGGTGAAAAACCCTAATTGGATTAGAATAAGCTTATGGAGTACGAAGATGACCTAAATGTTTATCCAAAGACACAAAATCACTTATTGGATGCACAAGATTGGTTAAAAACCCTAATTGGATTAGAATAAGCTTAGGAAGGACGAAAATGACCTAAATGTGCAACCAACGACACAAAATCACATATTGGATGCACAAGATTGGTTAAAAACCCTAATTGTATTAAAATAAACCTAGAGAGGACGAAAATGACCTAAATGTTCTACCAATAACATAAAATGGCACAAAATCACGTATTGGATGGACAAGATTGGTTAAAAACCCTAATTAGATTAGAATAAGCCTAGGGAGGACAAAAATGACCTAAATGTGCAACCAATGACACAAAATGACACAAAATCACATATTGGATGCACAAGATTGGTTAAAAACCCTAATTGGATTAGAATAAGCTTAGGTAGGACGAAAATGACCTAAATGTTCAACCAATGACACAAAATCACTTATTGGATGCACAACATTTGTTAAAAACCCTAATAGGATTCGAATAAGCCTAGGGAGGACGAAAATGACCTAAATGTGCAACCAATAACACAAAATCACATATTGGATGCACAAGATTGGTTAAAAACCCTAATTAGATTAGAATAAGCCTAGGGAGGAGAAAAATGACCTAAATGTTCTACCAATGACATAAAAAGGCACAAAATCACATGTTGGATGCACAAGATTGGTTAAAAACCCTAATTTGATTAGAATAAGCCTAGGGAGGACAAAAATGACCTAAATGTTCAACCAATAGCACAAAATGCCATAAAATTACATATTGGATACACAAGATTGGTTAAAAACCCTAATTAGTTTAGAATAAGCCTAGGGAGGACGAAAATGACCTAAATGTGCAACCAATGACACAAAATAACACATTGGATGCACAAGGTTGGTTAAAAACCCTAATTGGATTAGAATAAGCTTAGGGAGGACGAAAGTGACCTAAATGTTGAACAAATGAAACAAAAGCACTTATTGGATGCACAAGATTGGTTAAAAACCCTAATTGGATTAGAATAAGCCTAGGGAGGACGAAAATGACGTAAATGTGCAACCAATGACACAAAATCACATATTGGATGCACAAGATTGGTTAAAAACCCTCATTGGATTAGAATAAGCTTAGGGAGTACGAAAATGACCTAAATCTTCATCCAATTACACAAAATCACTTATTGGATGCACAAGATTGGTTAAAAACCCAAATAGGATTAGAATAAGCCTAGGGAGGACGAAAATGACCTAAATAGGCAACCAACGACTCAAAATCACATATTGGATGCACAAGATTGGTTAAAAACCCTAATTGGATTAAAATAAACCTAGGGAGGACAAAAATGACCTAAATGTTCTACCAATGACATAAAATGGCACAAAATCACATATTGGATGCACAAGATTGGTTAAAAACCTTAATTGGATTAGAATAAGCCTAGGGAGGACGAAAATGACCTAAATGTTCAACCAATGACACATAATGACATATTGGATGCACAAGATTGGTGAAAAACCCTAATTGGATTAGAATAAGCTTAGGGAGTACGAAGATGACCTAAATGTTTATCCAAAGACACAAAATCACTTATTGGATGCACAAGATTGGTTAAAAACCCTAATTGGATTAGAATAAGCTTAGGAAGGACGAAAATGACCTAAATATTCAACCAATGATACAAAATCACTTATTGGATGCACAAGATTGGTTAAAAACCCTAATAGGATTAGAATAAGCCTAGGGACGACGAAAATGACCTAAATGTGCAACCAATAACACAAAATCACATATTGGATGCACAAGATTGGTTAAAAACCCTAATTGGATTAGAATACGCCTAGGGAGGACGAAAATGACCTAAATGTTTAACCAATGACACAAAATGACACAAAATCACATATTGGATGCAAAAGATTGGTTAAAAACCCTAATTGGATTAGAATAAGCCTAGGGAGGACGTAAATGACCTAAATGTGCAACCAACGACACAAAATCACATATTGGATGCACAAGATTGGTTAAAAACCCTAATTGTATTAAAATAAACCTAGAGAGGACGAAAATGACCTAAATGTTCTACCAATAACATAAAATGGCACAAAATCACGTATTGGATGGACAAGTTTGGTTAAAAACCCTAATTGGATTAGAATAAGCCTAGGGAGGACAAAAATGACCTAAATGTGCAACCAATGACACAAAATGACACAAAATCACATATTGGATGCACAAGATTGGTTAAAAACCCTAATTGGATTAGAATAAGCTTAGGTAGGAGGAAAATGACCTAAATGTTCAACCAATGACACAAAATCACTTATTGGATGCACAAGATTGGTTAAAAACCCTAATAGGATTAGAATAAGCCTAGGGAGGACGAAAATGACCTAAATGTGCAACCAATAACACAAAATCACATATTGGATGCCCAAGATTGGTTAAAAACCCTAATTGGATTAGAATACGCCTAGGGAGGACGAAAATGACCTAAATGTTTAACCAATGACACAAAATGACACAAAATCACATATTGGATGCAAAAGATTGGTTAAAAACCCTAATTGGATTAGAATAAGCCTATGGAGGACGAAAATGACCTAAATGTTCAACCAATGACATAAAATCACATATTGGATGCACAAGATTGGTTAAAAACCCTAATTAGATTAGAATAAGCCTAGGGAGGAAAAAAATGACCTAAATGTTCTACCAATGGCACAAAATCACATATTGGATGCAAAAGATTGGTTAAAAACCCTAATTTGATTAGAATAAGCCTAGGGAGGACGAAAATGACCTAAATGTTCAACCAATAGCACAAAATGCCATAAAATCACATATTGGATGCACAAGATTGGTTAAAAACCCTAATTGGTTTAGAATAAGCCTAGGGAGGACGAAAATGACCTAAATGTGCAACCAATGACACAAAATCACACATTGGATGCACAAGGTTGGTTAAAAACCCTAATTGGATTAGAATAAGCTTAGGGAGGACGAAGGTGACCTAAATGTTCAACAAATGACACAAAATCACTTATTGGATGCACAAGATTGGTTAAAAACCCTAATTGGATTATAATAAGCCTAGGGAGGACGAAAATGACCTAAATGTGCAACCAATGACACAAAATCACATATTGGATGCACAAGATTGGTTAAAAACCCTAATAGGATTAGAATAAGCCTAAGGAGGACGAAAATGACCTAAATGTGCAACCAACAACAGAAAATCACATATTGGATGCACAAGATTAGTTAAAAACCCTAATTGGATTAGAATACGCATAGGGAGGACGAAAATGACCTAAATGTTCAACCAATGACACAAAATGACACAAAATCACATATTGGATGCACAAGATTGGTTAAAAACCCTAATTGGATTAGAATAAGCCTAATGAGGACGAAAATGACCTAAATGTTCAACCATTGACACAAAATCATATATTGGATGCACAAGATTGGTTAAAAACCCTAATTGGATTAGAATAAGCCTAGGGAGGACGTAAATGACCTAAATGTGCAACCAACGACACAAAATCACATATTGGATGCACAAGATTGGTTAAAAACCCTAATTGTATTAAAATAAACCTAGAGAGGACGAAAATGACCTAAATGTTCTACCAATAACATAAAATGGCACAAAATCACGTATTGGATGGACAAGTTTGGTTAAAAACCCTAATTGGATTAGAATAAGCTTAGGTAGGACGAACATGACCTAAATGTTCAACCAATGACACAAAATGACACAAAATCACTTATTGGATGCACAAGATTGGTTAAAAACCCTAATAGGATTAGAATAAGCCTAGGGAGGACGAAAATGACCTAAATGTGCAACCAATAACACAAAATCACATATTGGATGCACAAGATTGGTTAAAAACCCTAATTGGATTAGAATACGCCTAGGGAGGACGAAAATGACCTAAATGTTCAACCAATGACACAAAATGACACAAAATCACATATTGGATGCACAAGATTGGTTAAAAACCCTAATTGGATTAGAATAAGCTTAGGGAGGACGAAAATGACCTAAATGTTCAACAAATGACACAAAATCACTTATTGGATGCACAAGATTGGTTAAAAACCCTAATTGGATTAGAATAAGCCTAGGGAGGACGAAAATGACGTAAATGTGCAACCAATGACACAAAATCACATATTGGATGCACAAGATTGGTTAAAAACCCTCATTGGATTAGAATAAGCTTAGGGAGTACGAAAATGACCTAAATCTTCATCCAATTACACAAAATCACATATTGGATGCACAAGATTGGTTAAAAACCCTAATTGGATTAGAATAAGCTTAGGGAGTACGAAAATGACCTAAATGTTCATCCAAGGACACAAAATCACTTATTGGATGCACAAGATTGGTTAAAAACCCTAATTGGATTAGAATAAGCTTAGGAAGGACGAAAATGACCTAAATATTCAACCAATGATACAAAATCACTTATTGGATGCACAAGATTGGTTAAAAACCCTAATAGGATTAGAATAAGCCTAGGGAGGACGAAATTGACCTAAATGTGCAACCAATAACACAAAATCACATATTGGATGCACAAGATTAGTTAAAAACCCTAATTGGATTAGAATACGCCTAGGGAGGACGAAAATGAGCTAAATGTTCAACCAATGACACAAAATGACACAAAATCACATATTGGATGCACAAGATTGGTTAAAAACCCTAATTGGATTAGAATAAGCCTAATGAGGACGAAAATGACCAAAATGTTCAACCATTGACACCAAATCACATATTGGATGCACAAGATTGGTTAAAAACCCTAATTGGATTAGAATAAGCCTAGGGAGGACGTAAATGACCTAAATGTGCAACCAACGACACAAAATCACATATTGGATGCACAAGATTGGTTAAAAACCCTAATTGTATTAAAATAAACCTAGAGAGGACGAAAATGACCTAAATGTTCTACCAATAACATAAAATGGCACAAAATCACGTATTGGATGGACAAGATTGGTTAAAAACCCTAATTAGATTAGAATAAGCCTAGGGAGGACAAAAATGACCTAAATGTGCAACCAATGACACAAAATGACACAAAATCACATATTGGATGCACAAGATTGGTTAAAAACCCTAATTGGATTAGAATAAGCTTAGGTAGGACGAAAATGACCTAAATGTTCAACCAATGACACAAAATCACTTATTGGATGCACAACATTTGTTAAAAACCCTAATAGGATTCGAATAAGCCTAGGGAGGACGAAAATGACCTAAATGTGCAACCAATAACACAAAATCACATATTGGATGCACAAGATTGGTTAAAAACCCTAATTAGATTAGAATAAGCCTAGGGAGGAGAAAAATGACCTAAATGTTCTACCAATGACATAAAAAGGCACAAAATCACATGTTGGATGCACAAGATTGGTTAAAAACCCTAATTTGATTAGAATAAGCCTAGGGAGGACAAAAATGACCTAAATGTTCAACCAATAGCACAAAATGCCATAAAATTACATATTGGATACACAAGATTGGTTAAAAACCCTAATTAGTTTAGAATAAGCCTAGGGAGGACGAAAATGACCTAAATGTGCAACCAATGACACAAAATAACACATTGGATGCACAAGGTTGGTTAAAAACCCTAATTGGATTAGAATAAGCTTAGGGAGGACGAAAGTGACCTAAATGTTGAACAAATGAAACAAAAGCACTTATTGGATGCACAAGATTGGTTAAAAACCCTAATTGGATTAGAATAAGCCTAGGGAGGACGAAAATGACGTAAATGTGCAACCAATGACACAAAATCACATATTGGATGCACAAGATTGGTTAAAAACCCTAATTGGATTAGAATAAGCTTAGGGAGTACGAAAATGACCTAAATCTTCATCCAATGACACAAAATCACTTATTGGATGCACAAGATTGGTTAAAAACCCGAATAGGGTTAGAATAAGCCTAGGGAGGACGAAAATGACCTAAATAGGAAACCAACGACTCAAAATCACATATTGGAAGCACAAGATTGGTTAACAACACTAATTGGATTAAAATAAACCAAGGGAGGACAAAAATGACCTAAATGTTCTACCAATAACATAAAATGGCACAAAATCACGTATTGGATGGACAAGATTGGTTAAAAACCCTAATTGGATTAGAATAAGCCTAGGGAAGACAAAAATGACCTAAATGTTCTACCAATAACATAAAATGGCACAAAATCACGTATTGGATGGACAAGATTGGTTAAAAACCCTAATTGGATTAGAATAAGCCTAGGGAGGACAAAAATGACCTAAATGTGCAACCAATGACACAAAATGACACAAAATCACATATTGGATGCACAAGATTGGTTAAAAACCCTAATAGGATTAGAATAAGCCAAGGGAGGACGAAAATGACCTAAATAGGCAACCAACGACTCAAAATCACATATTGGATGCACAAGATTGGTTAAAAACCCTAATTGGATTAGAATAAGCTTAGGGAGTACGAAAATGACCTAAATGTTCATCCAAGGACACAAAATCACTTATTGGATGCACAAGATTGGTTAAAAACCCTAATTAGATTAGAATAAGCTTAGGAAGGACGAAAATGACCTAAATATTCAACCAATGATACAAAATCACTTATTGGATGCACAAGATTGGTTAAAAACCCTAATAGGATTAGAATAAGCCTAGGAAGGACGAAATTGACCTAAATGTGCAACCAATAACACAAAATCACATATTGGATGCACAAGATTAGTTGAAAACCCTAATTGGATTAGAATACGCCTAGGGAGGACGAAAATGACCTAAATGTTGAACCAATGACACAAAATGACACAAAATCACATATTGGATGCACAAGATTGGTTAAAAACCCTAATTGGATTAGAATAAGCCAAGGGAGGACGAAAATGACCTTAATGTGCAACCACTGACACAAAATCACATATTGGATGCAAAAGATTGGTTAAAAATCCTAATTGGAATAGAATAAGCCTAGGGAGGACGAAAATGACGTAAATGTTCTACCAATGACACAAAATGACACAAAATCACATATTGGATGCACAAGATTGGTTAAAAACCCTAATTGGATTAGAATAAGCCTAGGGAGGACGAAAATGACGTAAATGTGCAACCAATGACACAAAATCACATATTGGATGCACAAGATTGGTTAAAAACCCTAATTGGATTAGAATAAGCTTAGGGAGGACGAAAATGACCTAAATCTTCATCCAATGACACATAATCACTTATTGGATGCACAAGATTGGTTAAAAACCCGAATAGGATTAGAATAAGCCTAGGGAGGACGAAAATGACCTAAATAGGCAACCAACGACTCAAAATCACATATTGGATGCACAAGATTGGTTAAAAACCCTAATTGGATTAAAATAAACCTAGGGAGGACAAAAATGACCTAAATGTTCTACCAATGACATAAAATGGCACAAAATCACATATTGGATGCACAAGATTGGTTAAAAACCTTAATTGGATTAGAATAAGCCTAGGGAGGACGAAAATGACCTAAATGTTCAACCAATGACACATAATGACATATTGGATGCACAAGATTGGTGAAAAACCCTAATTGGATTAGAATAAGCTTAGGGAGTACGAAGATGACCTAAATGTTTATCCAAAGACACAAAATCACTTATTGGATGCACAAGATTGGTTAAAAACCCTAATTGGATTAGAATAAGCTTAGGAAGGACGAAAATGACCTAAATATTCAACCAATGATACAAAATCACTTATTGGATGCACAAGATTGGTTAAAAACCCTAATAGGATTAGAATAAGCCTAGGGACGACGAAAATGACCTAAATGTGCAACCAATAACACAAAATCACATATTGGATGCACAAGATTGGTTAAAAACCCTAATTGTATTAGAATACGCCTAGGGAGGACGAAAATGACCTAAATGTTTAACCAATGACACAAAATGACACAAAATCACATATTGGATGCAAAAGATTGGTTAAAAACCCTAATTGGATTAGAATAAGCCTATGGAGGACGAAAATGACCTAAATGTTCAACCAATGACATAAAATCACATATTGGATGCACAAGATTGGTTAAAAACCCTAATTAGATTAGAATAAGCCTAGGGAGGAAAAAAATGACCTAAATGTTCTACCAATGGCATAAAATGGCACAAAATCACATATTGGATGCAAAAGATTGGTTAAAAACCCTAATTTGATTAGAATAAGCCTAGGGAGGACGAAAATGACCTAAATGTTCAACCAATAGCACAAAATGCCATAAAATCACATATTGGATGCACAAGATTGGTTAAAAACCCTAATTGGTTTAGAATAAGCCTAGGGAGGACGAAAATGACCTAAATGTGCAACCAATGACACAAAATCACACATTGGATGCACAAGGTTGGTTAAAAACCCTAATTGGATTAGAATAAGCTTAGGGAGGACGAAAGTGACCTAAATGTTCAACAAATGAAACAAAATCACTTATTGGATGCACAAGATTGGTTAAAAACCCTAATTGGATTAGAATAAGCCTAGGGAGGACGAAAATGACGTAAATGTGCAACCAATGACACAAAATCACATATTGGATGCACAAGATTGGTTAAAAACCCTAATCGGATTAGAATAAGCTTAGGGAGTACGAAAATGACCTAAATCTTCATCCAATGACACAAAATCACTTATTGGATGCACAAGATTGGTTAAAAACCCTAATTGGATTAGAATAAGCTTAGGAAGGACGAAAATGACCTAAATATTCAACCAATGATACAAAATCACTTATTGATTGCACAAGATTGGTTAAAAACCCTAATAGGATTAGAATAAGCCTAGGGAGGACGAAATTGACCTAAATGTGCAACCAATAACACAAAATCACATATTGGATGCACAAGATTAGTTAAAAACCCTAATTGGATTAGAATACGCCTAGGGAGGACGAAAATGAGCTAAATGTTCAACCAATGACACAAAATGACACAAAATCACATATTGGATGCACAAGATTGGTTAAAAACCCTAATTGGATTAGAATAAGCCTAATGAGGACGAAAATGACCAAAATGTTCAACCATTGACACCAAATCACATATTGGATGCACAAGATTGGTTAAAAACCCTAATTGGATTAGAATAAGCCTAGGGAGGACGTAAATGACCTAAATGTGCAACCAACGACACAAAATCACATATTGGATGCACAAGATTGGTTAAAAACCCTAATTGTATTAAAATAAACCTAGAGAGGACGAAAATGACCTAAATGTTCTACCAATAACATAAAATGGCACAAAATCACGTATTGGATGGACAAGTTTGGTTAAAAACCCTAATTGGATTAGAATAAGCTTAGGTAGGACGAACATGACCTAAATGTTCAACCAATGACACAAAATGACACAAAATCACTTATTGGATGCACAAGATTGGTTAAAAACCCTAATAGGATTAGAATAAGCCTAGGGAGGACGAAAATGACCTAAATGTGCAACCAATAACACAAAATCACATATTGGATGCACAAGATTGGTTAAAAACCCTAATTGGATTAGAATACGCCTAGGGAGGACGAAAATGACCTAAATGTTTAACCAATGACACAAAATGACACAAAATCACATATTGGATGCAAAAGATTGGTTAAAAACCCTAATTGGATTAGAATAAGCCTATGGAGGACGAAAATGACCTAAATGTTCAACCAATGACATAAAATCACATATTGGATGCACAAGATTGGTTAAAAACCCTAATTAGATTAGAATAAGCCTAGGGAGGACAAAAATGACCTAAATGTTCTACCAATGGCATAAAATGGCACAAAATCACATATTGGATGCAAAAGATTGGTTAAAAACCCTAATTTGATTAGAATAAGCCTAGGGAGGACGAAAATGACCTAAATGTTCAACCAATAGCACAAAATGCCATAAAATCACATATTGGATGCACAAGATTGGTTAAAAACCCTAATTGGTTTAGAATAAGCCTAGGGAGGACGAAAATGACCTAAATGTTCAACAAATGAAACAAAATCACTTATTGGATGCACAAGATTGGTTAAAAACCCTAATTGGATTAGAATAAGCCTAGGGAGGACGAAAATGACGTAAATGTGCAACCAATGACACAAAATCACATATTGGATGCACAAGATTGGTTAAAAACCCTAATTGGATTAGAATAAGCTTAGGGAGTACGAAAATGACCTAAATCTTCATCCAATGACACAAAATCACTTATTGGATGCACAAGATTGGTTAAAAACCCGAATAGGGTTAGAATAAGCCTAGGGAGGACGAAAATGACCTAAATAGGAAACCAACGACTCAAAATCACATATTGGAAGCACAAGATTGGTTAACAACACTAATTGGATTAAAATAAACCAAGGGAGGACAAAAATGACCTAAATGTTCTACCAATAACATAAAATGGCACAAAATCACGTATTGGATGGACAAGATTGGTTAAAAACCCTAATTGGATTAGAATAAGCCTAGGGAAGACAAAAATGACCTAAATGTTCTACCAATAACATAAAATGGCACAAAATCACGTATTGGATGGACAAGATTGGTTAAAAACCCTAATTGGATTAGAATAAGCCTAGGGAGGACAAAAATGACCTAAATGTGCAACCAATGACACAAAATGACACAAAATCACATATTGGATGCACAAGATTGGTTAAAAACCCTAATAGGATTAGAATAAGCCAAGGGAGGACGAAAATGACCTAAATAGGCAACCAACGACTCAAAATCACATATTGGATGCACAAGATTGGTTAAAAACCCTAATTGGATTAGAATAAGCTTAGGAAGGACGAAAATGACCTAAATATTCAACCAATGATACAAAATCACTTATTGGATGCACAAGATTGGTTAAAAACCCTAATAGGATTAGAATAAGCCTAGGGAGGACGAAATTGACCTAAATGTGCAACCAATAACACAAAATCACATATTGGATGCACAAGATTAGTTAAAAACCCTAATTAGATTAGAATAAGCCTAGGGAGGACGAAAATGACCTAAATGTTCAACCAATGACACAAAATGACACAAAATCACATATTGGATGCACAAGATTGGTTAAAAACCCTAATTGGATTAGAATAAGCCTAATGAGGACGAAAATGACCTAAATGTTCAACCATTGACACAAAATCACATATTGGATGCACAAGATTGGTTAAAAACCCTAATTGGATTAGAATAAGCCTAGGGAGGACGTAAATGACCTAAATGTGCAACCAACGACACAAAATGACATATTGGATGCACAAGATTGGTTAAAAACCCTAATTGTATTAAAATAAACCTAGAGAGTACGAAAATGACCTAAATGTTCTACCAATAACATAAATTGGCACAAAATCACGTATTGGATGGACAAGATTGGTTAAAAACCCTAATTGGATTAGAATAAGCCTAGGGAGGACAAAAATGACCTAAATGTGCAACCAATGACACAAAATGACACAAAATCACATATTGGATGCACAAGATTGGTTAAAAACCCTAATTGGATTAGAATAAGCTTAGGTAGGACGAAAATAACCTAAATGTTCAACCAATGACACAAAATCACTTATTGGATGCACAACATTTGTTAAAAACCCTAATAGGATTCGAATAAGCCTAGGGAGGACGAAAATGACCTAAATGTGCAACCAATAACACAAAATCACATATTGGATTTACCAGATTGGTTAAAAACCCTAATTAGATTAGAATAAGCCTAGGGAGGAGAAAAATGACCTAAATGTTCTACCAATGACATAAAATGGCACAAAATCACATGTTGGATGCACAAGATTGGTTAAAAACCCTAATATGATTAGAATAAGCCTAGGGAGGACAAAAATGACCTAAATGTTCAACCAATAGCACAAAATGCCGTAAAATTACATATTGGATGCACAAGATTGGTTAAAAACCCTAATTAGTTTAGAATAAGCCTAGGGAGGACGACAATGACCTAAATGTGCAACCAATGACACAAAATAACACATTGGATGCACAAGGTTGGTTAAAAACCCTAATTGGATTAGAATAAGCTTAGGGAGGACGAAAGTGACCTAAATGTTGAACAAATGAAACAAAAGCACTTATTGGATGCACAAGATTCGTTAAAAACCCTAATTGGATTAGAATAAGCCTAGGGAGGACGAAAATGACGTAAATGTGCAACCAATGACACAAAATCACATATTGGATGCACAAGATTGGTTAAAAACCCTAATTGGATTAGAATAAGCTTAGGGAGTACGAAAATGACCTAAATCTTCATCCAATGACACAAAATCACTTATTGGATGCACAAGATTGGTTAAAAACCCGAATAGGATTAGAATAAGCCTAGGGAGGACGAAAATGACCTAAATAGGCAACCAACGACTCAAAATCACATATTGGATGCACAAGATTGATTAAAAACCCTAACTGGATTAAAATAAACCTAGGGAGGACAAAAATGACCTAAATGTTCTACCAATGACATAAAATGGCACAAAATCACATATTGGATGCACAAGATTGGTTAAAAACCTTAATTGGATTAGAATAAGCCTAGGGAGGACGAAAATGACCCAAATGTTCAACCAATGACACATAATGACATATTGGATGCACAAGATTGGTGAAAAACCCTAATTGGATTAGAATAAGCTTAGGGAGTAAGAAGATGATCTAAATGTTCATCCAAAGACACAAAATCACTTATTGGATGCAAAAGATTGGTTAAAAACCCTAATTGGATTAGAATAAGCTTAGGAAGGACGAAAATGACCTAAATATTCAACCAATGATACAAAATCACTTATTGGATGCACAAGATTGGTTAAAAACCCTAATAGGATTAGAATAAGCCTAGGGACGACGAAAATGACCTAAATGTGCAACCAATAACACAAAATCACATATTGGATGCACAAGATTAGTTAAAAACCCTAATTGGATTAGAATATGCTTAAGGAGGACGAAAATGACCTAAATGTTCAACCAATGACACAAAATGACACAAAATCACATATTGGATGCACAAGATTGGTTAAAAAACCTAATTGGATTAGAATAAGCCTAGTGAGGACGAAAATGACCTAAATGTTCAACCATTGACACAAAATCACATATTGGATGCACAAGATTGGTTAAAAACCCTAATTGGATTAGAATAAGCCTAGTGAGGACGAAAATGACCTAAATGTTCAACAATTGACACAAAATCACATATTGGATGCACAAGATTGGTTAAAAACCCTAATTGGATTAGAATAAGCCTAGGGAGGACGTAAATGAGCTAAATGTGCAACCAACGACACAAAATGACATATTGGATGCACAAGATTGGTTAAAAACCCTAATTGTATTAAAATAAACCTAGAGAGGACGAAAATGACCTAAATGTTCTACCAATAACATAAAATGGCACAAAATCACGTATTGGATGGACAAGATTGGTTAAAAACCCTAATTGGATTAGAATAAGCCTAGGGACGACAAAAATGACCTAAATGTGCAACCAATGACACAAAATGACACAAAATCACATATTGGATGCACAAGATTGGTAAAAAACCCTAATTGGATTAGAATAAGCTTTGGTAGGACGAAAATGACCTAAATGTTCAACCAATGACACAAAATAACTTATTGGATGCACAAGATTGGTTAAAAACCCTAATAGGATTAGAATCAGCCTAGGGAGGACGAAAATGACCTAAATGTGCAACCAATAACACAAAATCACATATTGGATGCACAAGATTGGTTAAAAACCCTAATTAGATTAGAATAAGCCTAGGGAGGAACAAAAATGACCTAAATGTTCTACCAATGACATAAAATGGCACAAAATCACATGTTGGATGCCCAAGATTGGTTAAAAACCCTAATTTGATTAGAATAAGCCTAGGGAGGACAAAAATGACCTAAATGTTCAACCAATAGCACAAAATGCCATAAAATCACATATTGGATGCACAAGATTGGTTAAAAACCCTAATTGGTTTTGAATAAGCCTAGGGAGGACGAAAATGACCTAAATGTGCAACCAATGACACAAAATCACACATTGGATGCACAAGGTTGGTTAAAAACCCTAATTGGATTAGAATAAGCTTAGGGAGGACGAAGGTGACCTAAATGTTCAACAAATGACACAAAATCACTTATTGGATGCACAAGATTGGTTAAAAACCGTAATTCGATTAGAATAAGCCTAGGGAGGACGAAAATGACCTAAATGTGCAACCAATGACACAAAATCACATATTGGATGCACAAGATTGGTTAAAAACCCTAATTGGATTAGAATAAGCTTAGGGAGTACAAAAATGACCTAAATCTTCATCCAATGACACAAAATCACTTATTGGATGCACAAGATTGGTTAAAAACCCTAATTGGATTAGAATAAGCTTAGGAAGGACGAAAATGACCTAAATATTCAACCAATGATACAAAATCACTTATTGGATGCACAAGATTGGTTAAAAACCCTAATAGGATTAGAATAAGCCTAGGGTGGACGAAAATGACCTAAATGTGCAACCAATAACACAAAATCACATATTGGATGCACAAGATTGGTTAAAAACCCTAATTGGATTAGAATACGCCTAGGGAGGACGAAAATGACCTAAATGTTTAACCAATGACACAAAATGACACAAAATCACATATTGGATGCAAAAGATTGGTTAAAAACCCTAATTGGATTAGAATAAGCCTATGGAGGACGAAAATGACCTAAATGTTCAACCAATGACATAAAATCACATATTGGATGCACAAGATTGGTTAAAAACCCTAATTAGATTAGAATAAGCCTAGGGAGGACAAAAATGACCTAAATGTTCTACCAATGGCATAAAATGGCACAAAATCACATATTGGATGCAAAAGATTGGTTAAAAACCCTAATTTGATTAGAATAAGCCTAGGGAGGACGAAAATGACCTAAATGTTCAACCAATAGCACAAAATGCCATAAAATCACATATTGGATGCACAAGATTGGTTAAAAACCCTAATTGGTTTAGAATAAGCCTAGGGAGGACGAAAATGACCTAAATGTTCAACAAATGAAACAAAATCACTTATTGGATGCACAAGATTGGTTAAAAACCCTAATTGGATTAGAATAAGCCTAGGGAGGACGAAAATGACGTAAATGTGCAACCAATGACACAAAATCACATATTGGATGCACAAGATTGGTTAAAAACCCTAATTGGATTAGAATAAGCTTAGGGAGTACGAAAATGACCTAAATCTTCATCCAATGACACAAAATCACTTATTGGATGCACAAGATTGGTTAAAAACTCTAATTGGATTAGAATAAGCTTAGGAAGGACGAAAATGATCTAAATATTCAACCAATGATACAAAATCACTTATTGGATGCACAAGATTGGTTAAAAACCCTAATAGGATTAGAATAAGCCTAGGGAGGACGAAATTGACCTAAATGTGCAACCAATAACACAAAATCACATATTGGATGCACAAGATTAGTTAAAAACCCTAATTAGATTAGAATACGCCTAGGGAGGACGAAAATGAGCTAAATGTTCAACCAATGAAACAAAATGACACAAAATCACATATTGGATGCACAAGATTGGTTAAAAACCCTAATTGGATTAGAATAAGCCTAATGAGGACGAAAATGACCTAAATGTTCAACCATTGACACAAAATCACATATTGGATGCACAAGATTGGTTAAAAACCCTAATTGGATTAGAATAAGCCTAGGGAGGACGTAAATGACCTAAATGTGCAACCAACGACACAAAATCACATATTGGATGCACAAGATTGGTTAAAAACCCTAATTGTATTAAAATAAACCTAGAGAGGACGAAAATGACCTAAATTTTCTACCAATAACATAAAATGGCACAAAATCACGTATTGGATGGACAAGATTGGTTAAAAACCCTAATTGGATTAGAATAAGCCTAGGGAGGACAAAAATGACCTAAATGTGTAACCAATGACACAAAATCACATATTGGATGCACAAGATTGGTTAAAAACCCTAATTGGATTAGAATAAGCTTAGGTAGGACGAAAATGACCTAAATGTTCAACCAATGACACAAAATCACTTATTGGATGCACAACATTTGTTAAAAACCCTAATAGGATTCGAATAAGCCTAGGGAGGACGAAAATGACCTAAATGTGCAACCAATAACACAAAATCACATATTGGATGCACCAGATTGGTTAAAAACCCTAATTAGATTAGAATAAGCCTAGGGAGGAGAAAAATGACCTAAATGTTCTACCAATGACATAAAATGGCACAAAATCACATGTTGGATGCACAAGATTGGTTAAAAACCCTAATATGATTAGAATAAGCCTAGGGAGGACAAAAATGACCTAAATGTTCAACCAATAGCACAAAATGCCATAAAATTACATATTGGATGCACAAGATTGGTTAAAAACCCTAATTAGTTTAGAATAAGCCTAGGGAGGACGAAAATGACCTAAATGTGCAACCAATGACACAAAATAACACATTGGATGCACAAGGTTGGCTAAAAACCCTAATTGGATTAGAATAAGCTTAGGGAGGACGAAAGTGACCTAAATGTTGAACAAATGAAACAAAATCACATATTGGATGCAAAAGATTGGTTAAAAACCCTAATTGGATTAGAATAAGCCTATGGAGGACGAAAATGACCTAAATGTTCAACCAATGACATAAAATCACATATTGGATGCACAAGATTGGTTAAAAACCCTAATTGGATTAGAATAAGCTTAGGGAGGACGACAATGACCTAAATGTGCAACCAATGACACAAAATAACACATTGGATGCACAAGATTGGTTAAAAACCCTAATTGGATTAGAATAAGCTTAGGAAGGACGAAAATGACCTAAATATTCAACCAATGATACAAAATCACTTATTGGATGCACAAGATTGGTTAAAAACCCTAATAGGATTAGAATAAGCCTAGGGACGACGAAAATTACCTAAATGTGCAACCAATAACACAAAATCACATATTGGATGCACAAGATTAGTTAAAAACCCTTATTGGATTAGAATATGCTTAAGGAGGACGAAAATGACCTAAATGTTCAACCAATGACACAAAATGACACAAAATCACATATTGGATGCACAAGATTGGTTAAAAACCCTAATTGGATTAGAATAAGCCTAGTGAGGACGAAAATGACCTAAATGTTCAACCATTGACACAAAATCACATATTGGATGCACAAGATTGGTTAAAAACCCTAATTGGATTAGAATAAGCCTAGTGAGGACGAAAATGACCTAAATGTTCAACAATTGACACAAAATCACATATTGGATGCACAAGATTGGTTAAAAACCCTAATTGGATTAGAATAAGCCTAGGGAGGACGTAAATGAGCTAAATGTGCAACCAACGACACAAAATCACATATTGGATGCACAAGATTGGTTAAAAACCCTAATTGTATTAAAATAAACCTAGAGAGGACGAAAATGACCTAAATGTTCTACCAATAACATAAAATGGCACAAAATCACGTATTGGATGGACAAGATTGGTTAAAAACCCTAATTGGATTAGAATAAGCCTAGGGAGGACAAAAATGACCTAAATGTGCAACCAATGACACAAAATGACACAAAATCACATATTGGATGCACAAGATTGGTTAAAAACCCTAATAGGATTAGAATAAGCCAAGGGAGGACGAAAATGACCTAAATAGGCAACCAACGACTCAAAATCACATATTGGATGCACAAGATTAATTAAAAACCCTAATTGGATTAGAATAAGCTTAGGGAGTACGAAAATGACCTAAATGTTCATCCAAGGACACAAAATCACTTATTGGATGCACAAGATTGGTTAAAAACCCTAATTGGATTAGAATAAGCTTAGGAAGGACGAAAATGACCTAAATATTCAACCAATGATACAAAATCACTTATTGGATGCACAAGATTGGTTAAAAACCCTAATAGGATTAGAATAAGCCTAGGGTGGACGAAAATGACCTAAATGTGCAACCAATAACACAAAATCACATATTGGATGCACAAGATTGGTTAAAAACCCTAATTGGATTAGAATACGCCTAGGGAGGACGAAAATGACCTAAATGTTTAACCAATGACACAAAATGACACAAAATCACATATTGGATGCAAAAGATTGGTTAAAAACCCTAATTGGATTAGAATAAGCCTATGGAGGACGAAAATGACCTAAATGTTCAACCAATGACATAAAATCACATATTGGATGCACAAGATTGGTTAAAAACCCTAATTAGATTAGAATAAGCCTAGGGAGGACAAAAATGACCTAAATGTTCTACCAATGGCATAAAATGGCACAAAATCACATATTGGATGCAAAAGATTGGTTAAAAACCCTAATTTGATTAGAATAAGCCTAGGGAGGACGAAAATGACCTAAATGTTCAACCAATAGCACAAAATGCCATAAAATCACATATTGGATGCACAAGATTGGTTAAAAACCCTAATTGGTTTAGAATAAGCCTAGGGAGGACGAAAATGACCTAAATGTTCAACAAATGAAACAAAATCACTTATTGGATGCACAAGATTGGTTAAAAACCCTAATTGGATTAGAATAAGCCTAGGGAGGACGAAAATGACGTAAATGTGCAACCAATGACACAAAATCACATATTGGATGCACAAGATTGGTTAAAAACCCTAATTGGATTAGAATAAGCTTAGGGAGTACGAAAATGACCTAAATCTTCATCCAATGACACAAAATCACTTATTGGATGCACAAGATTGGTTAAAAACTCTAATTGGATTAGAATAAGCTTAGGAAGGACGAAAATGATCTAAATATTCAACCAATGATACAAAATCACTTATTGGATGCACAAGATTGGTTAAAAACCCTAATAGGATTAGAATAAGCCTAGGGAGGACGAAATTGACCTAAATGTGCAACCAATAACACAAAATCACATATTGGATGCACAAGATTAGTTAAAAACCCTAATTGGATTAGAATACGCCTAGGGAGGACGAAAATGACCTAAATGTTCAACCAATGACACAAAATGACACAAAATCACATATTGGATGCACAAGATTGGTTAAAAACCCTAATTTCATTAGAATAAGCCTAATGAGGACGAAAATGACCTATATGTTCAACCATTGACACAAAATCACATATTGGATGCACAAGATTGGTTAAAAACCCTAATTGGATTAGAATAAGCCTAGGGAGGACGTAAATGACCTAAATGTGCAACCAACGACACAAAATCACATATTGGATGCACAAGATTGGTTAAAAACCCTAATTGTATTAAAATAAACCTAGAGAGGACGAAAATGACCTAAATGTTCTACCAATAACATAAAATGGCACAAAATCACGTATTGGATGGACAAGATTGGTTAAAAACCCTAATTAGATTAGAATAAGCCTAGGGAGGACAAAAATGACCTAAATGTGCAACCAATGACACAAAATGACACAAAATCACATATTGGATGCACAAGATTGGTTAAAAACCCTAATTGGATTAGAATAAGCTTAGGTAGGACGAAAATGACCTAAATGTTCAACCAATGACACAAAATCACTTATTGGATGCACAACATTTGTTAAAAACCCTAATAGGATTCGAATAAGCCTAGGGAGGACGAAAATGACCTAAATGTGCAACCAATAACACAAAATCACATATTGGATGCACCAGATTGGTTAAAAACCCTAATTAGATTAGAATAAGCCTAGGGAGGAGAAAAATGACCTAAATGTTCTACCAATGACATAAAATGGCACAAAATCACATGTTGGATGCACAAGATTGGTTAAAAACCCTAATATGATTAGAATAAGCCTAGGGAGGACAAAAATGACCTAAATGTTCAACCAATAGCACAAAATGCCATAAAATTACATATTGGATGCACAAGATTGGTTAAAAACCCTAATTAGTTTAGAATAAGCCTAGGGAGGACGAAAATGACCTAAATCTGCAACCAATGACACAAAATAACACATTGGATGCACAAGGTTGGCTAAAAACCCTAATTGGATTAGAATAAGCTTAGGGAGGACGAAAGTGACCTAAATGTTGAACAAATGAAACAAAAGCACTTATTGGATGCACAAGATTGGTTAAAAACCCTAATTGGATTAGAATAAGCCTAGGGAGGACGAAAATGACGTAAATGTGCAACCAATGACACAAAATCACATATTGGATGCACAAGATTGGTTAAAAACCCTAATTGGATTAGAATAAGCTTAGGGAGTACGAAAATGACCTAAATCTTCATCCAATGACACAAAATCACTTATTGGATGCACAAGATTGGTTAAAAACCCGAATAGGGTTAGAATAAGCCTAGGGAGGACGAAAATGACCTAAATAGGAAACCAACGACTCAAAATCACATATTGGAAGCACAAGATTGGTTAACAACACTAATTGGATTAAAATAAACCAAGGGAGGACAAAAATGACCTAAATGTTCTACCAATAACATAAAATGGCACAAAATCACGTATTGGATGGACAAGATTGGTTAAAAACCCTAATTGGATTAGAATAAGCCTAGGGAAGACAAAAATGACCTAAATGTTCTACCAATAACATAAAATGGCACAAAATCACGTATTGGATGGACAAGATTGGTTAAAAACCCTAATTGGATTAGAATAAGCCTAGGGAGGACAAAAATGACCTAAATGTGCAACCAATGACACAAAATGACACAAAATCACATATTGGATGCACAAGATTGGTTAAAAACCCTAATAGGATTAGAATAAGCCAAGGGAGGACGAAAATGACCTAAATAGGCAACCAACGACTCAAAATCACATATTGGATGCACAAGATTAATTAAAAACCCTAATTGGATTAGAATAAGCTTAGGGAGTACGAAAATGACCTAAATGTTCATCCAAGGACACAAAATCACTTATTGGATGCACAAGATTGGTTAAAAACCCTAATTGGATTAGAATAAGCTTAGGAAGGACGAAAATGACCTAAATATTCAACCAATGATACAAAATCACTTATTGGATGCACAAGATTGGTTAAAAACCCTAATAGGATTAGAATAAGCCTAGGGTGGACGAAAATGACCTAAATGTGCAACCAATAACACAAAATCACATATTGGATGCACAAGATTGGTTAAAAACCCTAATTGGATTAGAATACGCCTAGGGAGGACGAAAATGACCTAAATGTTTAACCAATGACACAAAATGACACAAAATCACATATTGGATGCAAAAGATTGGTTAAAAACCCTAATTGGATTAGAATAAGCCTATGGAGGACGAAAATGACCTAAATGTTCAACCAATGACATAAAATCACATATTGGATGCACAAGATTGGTTAAAAACCCTAATTAGATTAGAATAAGCCTAGGGAGGACAAAAATCACCTAAATGTTCTACCAATGGCATAAAATGGCACAAAATCACATATTGGATGCAAAATATTGGTTAAAAACCCTAATTTGATTAGAATAAGCCTAGGGAGGACGAAAATGACCTAAATGTTCAACCAATAGCACAAAATGCCATAAAATCACATATTGGATGCACAAGATTGGTTAAAAACCTTAATTGGTTTAGAATAAGCCTAGGGAGGACGAAAATGACCTAAATGTTCAACCAATGACACATAATGACATATTGGATGCACAAGATTGGTTAAAACCCCTAATTGGATTAGAATAAGCTTAGGGAGTACGAAAATGACCTAAATGTTCATCCAAGGACACAAAATCACTTATTGGATGCACAAGATTGGTTAAAAACCCTAATTGGATTAGAATAAGCTTAGGAAGGACGAAAATGACCTAAATATTCAACCAATGATACAAAATCACTTATTGGATGCACAAGATTGGTTAAAAACCCTAATAGGATTAGAATAAGCCTAAGGAGGACGAAAATGACCTAAATGTGCAACCAACAACAGAAAATCACATATTGGATGCACAAGATTAGTTAAAAACCCTAATTGGATTAGAATACGCATAGGGAGGACGAAAATGACCTAAATGTTCAACCAATGACACAAAATGACACAAAATCACATATTGGATGCACAAGATTGGTTAAAAACCCTAATTGGATTAGAATAAGCCTAATGAGGACGAAAATGACCTAAATGTTCAACCATTGACACAAAATCATATATTGGATGCACAAGATTGGTTAAAAACCCTAATTGGATTAGAATAAGCCTAGGGAGGACGTAAATGACCTAAATGTGCAACCAACGACACAAAATCACATATTGGATGCACAAGATTGGTTAAAAACCCTAATTGTATTAAAATAAACCTAGAGAGGACGAAAATGACCTAAATGTTCTACCAATAACATAAAATGGCACAAAATCACGTATTGGATGGACAAGTTTGGTTAAAAACCCTAATTGGATTAGAATAAGCTTAGGTAGGACGAACATGACCTAAATGTTCAACCAATGACACAAAATGACACAAAATCACTTATTGGATGCACAAGATTGGTTAAAAACCCTAATAGGATTAGAATAAGCCTAGGGAGGACGAAAATGACCTAAATGTGCAACCAATAACACAAAATCACATATTGGATGCACAAGATTGGTTAAAAACCCTAATTGGATTAGAATACGGCTAGGGAGGATGAAAATGACCTAAATGTTTAACCAATGAGACAAAATGACACAAAATCACATATTGGATGCAAAAGATTGGTTAAAAACCCTAATTGGATTAGAATAAGCCTAGGGAGGACAAAAATCACCTAAATGTTCTACCAATGGCATAAAATGGCACAAAATCACATTTTGGATGCAAAAGATTGGTTAAAAACCCTAATTTGATTAGAATAAGCCTAGGGAGGACGAAAATGACCTAAATGTTCAACCAATAGCACAAAATGCCATAAAATCACATATTGGATCCACAAGATTGGTTAAAAACCCTAATTGGTTTAGAATAAGCCTAGGGAGGACGAAAATGACCTAAATGTGCAACCAATGACACAAAATCACACATTGGATGCACAAGGTTGGTTAAAAACCCTAATTGGATTAGAATAAGCTTAGGGAGGACGAAAGTGACCTAAATGTTCAACAAATGAAACAAAATCACTTATTGGATGCACAAGATTGGTTAAAAACCCTAATTGGATTAGAATAAGCCTAGGGAGGACGAAAATGACGTAAATGTGCAACCAATGACACAAAATCACATATTGGATGCACAAGATTGGTTAAAAACCCTAATTGGATTAGAATAAGCTTAGGGAGTACGAAAATGACCTAAATCTTCATCCAATGACACAAAATCACTTATTGGATGCACAAGATTGGTTAAAAACTCTAATTGGATTAGAATAAGCTTAGGAAGGACGAAAATGATCTAAATATTCAACCAATGATACAAAATCACTTATTGGATGCACAAGATTGGTTAAAAACCCTAATAGGATTAGAATAAGCCTAGGGAGGACGAAATTGACCTAAATGTGCAACCAATAACACAAAATCACATATTGGATGCACAAGATTAGTTAAAAACCCTAATTGGATTAGAATACGCCTAGGGAGGACGAAAATGACCTAAATGTTCAACCAATGACACAAAATGACACAAAATCACATATTGGATGCACAAGATTGGTTAAAAACCCTAATTTCATTAGAATAAGCCTAATGAGGACGAAAATGACCTATATGTTCAACCATTGACACAAAATCACATATTGGATGCACAAGATTGGTTAAAAACCCTAATTGGATTAGAATAAGCCTAGGGAGGACGTAAATGACCTAAATGTGCAACCAACGACACAAAATCACATATTGGATGCACAAGATTGGTTAAAAACCCTAATTGTATTAAAATAAACCTAGAGAGGACGAAAATGACCTAAATGTTCTACCAATAACATAAAATGGCACAAAATCACGTATTGGATGGACAAGATTGGTTAAAAACCCTAATTAGATTAGAATAAGCCTAGGGAGGACAAAAATGACCTAAATGTGCAACCAATGACACAAAATGACACAAAATCACATATTGGATGCACAAGATTGGTTAAAAACCCTAATTGGATTAGAATAAGCTTAGGTAGGACGAAAATGACCTAAATGTTCAACCAATGACACAAAATCACTTATTGGATGCACAACATTTGTTAAAAACCCTAATAGGATTCGAATAAGCCTAGGGAGGACGAAAATGACCTAAATGTGCAACCAATAACACAAAATCACATATTGGATGCACAAGATTGGTTAAAAACCCTAATTGTATTAAAATAAACCTAGAGAGGACGAAAATGACCTAAATGTTCTACCAATAACATAAAATGGCACAAAATCACGTATTGGATGGACAAGATTGGTTAAAAACCCTAATTGGATTAGAATAAGCCTAGGGACGACAAAAATGACCTAAATGTGCAACCAATGACACAAAATGACACAAAATCACATATTGGATGCACAAGATTGGTAAAAAACCCTAATTGGATTAGAATAAGCTTTGGTAGGACGAAAATGACCTAAATGTTCAACCAATGACACAAAATAACTTATTGGATGCACAAGATTGGTTAAAAACCCTAATAGTATTAGAATCAGCCTAGGGAGGACGAAAATGACCTAAATGTGCAACCAATAACACAAAATCACATATTGGATGCACAAGATTGGTTAAAAACCCTAATTAGATTAGAATAAGCCTAGGGAGGAACAAAAATGACCTAAATGTTCTACCAATGACATAAAATGGCACAAAATCACATGTTGGATGCCCAAGATTGGTTAAAAACCCTAATTTGATTAGAATAAGCCTAGGGAGGACAAAAATGACCTAAATGTTCAACCAATAGCACAAAATGCCGTAAAATTACATATTGGATGCACAAGATTGGTTAAAAACCCTAATTAGTTTAGAATAAGCCTAGGGAGGACGAAAATGACCTAAATGTGCAACCAATGACACAAAATAACACATTGGATGCACAAGGTTGGTTAAAAACCCTAATTGGATTAGAATAAGCTTAGGGAGGACGAAAGTGACCTAAATGTTGAACAAATGAAACAAAAGCACTTATTGGATGCACAAGATTGGTTAAAAACCCTAATTAGTTTAGAATAAGCCTAGGGAGGACGAAAATGACGTAAATGTGCAACCAATGACACAAAATCACATATTGGATGCACAAGATTGGTTAAAAACACTAATTGGATTAGAATAAGCTTAGGGAGTACGAAAATGACCTAAATCTTCATCCAATGACACAAAATCACTTATTGGATGCACAAGATTGGTTAAAAACCCGAATAGGATTATAATAAACCTAGGGAGGACGAAAATGACCTAAATAGGCAACCAACGACTCAAAATCACATATTGGATGCACAAGATTGGTTAAAAACCCTAATTGGATTAAAATAAACCTAGGGAGGACAAAAATGACCTAAATGTTCTACCAATGACATAAAATGGCACAAAATCACATATTGGATGCACAAGATTGGTTAAAAACCTTAATTGGATTAGAATAAGCCTAGGGAGGACGAAAATGACCTAAATGTTCAACCAATGACACATAATGACATATTGGATGCACAAGATTGGTGAAAAACCCTAATTGGATTAGAATAAGCTTAGGGAGTACGAAGATGACCTAAATGTTTATCCAAAGACACAAAATCACTTATTGGATGCACAAGATTGGTTAAAAACCCTAATTGGATTAGAATAAGCTTAGGAAGGACGAAAATGACCTAAATATTCAACCAATGATACAAAATCACTTATTGGATGCACAAGATTGGTTAAAAACCCTAATAGGATTAGAATAAGCCTAGGGACGACGAAAATGACCTAAATGTGCAACCAATAACACAAAATCACATATTGGATGCACAAGATTAGTTAAAAACCCTAATTGGATTAGAATATGCCTAAGGAGGACGAAAATGACCTAAATGTTCAACCAATGACACAAAATGACACAAAATCACATATTGGATGCACAAGATTGGTTAAAAACCCTAATTGGACTAGAATAAGCCTAGTGAGGACGAAAATGACCTAAATGTTCAACCATTGACACAAAATCACATATTGGATGCACAAGATTGGTTAAAAACCCTAATTGGATTAGAATAAGCCTAGGGAGGACGTAAATGAGCTAAATGTGCAACCAACGACACAAAATCACATATTGGATGCACAAGATTGGTTAAAAACCCTAATTGTATTAAAATAAACCTAGAGAGGACGAAAATGACCTAAATGTTCTACCAATAACATAAAATGGCACAAAATCACGTATTGGATGGACAAGATTGGTTAAAAACCCTAATTGGATTAGAATAAGCCTAGGGACGACAAAAATGACCTAAATGTGCAACGAATGACACAAAATGACACAAAATCACATATTGGATGCACAAGATTGGTTAAAAACCCTAATTGGATTAGAATAAGCTTTGGTAGGACGAAAATGACCTAAATGTTCAACCAATGACACAAAATAACTTATAGGATGCACAAGATTGGTTAAAAACCCTAATAGGATTAGAATCAGCCTAGGGAGGACGAAAATGACTTAAATGTGCAACCAATAACACAAAATCACATATTGGATGCACAAGATTAGTTAAAAACCCTAATTAGATTAGAATAAGCCTAGGGAGGACGAAAATGACCTAAATGTTCAACCAATGACACAAAATGACACAAAATCACATATTGGATGCACAAGATTGGTTAAAAACCCTAATTGGATTAGAATAAGCCTAATGAGGACGAAAATGACCTAAATGTTCAACCATTGACACAAAATCACATATTGGATGCACAAGATTGGTTAAAAACCCTAATTGGATTAGAATAAGCCTAGGGAGGACGTAAATGACCTAAATGTGCAACCAACGACACAAAATCACATATTGGATGCACAAGATTGGTTAAAAACCCTAATTGTATTAAAATAAACCTAGAGAGGACGAAAATGACCTAAATGTTCTACCAATAACATAAAATGGCACAAAATCACGTATTGGATGGACAAGATTGGTTAAAAACCCTAATTGGATTAGAATAAGCCTAGGGAGGACAAAAATGACCTAAATGTGCAACCAATGACACAAAATGACACAAAATCACATATTGGATGCACAAGATTGGTCAAAAACCCTAATTGGATTAGAATAAGCTTAGGGAGGACGAAAATGACTTAAATGTGCAACCAATGACACAAAATCACACATTGGATGCACAAGGTTGGTTAAAAACCCTAATTGGATTAGAATAAGCTTAGGGAGGACGAAAGTGACCTAAATGTTCAACAAATGACACAAAATCACTTATTGGATGCACAAGATTGGTTAAAAACCCTAATTGGATTAGAATAAGCCTAGGGAGGACGAAAATGACCTAAATGTGCAACCAATTACACAAAATCACATATTGGATGCAGAAGATTGGTTAAAAACCCTAATTGGATTAGAATAAGCTTAGGGAGTACAAAAATGACCTAAATCTTCATCCAATGACACAAAATCACTTATTGGATGCACAAGATTGGTTAAAAACCCGAATAGGATTAGAATAAGCCTAAGGAGGACGAAAATGACCTAAATAGGCAACCAACGACTCAAAATCACATATTGGATGCACAAGATTGGTGAAAAACCCTAATTGGATTAAAATAAACCTAGGGAGGACAAAAATGACCTAAATGTTCTACAATTGACATAAAATGGCACAAAATCACATATAAGATGCACAAGATTGGTTAAAAACCCTAATTGGATTAGAATAAGCTTAGGGAGTACGAAAATGACCTAAATGTTCATCCAATGACACAAAATCACTTATTGGATGCACAAGATTGGTTAAAAACCCTAACTAGATTAGAATAAGCTTAGGAAGGACGAAAATGACCTAAATATTCAACCAATGACACAAAATCACTTATTGGATGCACAAGATTGGTTAAAAACCCTAAATGGATTAGAATAAGCCTATGGTGGATGAAAATGACCTAAATGTGCAACCAATAACACAAAATCACATATTGGATGCACAAGACTAGTTAAAAACCCTGATTGGATTAGAATAAGCCTAGGGAGGACGAAAATGACCTAAATGTTCAACCAATGACACAAAATCACATATTGGATGCACAAGACTGGTTAAAAACCCTAATTGGATTAGAATAAGCCTAGGGAGGACAAAAATGACCTAAATGTTCTACCAATGACACAAAATCACTTATTGGATGCACAAGATTGGTTAAAAACCCTAATTGGACTAGAATAAGCCTAGGGAGGACGAAAATGACCTAAATGTGCAACCAATGACACAAAATCACATATTGGATGCACAAGATTGGTTAAAAACCCTAATTGGATTAGAATAAGCTTAGGGACTATGAAAATGACCTAAATCTTCATCCAATGACACAAAATAACTTATTGGATGCACAAGATTGGTTAAAAACCCGAATAGGATTAGAATAAGCCTAGGGAGGACTAAAATGACCTAAATAGGCAACCAACGACTCAAAATCACATATTGGATGCACAAGATTGGTTAAAAACCCTAATTGGATTAAAATAAACCTAGGGAGGACAAAAATGACCTAAATGTTCAACCAATGACACAAAATCACATATTGGATGCACAAGATTGGTTAAAAACCCTAATTAGATTAGAATAAGCCTAGGGAGGACAAAAATGACATAAATGTTCTACCAATGACATAAAATGGCACAAAATTACATATTCGATGCACAAGATTGGTTGAAAACCCTAATTTGATTAGAATAAGCCTAGGGAGGACGAAAATGACCTAAATGTTCAACCAATAGCACAAAATGCCATAAAATCACATATTGGATGCACAAGAATTGTTAAAAACCCTAATTGGTTTTGAATAAGCCTAGGGAGGACGAAAATGACCTAAATGTGCAACCAATGACACAAAATAACACATTGGATGCACAAGGTTGGTTAAAAACCCTAATTAGATTAGAATAAGCCTAGGGAGGAAAAAAATGACCTAAATGTTCTACCAATGACATAAAATGGCACAAAATCACATGTTGGATGCCCAAGATTGGTTAAAAACCCTAATTTGATTAGAATAAGCCTAGGGAGGACAAAAATGACCTAAATGTTCAACCAATAGCACAAAATGCAATAAAATCACATATTGGATGCACAAGATTGGTTAAAAACCCTAATTGGTTTTGAATAAGCCTAGGGAGGACGAAAATGACCTAAATGTGCAACCAATGACACAAAATCACACATTGGATGCACAAGGTTGGTTAAAAACCCTAATTGGATTAGAATAAGCTTAGGGAGGACGAAAGTGACCTAAATGTTCAACAAATGACACAAAATCACTTATTGGATGCACAAGATTGGTTAAAAACCCTAATTGGATTAGAATAAGCCTAGGGAGGACGAAAATGACCTAAATGTTCAACCAATTACACAAAATCACATATTGGATGCACAAGATTGGTTAAAAACCCTAATTGGATTAGAATAAGCTTAGGGAGTACAAAAATGACCTAAATCTTCATCCAATGACACAAAATCACTTATTGGATGCACAAGATTGGTTAAAAACCCGAATAGGATTAGAATAAGCCTAAGGAGGACGAAAATGACCTAAATAGGCAACCAACGACTCAAAATCACATATTGGATGCACAAGATTGGTGAAAAACCCTAATTGGATTAAAATAAACCTAGGGAGGACAAAAATGACCTAAATGTTCTACAATTGACATAAAATGGCACAAAATCACATATAAGATGCACAAGATTGGTTAAAAACCCTAATTGGATTAGAATAAGCTTAGGGAGTACGAAAATGACCTAAATGTTCATCCAATGACACAAAATCACTTATTGGATGCACAAGATTGGTTAAAAACCCTAATTAGATTAGAATAAGCTTAGGAAGGACGAAAATGACCTAAATATTCAACCAATGACACAAAATCACTTATTGGATGCACAAGATTGGTTAAAAACCCTAAATGGATTAGAATAAGCCTATGGTGGATGAAAATGACCTAAATGTGCAACCAATAACACAAAATCACATATTGGATGCACAAGACTAGTTAAAAACCCTGATTGGATTAGAATACGCCTAGGGAGGACGAAAATGACCTAAATGTTTAACCAATGACAAAAAATGACACAAAATCACATATTGGATGCACAAGATTGGTTAAAAACCCTAATTTGATTTGAATAAGCCTAGGGAGGACGAAAATGACCTAAATGTTCAACCAATGGCACAAAATGCCATAAAATCACATATTGGTAGCACAAGATTGGTTAAAAACCCTAATTGGTTTAGAATAAGCCTAGGGAGGACGAAAATGACCTAAATGTGCAACCAATGACACAAAATCACACATTGGATGCACAAGGTTGGTTAAAAACCCTAATTGGATTAGAATAAGCTTAGGGAGGACGAAGGTGACCTAAATGTTCAACAAATGACACAAAATCACTTATTGGATGCACAAGATTGGTTAAAAACCCTAATTGGATTATAATAAGCCTAGGGAGGACGAAAATGACCTAAATGTGCAACCAATGACACAAAATCACATATTGGATGCACAAGATTGGTTAAAAACCCTAATTGGATTAGAATAAGCTTAGGGAGTACGAAAATGACCTAAATCTTCATCCAATTACACAAAATCACTTATTGGATGCACAAGATTGGTTAAAAACCCGAATAGGATTAGAATAAGCCTAGGGAGGTCGAAAATGACCTAAATAGGCAACCAACGACTCAAAATCACATATTGGATGCACAAGATTGGTTAAAAACCCTAATTGGATTAAAATAAACATAGGGAGGACAAAAATGACCTAAATGTTCTACCAATGACATAAAATGGCACAAAATCACATATTGGATTCACCAGATTGGTTAAAAACCCTAATTGGATTAGAATAAGCCTAGGGAGGACGAAAATGACCTAAATGTTCAACCAATGACACAAAATGACATATTGGATGCACAAGATTGGTTAAAAACCCTAATTGGATTAGAATAAGCTTAGGAAGGACGAAAATGACCTAAATATTCAACCAATGATACAAAATCACTTATTGGATGCACAAGATTGGTGAAAAACCCTAATAGGATTAGAATAAGCATAGGGAGGACGAAAATGACCTAAATGTACAACCAATAACACAAAATCACATATTGGATGCACAAGATTAGTTAAAAACCCTAATTGGATTAGAATACGCCTAGGGAGGACGAAAATGACCTAAATGTTCAACCCATGACACAAAATGACACAAAATCACATATTGGATGCACAATATTGGTTAAAAACCCTAATTGGATTAGAATAAGCCTAATGAGGACGAAAATGACCTAAATGTTCAACCATTGACACAAAATCACATATTGGATGTACAAGATTGGTTAAAAACCCTAATTGGATTAGAATACGCCTAGGGAGGACGAAAATGACCTAAATGTTTAACCAATGACACAAAATCACATATTGGATGCACAAGATTGGTTAAAAACCCTAATTGGATTAGAATAAGCCTAGGGAGGACCAAAATGACCTAAATGTTCAACCAATGACACAAAATCACATATTGGATGCACAAGATTGGTTAAAAACCCTAATTAGATTAGAATAAGCTTAGGGAGGACAAAAATGACCTAAATGTTCTACCAATGTCATAAAATGGCACAAAATCACATATTGGAAGATTGGTTAAAAACCCTAATTTGATTAGAATAAGCCTAGGGAGGACGAAAATGACCTAAATGTTCAACCAATAGCACAAAATGCCATAAAATCACATATTGGATGCACAAGATTGGTTAAAAACCCTAATTGGTTATGAATAAGCCTAGGGAGGACGAAAGTGACCTAAATGTTCAACAAATGACACAAAATCACTTATTGGATGCACGTGATTGGTTAAAAACCCTAATTGGATTAGAATAAGCCTAGGGAGGACGAAAATGACGTAAATGTGCAACCAATGACACAAAATCACATATTGGATGCACAAGATTGGTTAAAAACCCTAATTGGATTAGAATAAGCTTAGGGAGTACGAAAATGACCTAAATCTTCATCCAATGACACATAATCACTTATTGGATGCACAAGATTGGTTAAAAACCTTAATTGGATTAGAATAAGCCTAGGGAGGACGAAAATGACCTAAATGTTCAACCGATGACACATAATGACATATTGGATGCACAAGATTGGTTAAAACCCCTAATTGGATTAGAATAAGCTTAGGGAGTACGAAAATGACCTAAATGTTCATCCAAGGACACAAAATCACTTATTGGATGCACAAGATTGGTTAAAAACCCTAATTGGATTAGAATAAGCTTAGGAAGGACGAAAATGACCTAAATATTCAACCAATGATACAAAATCACTTATTGGATGCACAAGATTGGTTAAAAACCCTAATAGGATTAGAATAAGCCTAAGGAGGACGAAAATGACCTAAATGTGCAACCAACAACAGAAAATCACATATTGGATGCACAAGATTAGTTAAAAACCCTAATTGGATTAGAATACGCATAGGGAGGACGAAAATGACCTAAATGTTCAACCAATGACACAAAATGACACAAAATCACATATTGTATGCACAAGATTGGTTAAAAACCCTAATTGGATTAGAATAAGCCTAGTGAGGAAGAAAATGACCTAAATGTTCAACCATTGACACAAAATCATATATTGGATGCACAAGATTGGTTAAAAACCCTAATTGGATTAGAATAAGCCTAGGGAGGACGTAAATGACCTAAATGTGCAACCAACGACACAAAATCACATATTGGATGCACACGATTGGTTAAAAACCCTAATTGTATTAAAATAAACCTAGAGACGACGAAAATGACCTAAATGTTCTACCAATAACATAAAATGGCACAAAATCACGTATTGGATGGACAAGTTTGGTTAAAAACCCTAATTGGATTAGAATAACCTTAGGTAGGACGAAAATGACCTAAATGTTCAACCAATGACACAAAATGACACAAAATCACTTATTGGATGCACAAGATTGGTTAAAAACCCTAATAGGATTAGAATAAGCCTAGGGAGGACGAAAATGACCTAAATGTGCAACCAATAACACAAAATCACATATTGGATGCACAAGATTGGTTAAAAACCCTAATTGGATTAGAATACGCCTAGGGAGGACGAAAATGACCTAAATGTTTAACCAATGAGACAAAATGACACAAAATCACATATTGGATGCAAAAGATTGGTTAAAAACCCTAATTGGATTAGAATAAGCCTATGGAGGACGAAAATGACCTAAATGTTCAACCAATGACATAAAATCACATATTGGATGCACAAGATTGGTTAAAAACCCTAATTAGATTAGAATAAGCCTAGGGAGGACAAAAATCACCTAAATTTTCTACCAATGGCATAAAATGGCACAAAATCACATATTGGATGCAAAAGATTGGTTAAAAACCCTAATTTGATTAGAATAAGCCTAGGGAGGACGAAAATGACCTAAATGTTCAACCAATAGCAAAAAATGCCATAAATTCACATATTGGATGCACAAGATTGGTTAAAAACCGTAATTGGTTTAGAATAAGCCTAGGGAGGACGAAAATGACCTAAATGTGCAACCAATGACACAAAATCACACATTGGATGCACAAGGTTGGTTAAAAACCCTAATTGGATTAGAATAAGCTTAGGGAGGACGAAAGTGACCTAAATGTTCAACAAATGAAACAAAATCACTTATTGGATGCACAAGATTGGTTAAAAACCCTAATTGGATTAGAATAAGCATAGGGAGGACCATAATGACCTAAATGTGCAACCAAGGACACAAAATCACATATTGGATGCACAAAATTGGTTAAAAACCCTAATTGGATTAGAATAAGCTTAGGAAGGACGAAAATGACCTAAATATTCAACCAATAATACAAAATCACTTATTGGATGCACAAGATTGGTTAAAAACCCTAATAGGATTAGAATAAGCCTAGGGAGGACGAAA
>JBBPBP010000001.1:41766071-41824038 GCA_037974735.1 Cicer chorassanicum
TAATTGGTTTAGAATAAGCCTAGGGAGGACGAAAATGACCTAAATGTGCAACCAATGACACAAAATCACACATTGGATGCACAAGGTTGGTTAAAAACCCTAATTGGATTAGAATAAGCTTAGGGAGGACGAAAGTGACCTAAATGTTCAACAAATGAAACAAAATCACTTATTGGATGCACAAGATTGGTTAAAAACCCTAATTGGATTAGAATAAGCATAGGGAGGACCATAATGACCTAAATGTGCAACCAAGGACACAAAATCACATATTGGATGCACAAAATTGGTTAAAAACCCTAATTGGATTAGAATAAGCTTAGGAAGGACGAAAATGACCTAAATATTCAACCAATAATACAAAATCACTTATTGGATGCACAAGATTGGTTAAAAACCCTAATAGGATTAGAATAAGCCTAGGGAGGACGAAATTGACCTAAATGTGCAACCAATAACACAAAATCACATATTGGATGCAAAAGATTGGTTAAAAACCCTAATTAGATTAGAATAAGCCTATGGAGGACGAAAATGACCTAAATGTTCAACCAATGACATAAAATCACATATTGGATGCACAAGATTGGTTAAAAACCCTAATTAGATTAGAATAAGCCTAGGGAGGACAAAAATCACCTAAATGTTCTACCAATGGCATAAAATGGCACAAAATTTCATATTGGATGCAAAAGATTGGTTAAAAACCCTAATTTGATTAGAATAAGCCTAGGGATGACGAAAATAACCTAAATGTTCAACCAATAGCACAAAATGCCATAAAATCACATATTGGATGCACAAGATTGGTTAAAAACCCTAATTGGTTTAGAATAAGCCTAGGGAGGACGAAAATGACCTAAATGTGCAACCAATGACACAAAATCACACATTGGATGCACAAGGTTGGTTAAAAACCCTAATTGGATTAGAATAAGCTTAGGTAGGACGAAAATGACCTAAATGTTCAACCAATGACACAAAATCAATTATTGGATGCACAAGATTGGTTAAAAACCCTTATAGGATTAGAATAAGCCTAGGGAGGACGAAAATGACCTAAATGTGCAACCAATAACACAAAATCCCATATTGGATGCACAAGATTACTTAAAAACCCTAATTGGATTTGAATACGCATAGGGAGGACGAAAATGAACTAAATGTTCAACCAATAGCACAAAATGCCATCAAATCACGTATTGGATGCACAAGATTGGTTAAAAACCCTAATTGGTTTAGAATAAGCCTAGGGAGGACGAAAATGACCTAAATGTGCAACCAATGACACAAAATCACACATTGGATGCACAAGGTTGGTTAAAAACCCTAATTGGATTAGAATAAGCTTAGGGAGGACGAAAGTGACCTAAATGTTCAACAAATGACACAAAATCACTTATTGGATGCACAAGATTGGTTAAAAACCCTAATTGGATTAGAATAAGCCTAGGGAGGACGAAAATGACGTAAATGTGCAACCAATGACACAAAATCACATATTGGATGCACAAGATTGGTTAAAAACCCTCATTGGATTAGAATAAGCTTAGGGAGTACGAAAATGACCTAAATCTTCATCCAATTACACAAAATCACATATTGGATGCACAAGATTGGTTAAAAACCCTAATTGGATTAGAATAAGCTTAGGGAGTACGAAAATGACCTAAATGTTCATCCAAGGACACAAAATCACTTATTGGATGCACAAGATTGGTTAAAAACCCTAATTGGATTAGAATAAGCTTAGGAAGGACGAAAATGACCTAAATATTCAACCAATGATACAAAATCACTTATTGGATGCACAAGATTGGTTAAAAACCCTAATAGGATTAGAATAAGCCTAAGGAGGACGAAAATGACCTAAATGTGCAACCAACAACAGAAAATCACATATTGGATGCACAAGATTAGTTAAAAACCCTAATTGGATTAGAATACGCATAGGGAGGACGAAAATGACCTAAATGTTCAACCAATGACACAAAATGACACAAAATCACATATTGGATGCACAAGATTGGTTAAAAACCCTAATTGGATTAGAATAAGCCTAGGGAGGACGAAAATGACCTAAATGTTCAACCATTGACACAAAATCATATATTGGATGCACAAGATTGGTTAAAAACCCTAATTGGATTAGAATAAGCCTAGGGAGGACGTAAATGACCTAAATGTGCAACCAACGACACAAAATCACATATTGGATGCACAAGATTGGTTAAAAACCCTAATTGTATTAAAATAAACCTAGAGAGGACGAAAATGACCTAAATGTTCTACCAATAACATAAAATGGCACAAAATCACGTATTGGATGGACAAGTTTGGTTAAAAACCCTAATTGGATTAGAATAAGCTTAGGTAGGACGAACATGACCTAAATGTTCAACCAATGACACAAAATGACACAAAATCACTTATTGGATGCACAAGATTGGTTAAAAACCCTAATAGGATTAGAATAAGCCTAGGGTGGACGAAAATGACCTAAATGTGCAACCAATAACACAAAATCACATATTGGATGCACAAGATTGGTTAAAAACCCTAATTGGATTAGAATACGCCTAGGGAGGACGAAAATGACCTAAATGTTTAACCAATGAGACAAAATGACACAAAATCACATATTGGATGCAAAAGATTGGTTAAAAACCCTAATTGGATTAGAATAAGCCTATGGAGGACGAAAATGACCTAAATGTTCAACCAATGACATAAAATCACATATTGGATACACAAGATTGGTTAAAAACCCTAATTAGATTAGAATAAGCCTAGGGAGGACAAAAATCACCTAAATGTTCTACCAATGGAATAAAATGGCACAAAATCACATTTTGGATGCAAAAGATTGGTTAAAAACCCTAATTTGATTAGAATAAGCCTAGGGAGGACGAAAATGACCTAAATGTTCAACCAATAGCACAAAATGCCATAAAATCACATATTGGATGCACAAGATTGGTTAAAAACCCTAATTGTATTAAAATAAACCTAGAGAGGACGAAAATGACCTAAATGTTCTACCAATAACATAAAATGGCACAAAATCACGTATTGGATGGACAAGTTTGGTTAAAAACCATAATAGGATTAGAATAAGCCTAGGGAGGACGAAAATGACCTAAATGTGCAACCAATAACACAAAATCACATATTGGATGCACAAGATTGGTTAAAAACCCTAATTGGATTAGAATACGGCTAGGGAGGATGAAAATGACCTAAATGTTTAACCAATGAGACAAAATGACACAAAATCACATATTGGATGCAAAAGATTGGTTAAAAACCCTAATTGGATTAGAATAAGCCTAGGGAGGACAAAAATCACCTAAATGTTCTACCAATAGCATAAAATGGCACAAAATCACATTTTGGATGCAAAAGATTGGTTAAAAACCCTAATTTGATTAGAATAAGCCTAGGGAGGACGAAAATGACCTAAATGTTCAACCAATAGCACAAAATGCCATAAAATCACATATTGGATCCACAAGATTGGTTAAAAACCCTAATTGGTTTAGAATAAGCCTAGGGAGGACGAAAATGACCTAAATGTGCAACCAATGACACAAAATCACACATTGGATGCACAAGGTTGGTTAAAAACCCTAATTGGATTAGAATAAGCTTAGGGAGGACGAAAGTGACCTAAATGTTCAACAAATGAAACAAAATCACTTATTGGATGCACAAGATTGGTTAAAAACCCTAATTGGATTAGAATAAGCCTAGGGAGGACGAAAATGACGTAAATGTGCAACCAATGACACAAAATCACATATTGGATGCACAAGATTGGTTAAAAACCCTAATTGGATTAGAATAAGCTTAGGGAGTACGAAAATGACCTAAATCTTCATCCAATGACACAAAATCACTTATTGGATGCACAAGATTGGTTAAAAACCCTAATTGGATTAGAATAAGATTAGGTAGGACGAACATGACCTAAATGTTCAACCAATGACACAAAATGACACAAAATCACTTATTGGAAGCACAAGATTGGTTAAAAACCCTAATAGGATTAGAATAAGCCTAGGGAGGACGAAAATGACCTAAATGTGCAACCAATAACACAAAATCACATATTGGATGCACAAGATTGGTTAAAAACCCTAATTGGATTAGAATACGCCTAGGGAGGACGAAAATGACCTAAATGTTTAACCAATGAGACAAAATGACACAAAATCACATATTGGATGCAAAAGATTGGTTAAAAACCCTAATTGGATTAGAATAAGCCTATGGAGGACGAAAATGACCTAAATGTTCAACCAATGACATAAAATCACATATTGGATGCACAAGATTGGTTAAAAACCCTAATTAGATTAGAATAAGCCTAGGGAGGACAAAAATCACCTAAATGTTCTACCAATGGCATAAAATGGCACAAAATTTCATATTGGATGCAAAAGATTGGTTAAAAACCCTAATTTGATTAGAATAAGCCTAGGGAGGACGAAAATAACCTAAATGTTCAACCAATAGCACAAAATGCCATAAAATCACATATTGGATGCACAAGATTGGTTAAAAACCCTAATTAGTTTAGAATAAGCCTAGGGAGGACGAAAATGACCTAAATGTGCAACCAATGACACAAAATCACACATTGGATGCACAAGGTTGGTTAAAAACCCTAATTGGATTAGAATAAGTTTAGGGAGGACGAAAGTGACCTAAATGTTCAACAAATGAAACAAAATCACTTATTGGATGCACAAGATTGGTTAAAAACCCTAATTGGATTAGAATAAGCCTAGGGAGGACGAAAATGACGTAAATGTGCAACCAATGACACAAAATCACATATTGGATGCACAAGATTGGTTAAAAACCCTAATTGGATTAGAATAAGCTTAGGGAGTACGAAAATGACCTAAATCTTCATCCAATGACACAAAATCACTTATTGGATGCACAAGATTGGTTAAAAACCCTAATTGGATTAGAATAAGCTTAGGTAGGATGAACATGACCTAAATGTTCAACCAATGACACAAAATGACACAAAATCACTTATTGGAAGCACAAGATTGGTTAAAAACCCTAATAGGATTAGAATAAGCCTAGGGAGGACGAAAATGACCTAAATGTGCAACCAATAACACAAAATCACATATTGGATGCACAAGATTGGTTAAAAACCCTAATTGGATTAGAATACGCCTAGGGAGGACAAAAATGACCTAAATGTTTAACCAATGAGACAAAATGACACAAAATCACATATTGGATGCAAAAGATTGGTTAAAAACCCTAATTGGATTAGAATAAGCCTATGGAGGACGAAAATGACCTAAATGTTCAACCAATGACATAAAATCACATATTGGATGCACAAGATTGGTTAAAAACCCTAATTAGATTAGAATAAGCCTAGGGAGGACAAAAATCACCAAAATGTTCTACCAATGGCATAAAATGGCACAAAATCACATATTGGATGCAAAATATTGGTTAAAAACCCTAATTTGATTAGAATAAGCCTAGGGAGGACGAAAATGACCTAAATGTTCAACCAATAGCACAAAATGCCATAAAATCACATATTGGATGCACAAGATTGGTTAAAAACCTTAATTGGTATAGAATAAGCCTAGGGAGGACGAAAATGACCTAAATGTGCAACCAATGACACAAAATCACACATTGGATGCACAAGGTTGGTTAAAAACCCTAATTGGATTAGAATAAGCTTAGGGAGGACGAAAGTGACCTAAATGTTCAACAAATGAAACAAAATCACTTATTGGATGCACAAGATTGGTTAAAAACCCTAATTGGATTAGAATAAGCCTAGGGAGGACGAAAATGACGTAAATGTGCAACCAATGACACAAAATCACATATTGGATGCACAAGATTGGTTAAAAACCCTAATTGGATTAGAATAAGCTTAGGGAGTACGAAAATGACTTAAATCTTCATCCAATGACACAAAATCACTTATTGGATGCACAAGATTGGTTAAAAACCCTAATTGGATTAGAATAAGCTTAGGAAGGACGAAAATGACCTAAATATTCAACCAATGATACAAAATCACTTATTGGATGCACAAGATTGGTTAAAAACCCTAATAGGATTAGAATAAGCCTAGGGAGGACGAAATTGACCTAAATGTGCAACCAATAACACAAAATCACATATTGGATGCACAAGATTAGTTAAAAACCCTAATTGGATTAGAATACGCCTAGGGAGGACGAAAATGAGCTAAATGTTCAACCAATGACACAAAATGACACAAAATCACATATTGGATGCACAAGATTGGTTAAAAACCCTAATTGGATTAGAATAAGCCTAATGAGGACGAAAATGACCAAAATGTTCAACCATTGACACCAAATCACATATTGGATGCACAAGATTGGTTAAAAACCCTAATTGGATTAGAATAAGCCTAGGGAGGACGTAAATGACCTAAATGTGCAACCAACGACACAAAATCACATATTGGATGCACAAGATTGGTTAAAAACCCTAATTGTATTAAAATAAACCTAGAGAGGACGAAAATGACCTAAATGTTCTACCAATAACATAAAATGGCACAAAATCACGTATTGGATGGACAAGTTTGGTTAAAAACCCTAATTGGATTAGAATAAGCTTAGGTAGGACGAACATGACCTAAATGTTCAACCAATGACACAAAATGACACAAAATCACTTATTGGATACACAAGATTGGTTAAAAACCCTAATAGGATTAGAATAAGCCTAGGGTGGACGAAAATGACCTAAATGTGCAACCAATAACACAAAATCACATATTGGATGCACAAGATTGGTTAAAAACCCTAATTGGATTAGAATACGCCTAGGGAGGACGAAAATGACCTAAATGTTTAACCAATGAGACAAAATGACACAAAATCACATATTGGATGCAAAAGATTGGTTAAAAACCCTAATTGGATTAGAATAAGCCTATGGAGGACGAAAATGACCTAAATGTTCAACCAATGACATAAAATCACATATTGGATACACAAGATTGGTTAAAAACCCTAATTAGATTAGAATAAGCCTAGGGAGGACAAAAATCACCTAAATGTTCTACCAATGGAATAAAATGGCACAAAATCACATTTTGGATGCAAAAGATTGGTTAAAAACCCTAATTTGATTAGAATAAGCCTAGGGAGGACGAAAATGACCTAAATGTTCAACCAATAGCACAAAATGCCATAAAATCACATATTGGATGCACAAGATTGATTAAAAACCCTAATTGTATTAAAATAAACCTAGAGAGGACGAAAATGACCTAAATGTTCTACCAATAACATAAAATGGCACAAAATCACGTATTGGATGGACAAGTTTGGTTAAAAACCATAATAGGATTAGAATAAGCCTAGGGAGGACGAAAATGACCTAAATGTGCAACCAATAACACAAAATCACATATTGGATGCACAAGATTGGTTAAAAACCCTAATTGGATTAGAATACGGCTAGGGAGGATGAAAATGACCTAAATGTTTAACCAATGAGACAAAATGACACAAAATCACATATTGGATGCAAAAGATTGGTTAAAAACCCTAATTGGATTAGAATAAGCCTAGGGAGGACAAAAATCACCTAAATGTTCTACCATTGGCATAAAATGGCACAAAATCACATTTTGGATGCAAAAGATTGGTTAAAAACCCTAATTTGATTAGAATAAGCCTAGGGAGGACGAAAATGACCTAAATGTTCAACCAATAGCACAAAATGCCATAAAATCACATATTGGATACACAAGATTGGTTAAAAACCCTAATTGGTTTAGAATAAGCCTAGGGAGGACGAAAATGACCTAAATGTGCAACCAATGACACAAAATCACACATTGGATGCACAAGGTTGGTTAAAAACCCTAATTGGATTAGAATAAGCTTAGGGAGGACGAAAGTGACCTAAATGTTCAACAAATGAAACAAAATCACTTATTGGATGCACAAGATTGGTTAAAAACCCTAATTGGATTAGAATAAGCCTAGGGAGGACAAAAATGACCTAAATGTTCAACCAATGACACAAAATCACATATTGGATGCACAAGATTGGTTAAAAACCCTAATTAGATTAGAATAAGCCTAGGGAGGACAAAAATGATCTAAATGTTCAACCAATAGCACAAAATGCCATAAAATCACATATTGGATGCACAAGATTGGTTAAAAACCTTAATTGGTATAGAATAAGCCTAGGGAGGACGAAAATGACCTAAATGTGCAACCAATGACACAAAATCACACATTGGATGCACAAGGTTGGTTAAAAACCCTAATTGGATTAGAATAAGCTTAGGAAGGATGAAAGTGACCTAAATGTTCAACAAATGACACAAAATCACTTATTGGATGCACAAGATTGGTTAAAAACCCTAATTGGATTAGAATAAGCCTAGGGAGGACGAAAATGACGTAAATGTGCAACCAATGACACAAAATCACATATTGGATGCACAAGATTGATTAAAAACCCTAATTGGATTAGAATAAGCTTAGGGAGTACGAAAATGACCTAAATCTTCATCCAATGACACATAATCACTTATTGGATGCACAAGATTGGTTAAAAACCTTAATTGGATTAGAATAAGCCTACGGAGGACGAAAATGACCTAAATGTTCAACCAATGACACATAATGACATATTGGATGCACAAGATTGGTTAAAACCCCTAATTGGATTAGAATAAGCTTAGGGAGTACGAAAATGACCTAAATGTTCATCCAAGGACACAAAATCACTTATTGGATGCACAAGATTGGTTAAAAACCCTAATTGGATTAGAATAAGCTTAGGAAGGACGAAAATGACCTAAATATTCAACCAATGATACAAAATCACTTATTGGATGCACAAGATTGGTTAAAAACCCTAATAGGATTAGAATAAGCCTAAGGAGGACGAAAATGACCTAAATGTGCAACCAACAACAGAAAATCACATATTGGATGCACAAGATTAGTTAAAAACCCTAATTGGATTAGAATACGCATAGGGAGGACGAAAATGACCTAAATGTTCAACCAATGACACAAAATGACACAAAATCACATATTGGATGCACAAGATTGGTTAAAAACCCTAATTGGATTAGAATAAGCCTAATGAGGACGAAAATGACCTAAATGTTCAACCATTGACACAAAATCATATATTGGATGCACAAGATTGGTTAAAAACCCTAATTGGATTAGAATAAGCCTAGGGAGGACATAAATGACCTAAATGTGCAACCAACGACACAAAATCACATATTGGATGCACAAGATTGGTTAAAAACCCTAATTGTATTAAAATAAACCTAGAGAGGACGAAAATGACCTAAATGTTCTACCAATAACATAAAATGGCACAAAATCACGTATTGGATGGACAAGTTTGGTTAAAAACCCTAATTGGATTAGAATAAGCTTAGGTAGGACGAACATGACCTAAATGTTCAACCAATGACACAAAATGACACAAAATCACTTATTGGATGCACAAGATTGGTTAAAAACCCTAATAGGATTAGAATAAGCCTAGGGAGGACGAAAATGACCTAAATGTGCAACCAATAACACAAAATCACATATTGGATGCACAAGATTGGTTAAAAACCCTAATTGGATTAGAATACGCCTAGGGAGGACGAAAATGACCTAAATGTTTAACCAATGAGACAAAATGACACAAAATCACATATTGGATGCAAAAGATTGGTTAAAAACCCTAATTGGATTAGAATAAGCCTATGGAGGACGAAAATGACCTAAATGTTCAACCAATGACATAAAATCACATATTGGATGCACAAGATTGGTTAAAAACCCTAATTAGATTAGAATAAGCCTAGGGAGGACAAAAATCACCTAAATGTTCAACCAATAGCACAAAATGCCATAAAATCACATATTGGATGCACAAGATTGGTTAAAAACCCTAATTGTATTAAAATAAACCTAGAGAGGACGAAAATGACCTAAATGTTCTACCAATAACATAAAATGGCACAAAATCACGTATTGGATGGACAAGTTTGGTTAAAAACCCTAATAGGATTAGAATAAGCCTAGGGAGGACGAAAATGACCTAAATGTGCAACCAATAACACAAAATCACATATTGGATGCACAAGATTGGTTAAAAACCCTAATTGGATTAGAATACGGCTAGGGAGGATGAAAATGACCTAAATGTTTAACCAATGAGACAAAATGACACAAAATCACATATTGGATGCAAAAGATTGGTTAAAAATCCTAATTGGATTAGAATAAGCCTAGGGAGGACAAAAATCACCTAAATGTTCTACCAATGGCATAAAATGGCACAAAATCACATTTTGGATGCAAAAGATTGGTTAAAAACCCTAATTTGATTAGAATAAGCCTAGGGAGGACGAAAATGACCTAAATGTTCAACCAATAGCACAAAATGCCATAAAATCACATATTGGATCCACAAGATTGGTTAAAAACCCTAATTGGTTTAGAACAAGCCTAGGGAGGACGAAAATGACCTAAATGTGCAACCAATGACACAAAATCACACATTGGATGCACAAGGTTGGTTAAAAACCCTAATTGGATTAGAATAAGCTTAGGGAGGACGAAAGTGACCTAAATGTTCAACAAATGAAACAAAATCACTTATTGGATGCACAAGATTGGTTAAAAACCCTAATTGGATTAGAATAAGCCTAGGGAGGACGAAAATGACGTAAATGTGCAACCAATGACACAAAATCACATATTGGATGCACAAGATTGGTTAAAAACCCTAATTGGATTAGAATAAGCTTAGGGAGTACGAAAATGACCTAAATCTTCATCCAATGACACAAAATCACTTATTGGATGCACAAGATTGGTTAAAAACCCTAATTGGATTAGAATAAGCTTAGGTAGGACGAACATGACCTAAATGTTCAACCAATGACACAAAATGACACAAAATCACTTATTGGAAGCACAAGATTGGTTAAAAACCCTAATAGGATTAGAATAAGCCTAGGGAGGACGAAAATGACCTAAATGTGCAACCAATAACACAAAATCACATATTGGATGCACAAGATTGGTTAAAAACCCTAATTGGATTAGAATAAGCCTAGGGAGGACGAAAATGACGTAAATGTGCAACCAATGACACAAAATCACATATTGGATGCACAAGATTGGTTAAAAACCCTAATTGGATTAGAATAAGCTTAGGGAGTACGAAAATGACCTAAATCTTCATCCAATGACACATAATCACTTATTGGATGCACAAGATTGGTTAAAAACCCGAATAGGATTAGAATAAGCCTAGGGAGGACGAAAATGACCTAAATAGGCAACCAACGACTCAAAATCACATATTGGATGCACAAGATTGGTTAAAAACCCTAATTGGATTAAAATAAACCTAGGGAGGACAAAAATGACCTAAATGTTCTACCAATGACATAAAATGGCACAAAATCACATATTGGATGCACAAGATTGGTTAAAAACCTTAATTGGATTAGAATAAGCCTAGGGAGGACGAAAATGACCTAAATGTTCAACCAATGACACATAATGACATATTGGATGCACAAGATTGGTGAAAAACCCTAATTGGATTAGAATAAGCTTAGGGAGTACGAAAATGACCTAAATGTTCATCCAAAGACACAAAATCACTTATTGGATGCACAAGATTGGTTAAAAACCCTAATTGGATTAGAATAAGCTTAGGTAGGACGAAAATGACCTAAATGTTCAACCAATAGCACAAAATGCCATAAAATCACATATTGGATGCACAAGATTGGTTAAAAACCCTAATTGGTTTAGAATAAGCCTTGGGAAGAAGAAAATAACCTAAATGTGCAACCAATGACACAAAATAACACATTGGATGCACAAGGTTGGTTAAAAACCCTAATTGGATTAGAATAAGCTTAGGGAGGACGAAAGTGACCTAAATGTTGAACAAATGACACAAAATCACTTATTGGATGCACAAGATTGGTTAAAAACCCTAATTGGATTAGAATAAGCCTAGGGAGGACGAAAATGACGTAAATGTGCAACCAATGACACAAAATCACATATTGGATGCACAAGATTGGTTAAAAACCCTAATTGGATTAGAATAAGCTTAGGGAGTACGAAAATGACCTAAATCTTCATCCAATGACACAAAATCACTTATTGGATGCACAAGATTGGTTAAAAACCCTAATTGGATTAGAATAAGCTTAGGGAGTACGAAAATGACCTAAATCTTCATCCAATGACACAAAATCACTTATTGGATGCACAAGATTGGTTAAAAACCCGAATAGGATTAGAATAAGCCTAGGGAGGACGAAAATGACCTAAATAGGCAACCAACGACTCAAAATCACATATTGAAAGCACAAGATTGGTTAACAACACTAATTGGATTAAAATAAACCAAGGGAGGACAAAAATGACCTAAATGTTCTACCAATAACATAAAATGGCACAAAATCACGTATTGGATGGACAAGATTGGTTAAAAACCCTAATTGGATTAGAATAAGCATAGGGAAGACAAAAATGACCTAAATGTGCAACCAATGACACAAAATGACACAAAATCACATATTGGATGCACAAGATTGGTTAAAAACCCTAATTGGATTAGAATAAGCTTAGGTAGGACGAAAATGACCTAAATGTTCAACCAATGACACAAAATCAATTATTGGATGCATAAGATTGGTTAAAAACCCTTATAGGATTAGAATAAGCCTAGGGAGGACGAAAATGACCTAAATGTGCAACCAATAACACAAAATCCCATATTGGATGCACAAGATTAGTTAAAAACCCTAATTGGATTAGAATACGCCTAGGGAGGACGAAAATGACCTAAATGTTCAACCAATAGCACAAAATGCCATCAAATCACATATTGGATGCACAAGATTGGTTAAAAACCCTAATTGGTTTAGAATAAGCCTAGGGAGGACGAAAATGACCTAAATGTGCAACCAATGACACAAAATCACACATTGGATGCACAAGGTTGGTTAAAAACCCTAATTGGATTAGAATAAGCTTAGGGAGGACGAAAGTGACCTAAATGTTCAACAAATGAAACAAAATCACTTATTGGATGCACAAGATTGGTTAAAAACCCTAATTGGATTAGAATAAGCCTAGGGAGGACGAAAATGACGTAATTGTGCAACCAATGACACAAAATCACATATTGGATGCACAAGATTGTTTAAAAACCCTAATTGGATTAGAATAAGCTTAGGGAGTACGAAAATGACCTAAATCTTCATCCAATGACACAAAATCAATTATTGGATGCACAAGATTGGTTAAAAACCCTAATTGGATTAGAATAAGCTTAGGAAGGACGAAAATGACCTAAATATTCAACCAATGATACAAAATCACTTATTGGATGCACAAGATTGGTTAAAAACCCTAATAGGATTAGAATAAGCCTAGGGTGGACGAAAATGACCTAAATGTGCAACCAATAACACAAAATCACATATTGGATGCACAAGATTGGTTAAAAACCCTAATTGGATTAGAATACGCCTAGGGAGGACGAAAATGACCTAAATGTTTAACCAATGAGACAAAATGACACAAAATCACATATTGGATGCAAAAGATTGGTTAAAAACCCTAATTGGATTAGAATAAGCCTATGGAGGACGAAAATGACCTAAATGTTCAACCAATGACATAAAATCACATATTGGATACACAAGATTGGTTAAAAACCCTAATTAGATTAGAATAAGCCTAGGGAGGACAAAAATCACCTAAATGTTCTACCAATGGAATAAAATGGCACAAAATCACATTTTGGATGCAAAAGATTGGTTAAAAACCCTAATTTGATTAGAATAAGCCTAGGGAGGACGAAAATGACCTAAATGTTCAACCAATAGCACAAAATGCCATAAAATCACATATTGGATGCACAAGATTGGTTAAAAACCCTAATTGTATTAAAATAAACCTAGAGAGGACGAAAATGACCTAAATGTTCTACCAATAACATAAAATGGCACAAAATCACGTATTGGATGGACAAGTTTGGTTAAAAACCATAATAGGATTAGAATAAGCCTAGGGAGGACGAAAATGACCTAAATGTGCAACCAATAACACAAAATCACATATTGGATGCACAAGATTGGTTAAAAACCCTAATTGGATTAGAATACGGCTAGGGAGGATGAAAATGACCTAAATGTTTAACCAATGAGACAAAATGACACAAAATCACATATTGGATGCAAAAGATTGGTTAAAAACCCTAATTGGATTAGAATAAGCCTAGGGAGGACAAAAATCACCTAAATGTTCTACCAATAGCATAAAATGGCACAAAATCACATTTTGGATGCAAAAGATTGGTTAAAAACCCTAATTTGATTAGAATAAGCCTAGGGAGGACGAAAATGACCTAAATGTTCAACCAATAGCACAAAATGCCATAAAATCACATATTGGATCCACAAGATTGGTTAAAAACCCTAATTGGTTTAGAATAAGCCTAGGGAGGACGAAAATGACCTAAATGTGCAACCAATGACACAAAATCACACATTGGATGCACAAGGTTGGTTAAAAACCCTAATTGGATTAGAATAAGCTTAGGGAGGACGAAAGTGACCTAAATGTTCAACAAATGAAACAAAATCACTTATTGGATGCACAAGATTGGTTAAAAACCCTAATTGGATTAGAATAAGCCTAGGGAGGACGAAAATGACGTAAATGTGCAACCAATGACACAAAATCACATATTGGATGCACAAGATTGGTTAAAAACCCTAATTGGATTAGAATAAGCTTAGGGAGTACGAAAATGACCTAAATCTTCATCCAATGACACAAAATCACTTATTGGATGCACAAGATTGGTTAAAAACCCTAATTGGATTAGAATAAGATTAGGTAGGACGAACATGACCTAAATGTTCAACCAATGACACAAAATGACACAAAATCACTTATTGGAAGCACAAGATTGGTTAAAAACCCTAATAGGATTAGAATAAGCCTAGGGAGGACGAAAATGACCTAAATGTGCAACCAATAACACAAAATCACATATTGGATGCACAAGATTGGTTAAAAACCCTAATTGGATTAGAATACGCCTAGGGAGGACGAAAATGACCTAAATGTTTAACCAATGAGACAAAATGACACAAAATCACATATTGGATGCAAAAGATTGGTTAAAAACCCTAATTGGATTAGAATAAGCCTATGGAGGACGAAAATGACCTAAATGTTCAACCAATGACATAAAATCACATATTGGATGCACAAGATTGGTTAAAAACCCTAATTAGATTAGAATAAGCCTAGGGAGGACAAAAATCACCTAAATGTTCTACCAATGGCATAAAATGGCACAAAATCACATATTGGATGCAAAATACTGGTTAAAAACCCTAATTTGATTAGAATAAGCCTAGGGAGGACGAAAATGACCTAAATATTCAACCAATAGCACAAAATGCCATAAAATCACATATTGGATGCACAAGATTGGTTAAAAACCTTAATTGGTTTAGAATAAGCCTAGGGAGGACGAAAATGACCTAAATGTGCAACCAATGACACAAAATCACACATTGGATGCACAAGGTTGGTTAAAAACCCTAATTGGATTAGAATAAGCTTAGGGAGGACGAAAGTGACCTAAATGTTCAACAAATGAAACAAAATCACTTATTGGATGCACAAGATTGGTTAAAAACCCTAATTGGATTAGAATAAGCCTAGGGAGGACAAAAATGACCTAAATGTTCAACCAATGACACAAAATCACATATTGGATGCACAAGATTGGTTAAAAACCCTAATTAGATTAGAATAAGCCTAGGGAGGACAAAAATGATCTAAATGTTCAACCAATAGCACAAAATGCCATAAAATCACATATTGGATGCACAAGATTGGTTAAAAACCTTAATTGGTATAGAATAAGCCTAGGGAGGACGAAAATGACCTAAATGTGCAACCAATGACACAAAATCACACATTGGATGCACAAGGTTGGTTAAAAACCCTAATTGGATTAGAATAAGCTTAGGAAGGATGAAAGTGACCTAAATGTTCAACAAATGACACAAAATCACTTATTGGATGCACAAGATTGGTTAAAAACCCTAATTGGATTAGAATAAGCCTAGGGAGGACGAAAATGACGTAAATGTGCAACCAATGACACAAAATCACATATTGGATGCACAAGATTGATTAAAAACCCTAATTGGATTAGAATAAGCTTAGGGAGTACGAAAATGACCTAAATCTTCATCCAATGACACATAATCACTTATTGGATGCACAAGATTGGTTAAAAACCTTAATTGGATTAGAATAAGCCTACGGAGGACGAAAATGACCTAAATGTTCAACCAATGACACATAATGACATATTGGATGCACAAGATTGGTTAAAACCCCTAATTGGATTAGAATAAGCTTAGGGAGTACGAAAATGACCTAAATGTTCATCCAAGGACACAAAATCACTTATTGGATGCACAAGATTGGTTAAAAACCCTAATTGGATTAGAATAAGCTTAGGAAGGACGAAAATGACCTAAATATTCAACCAATGATACAAAATCACTTATTGGATGCACAAGATTGGTTAAAAACCCTAATAGGATTAGAATAAGCCTAAGGAGGACGAAAATGACCTAAATGTGCAACCAACAACAGAAAATCACATATTGGATGCACAAGATTAGTTAAAAACCCTAATTGGATTAGAATACGCATAGGGAGGACGAAAATGACCTAAATGTTCAACCAATGACACAAAATGACACAAAATCACATATTGGATGCACAAGATTGGTTAAAAACCCTAATTGGATTAGAATAAGCCTAATGAGGACGAAAATGACCTAAATGTTCAACCATTGACACAAAATCATATATTGGATGCACAAGATTGGTTAAAAACCCTAATTGGATTAGAATAAGCCTAGGGAGGACATAAATGACCTAAATGTGCAACCAACGACACAAAATCACATATTGGATGCACAAGATTGGTTAAAAACCCTAATTGTATTAAAATAAACCTAGAGAGGACGAAAATGACCTAAATGTTCTACCAATAACATAAAATGGCACAAAATCACGTATTGGATGGACAAGTTTGGTTAAAAACCCTAATTGGATTAGAATAAGCTTAGGTAGGACGAACATGACCTAAATGTTCAACCAATGACACAAAATGACACAAAATCACTTATTGGATGCACAAGATTGGTTAAAAACCCTAATAGGATTAGAATAAGCCTAGGGAGGACGAAAATGACCTAAATGTGCAACCAATAACACAAAATCACATATTGGATGCACAAGATTGGTTAAAAACCCTAATTGGATTAGAATACGCCTAGGGAGGACGAAAATGACCTAAATGTTTAACCAATGAGACAAAATGACACAAAATCACATATTGGATGCAAAAGATTGGTTAAAAACCCTAATTGGATTAGAATAAGCCTATGGAGGACGAAAATGACCTAAATGTTCAACCAATGACATAAAATCACATATTGGATGCACAAGATTGGTTAAAAACCCTAATTAGATTAGAATAAGCCTAGGGAGGACAAAAATCACCTAAATGTTCAACCAATAGCACAAAATGCCATAAAATCACATATTGGATGCACAAGATTGGTTAAAAACCCTAATTGTATTAAAATAAACCTAGAGAGGACGAAAATGACCTAAATGTTCTACCAATAACATAAAATGGCACAAAATCACGTATTGGATGGACAAGTTTGGTTAAAAACCCTAATAGGATTAGAATAAGCCTAGGGAGGACGAAAATGACCTAAATGTGCAACCAATAACACAAAATCACATATTGGATGCACAAGATTGGTTAAAAACCCTAATTGGATTAGAATACGGCTAGGGAGGATGAAAATGACCTAAATGTTTAACCAATGAGACAAAATGACACAAAATCACATATTGGATGCAAAAGATTGGTTAAAAACCCTAATTGGATTAGAATAAGCCTAGGGAGGACAAAAATCACCTAAATGTTCTACCAATAGCATAAAATGGCACAAAATCACATTTTGGATGCAAAAGATTGGTTAAAAACCCTAATTTGATTAGAATAAGCCTAGGGAGGACGAAAATGACCTAAATGTTCAACCAATAGCACAAAATGCCATAAAATCACATATTGGATCCACAAGATTGGTTAAAAACCCTAATTGGTTTAGAATAAGCCTAGGGAGGACGAAAATGACCTAAATGTGCAACCAATGACACAAAATCACACATTGGATGCACAAGGTTGGTTAAAAACCCTAATTGGATTAGAATAAGCTTAGGGAGGACGAAAGTGACCTAAATGTTCAACAAATGAAACAAAATCACTTATTGGATGCACAAGATTGGTTAAAAACCCTAATTGGATTAGAATAAGCCTAGGGAGGACGAAAATGACGTAAATGTGCAACCAATGACACAAAATCACATATTGGATGCACAAGATTGGTTAAAAACCCTAATTGGATTAGAATAAGCTTAGGGAGTACGAAAATGACCTAAATCTTCATCCAATGACACAAAATCACTTATTGGATGCACAAGATTGGTTAAAAACCCTAATTGGATTAGAATAAGATTAGGTAGGACGAACATGACCTAAATGTTCAACCAATGACACAAAATGACACAAAATCACTTATTGGAAGCACAAGATTGGTTAAAAACCCTAATAGGATTAGAATAAGCCTAGGGAGGACGAAAATGACCTAAATGTGCAACCAATAACACAAAATCACATATTGGATGCACAAGATTGGTTAAAAACCCTAATTGGATTAGAATACGCCTAGGGAGGACGAAAATGACCTAAATGTTTAACCAATGAGACAAAATGACACAAAATCACATATTGGATGCAAAAGATTGGTTAAAAACCCTAATTGGATTAGAATAAGCCTATGGAGGACGAAAATGACCTAAATGTTCAACCAATGACATAAAATCACATATTGGATGCACAAGATTGGTTAAAAACCCTAATTAGATTAGAATAAGCCTAGGGAGGACAAAAATCACCTAAATGTTCTACCAATGGCATAAAATGGCACAAAATCACATATTGGATGCAAAATATTGGTTAAAAACCCTAATTTGATTAGAATAAGCCTAGGGAGGACGAAAATGACCTAAATGTTCAACCAATAGCACAAAATGCCATAAAATCACATATTGGATGCACAAGATTGGTTAAAAACCTTAATTGGTTTAGAATAAGCCTAGGGAGGACGAAAATGACCTAAATGTTCAACCAATGACACATAATGACATATTGGATGCACAAGATTGGTTAAAACCCCTAATTGGATTAGAATAAGCTTAGGGAGTACGAAAATGACCTAAATGTTCATCCAAGGACACAAAATCACTTATTGGATGCACAAGATTGGTTAAAAACCCTAATTGGATTAGAATAAGCTTAGGAAGGACGAAAATGACCTAAATATTCAACCAATGATACAAAATCACTTATTGGATGCACAAGATTGGTTAAAAACCCTAATAGGATTAGAATAAGCCTAAGGAGGACGAAAATGACCTAAATGTGCAACCAACAACAGAAAATCACATATTGGATGCACAAGATTAGTTAAAAACCCTAATTGGATTAGAATACGCATAGGGAGGACGAAAATGACCTAAATGTTCAACCAATGACACAAAATGACACAAAATCACATATTGGATGCACAAGATTGGTTAAAAACCCTAATTGGATTAGAATAAGCCTAATGAGGACGAAAATGACCTAAATGTTCAACCATTGACACAAAATCATATATTGGATGCACAAGATTGGTTAAAAACCCTAATTGGATTAGAATAAGCCTAGGGAGGACGTAAATGACCTAAATGTGCAACCAACGACACAAAATCACATATTGGATGCACAAGATTGGTTAAAAACCCTAATTGTATTAAAATAAACCTAGAGAGGACGAAAATGACCTAAATGTTCTACCAATAACATAAAATGGCACAAAATCACGTATTGGATGGACAAGTTTGGTTAAAAACCCTAATTGGATTAGAATAAGCTTAGGTAGGACGAACATGACCTAAATGTTCAACCAATGACACAAAATGACACAAAATCACTTATTGGATGCACAAGATTGGTTAAAAACCCTAATAGGATTAGAATAAGCCTAGGGAGGACGAAAATGACCTAAATGTGCAACCAATAACACAAAATCACATATTGGATGCACAAGATTGGTTAAAAACCCTAATTGGATTAGAATACGCCTAGGGAGGACGAAAATGACCTAAATGTTTAACCAATGAGACAAAATGACACAAAGTCACATATTGGATGCAAAAGATTGGTTAAAAACCCTAATTGGATTAGAATAAGCCTATGGAGGACGAAAATGACCTAAATGTTCAACCAATGACATAAAATCACATATTGGATGCACAAGATTGTTTAAAAACCCTAATTAGATTAGAATAAGCCTAGGGAGGACAAAAATCACCTAAATGTTCTACCAATGGCATAAAATGGCACAAAATCACATTTTGGATGCAAAAGATTGGTTAAAAACCCTAATTTGATTAGAATAAGCCTAGGGAGGACGAAAATGACCTAAATGTTCAACCAATAGCACAAAATGCCATAAAATCACATATTGGATGCACAAGATTGGTTAAAAACCCTAATTGTATTAAAATAAACCTATAGAGGACGAAAATGACCTAAATGTTCTACCAATAACATAAAATGGCACAAAATCACGTATTGGATGGACAAGTTTGGTTAAAAACCCTAATAGGATTAGAATAAGCCTAGGGAGGACGAAAATGACCTAAATGTGCAACCAATAACACAAAATCACATATTGGATGCACAAGATTGGTTAAAAACCCTAATTGGATTAGAATACGGCTAGGGAGGATGAAAATGACCTAAATGTTTAACCAATGAGACAAAATGACACAAAATCACATATTGGATGCAAAAGATTGGTTAAAAACCCTAATTGGATTAGAATAAGCCTAGGGAGGACAAAAATCACCTAAATGTTCTACCAATAGCATAAAATGGCACAAAATCACATTTTGGATGCAAAAGATTGGTTAAAAACCCTAATTTGATTAGAATAAGCCTAGGGAGGACGAAAATGACCTAAATGTTCAACCAATAGCACAAAATGCCATAAAATCACATATTGGATCCACAAGATTGGTTAAAAACCCTAATTGGTTTAGAATAAGCCTAGGGAGGACGAAAATGACCTAAATGTGCAACCAATGACACAAAATCACACATTGGATGCACAAGGTTGGTTAAAAACCCTAATTGGATTAGAATAAGCTTAGGGAGGACGAAAGTGACCTAAATGTTCAACAAATGAAACAAAATCACTTATTGGATGCACAAGATTGGTTAAAAACCCTAATTGGATTAGAATAAGCCTAGGGAGGACGAAAATGACGTAATTGTGCAACCAATGACACAAAATCACATATTGGATGCACAAGATTGGTTAAAAACCCTAATTGGATTAGAATAAGCTTAGGGAGTACGAAAATGACCTAAATCTTAATCCAATGACACAAAATCAATTATTGGATGCACAAGATTGGTTAAAAACCCTAATTGGATTAGAATAAGCTTAGGAAGGACGAAAATGACCTAAATATTCAACCAATGATACAAAATCACTTATTGGATGCACAAGATTGGTTAAAAACCCTAATAGGATTAGAATAAGCCTAGGGTGGACGAAAATGACCTAAATGTGCAACCAATAACACAAAATCACATATTGGATGCACAAGATTGGTTAAAAACCCTAATTGGATTAGAATACGCCTAGGGAGGACGAAAATGACCTAAATGTTTAACCAATGAGACAAAATGACACAAAATCACATATTGGATGCAAAAGATTGGTTAAAAACCCTAATTGGATTAGAATAAGCCTATGGAGGACGAAAATGACCTAAATGTTCAACCAATGACATAAAATCACATATTGGATGCACAAGATTGGTTAAAAACCCTAATTAGATTAGAATAAGCCTAGGGAGGACAAAAATCACCTAAATGTTCTACCAATGGCATAAAATGGCACAAAATTTCATATTGGATGCAAAAGATTGGTTAAAAACCCTAATTTGATTAGAATAAGCCTAGGGATGACGAAAATAACCTAAATGTTCAACCAATAGCACAAAATGCCATAAAATCACATATTGGATGCACAAGATTGGTTAAAAACCCTAATTGGTTTAGAATAAGCCTAGGGAGGACGAAAATGACCTAAATGTGCAACCAATGACACAAAATCACACATTGGATGCACAAGGTTGGTTAAAAACCCTAATTGGATTAGAATAAGTTTAGGGAGGACGAAAGTGACCTAAATGTTCAACAAATGAAACAAAATCACTTATTGGATGCACAAGATTGGTTAAAAACCCTAATTGGATTAGAATAAGCCTAGGGAGGACGAAAATGACGTAAATGTGCAACCAATGACACAAAATCACATATTGGATGCACAAGATTGGTTAAAAACCCTAATTGGATTAGAATAAGCTTAGGGAGTACGAAAATGACCTAAATCTTCAACCAATGACACAAAATCACTTATTGGATGCACAAGATTGGTTAAAAACCCGAATAGGATTAGAATAAGCCTAGGGAGGACGAAAATGACCTAAATAGGCAACCAACGACTCAAAATCACATATTGGAAGCACAAGATTGGTTAACAACACTAATTGGATTAAAATAAACCAAGGGAGGACAAAAATGACCTAAATGTTCTACCAATAACATAAAATGGCACAAAATCACGTATTGGATGGACAAGATTGGTTAAAAACCCTAATTGGATTAGAATAAGCCTAGGGAGGACGAAAATGACGTAAATGTGCAACCAATGACACAAAATCACATATTGGATGCACAAGATTGGTTAAAAACCCTAATTGGATTAGAATAAGCTTAGGGAGTACGAAAATGACTTAAATCTTCATCCAATGACACAAAATCACTTATTGGATGCACAAGATTGGTTAAAAACCCTAATTGGATTAGAATAAGCTTAGGAAGGACGAAAATGACCTAAATATTCAACCAATGATACAAAATCACTTATTGGATGCACAAGATTGGTTAAAAACCCTAATAGGATTAGAATAAGCCTAGGGAGGACGAAAATGACCTAAATGTGCAACCAATAACACAAAATCACATATTGGATGCACAAGATTAGTTAAAAACCCTAATTGGATTAGAATACGCCTAGGGAGGACGAAAATGACCTAAATGTTCAACCAATGACACAAAATGACACAAAATCACATATTGGATGCACAAGATTGGTTAAAAACCCTAATTGGATTAGAATAAGCTTAGGGAGTACGAAAATGACCTAAATGTTCATCCAAGGACACAAAATCACTTATTGGATGCACAAGATTGGTTAAAAACCCTAATTGGATTAGAATAAGCTTAGGAAGGACGAAAATGACCTAAATATTCAACCAATGATACAAAATCACTTATTGGATGCACAAGATTGGTTAAAAACCCTAATAGGATTAGAATAAGCCTAAGGAGGACGAAAATGACCTAAATGTGCAACCAACAACAGAAAATCACATATTGGATGCACAAGATTAGTTAAAAACCCTAATTGGATTAGAATACGCATAGGGAGGACGAAAATGACCTAAATGTTCAACCAATGACACAAAATGACACAAAATCACATATTGGATGCACAAGATTGGTTAAAAACCCTAATTGGATTAGAATAAGCCTAATGAGGACGAAAATGACCTAAATGTTCAACCATTGACACAAAATCATATATTGGATGCACAAGATTGGTTAAAAACCCTAATTGGATTAGAATAAGCCTAGGGAGGACGTAAATGACCTAAATGTGCAACCAACGACACAAAATCACATATTGGATGCACAAGATTGGTTAAAAACCCTAATTGTATTAAAATAAACCTAGAGAGGACGAAAATGACCTAAATGTTCTACCAATAACATAAAATGGCACAAAATCACGTATTGGATGGACAAGTTTGGTTAAAAACCCTAATTGGATTAGAATAAGCTTAGGTAGGACGAACATGACCTAAATGTTCAACCAATGACACAAAATGACACAAAATCACTTATTGGATGCACAAGATTGGTTAAAAACCCTAATAGGATTAGAATAAGCCTAGGGAGGACGAAAATGACCTAAATGTGCAACCAATAACACAAAATCACATATTGGATGCACAAGATTGGTTAAAAACCCTAATTGGATTAGAATACGGCTAGGGAGGATGAAAATGACCTAAATGTTTAACCAATGAGACAAAATGACACAAAATCACATATTGGATGCAAAAGATTGGTTAAAAACCCTAATTGGATTAGAATAAGCCTAGGGAGGACAAAAATCACCTAAATGTTCTACCAATAGCATAAAATGGCACAAAATCACATTTTGGATGCAAAAGATTGGTTAAAAACCCTAATTTGATTAGAATAAGCCTAGGGAGGACGAAAATGACCTAAATGTTCAACCAATAGCACAAAATGCCATAAAATCACATATTGGATCCACAAGATTGGTTAAAAACCCTAATTGGTTTAGAATAAGCCTAGGGAGGACGAAAATGACCTAAATGTGCAACCAATGACACAAAATCACACATTGGATGCACAAGGTTGGTTAAAAACCCTAATTGGATTAGAATAAGCTTAGGGAGGACGAAAGTGACCTAAATGTTCAACAAATGAAACAAAATCACTTATTGGATGCACAAGATTGGTTAAAAACCCTAATTGGATTAGAATAAGCCTAGGGAGGACGAAAATGACGTAAATGTGCAACCAATGACACAAAATCACATATTGGATGCACAAGATTGGTTAAAAACCCTAATTGGATTAGAATAAGCTTAGGGAGTACGAAAATGACCTAAATCTTCATCCAATGACACAAAATCACTTATTGGATGCACAAGATTGGTTAAAAACCCTAATTGGATTAGAATAAGATTAGGTAGGACGAACATGACCTAAATGTTCAACCAATGACACAAAATGACACAAAATCACTTATTGGAAGCACAAGATTGGTTAAAAACCCTAATAGGATTAGAATAAGCCTAGGGAGGACGAAAATGACCTAAATGTGCAACCAATAACACAAAATCACATATTGGATGCACAAGATTGGTTAAAAACCCTAATTGGATTAGAATACGCCTAGGGAGGACGAAAATGACCTAAATGTTTAACCAATGAGACAAAATGACACAAAATCACATATTGGATGCAAAAGATTGGTTAAAAACCCTAATTGGATTAGAATAAGCCTATGGAGGACGAAAATGACCTAAATGTTCAACCAATGACATAAAATCACATATTGGATGCACAAGATTGGTTAAAAAGCCTAATTAGATTAGAATAAGCCTAGGGAGGACAAAAATCACCTAAATGTTCTACCAATGGCATAAAATGGCACAAAATCACATATTGGATGCAAAATATTGGTTAAAAACCCTAATTTGATTAGAATAAGCCTAGGGAGGACGAAAATGACCTAAATGTTCAACCAATAGCACAAAATGCCATAAAATCACATATTGGATGCACAAGATTGGTTAAAAACCTTAATTGGTTTAGAATAAGCCTAGGGAGGACGAAAATGACCTAAATGTTCAACCAATGAAACATAATGACATATTGGATGCACAAGATTGGTTAAAACCCCTAATTGGATTAGAATAAGCTTAGGGAGTACGAAAATGACCTAAATGTTCATCCAAGGACACAAAATCACTTATTGGATGCACAAGATTGGTTAAAAACCCTAATTGGATTAGAATAAGCTTAGGAAGGACGAAAATGACCTAAATATTCAACCAATGATACAAAATCACTTATTGGATGCACAAGATTGGTTAAAAACCCTAATAGGATTAGAATAAGCCTAAGGAGGACGAAAATGACCTAAATGTGCAACCAACAACAGAAAATCACATATTGGATGCACAAGATTAGTTAAAAACCCTAATTGGATTAGAATACGCATAGGGAGGACGAAAATGACCTAAATGTTCAACCAATGACACAAAATGACACAAAATCACATATTGGATGCACAAGATTGGTTAAAAACCCTAATTGGATTAGAATAAGCCTAATGAGGACGAAAATGACCTAAATGTTCAACCATTGACACAAAATCATATATTGGATGCACAAGATTGGTTAAAAACCCTAATTGGATTAGAATAAGCCTAGGGAGGACGTAAATGACCTAAATGTGCAACCAACGACACAAAATCACATATTGGATGCACAAGATTGGTTAAAAACCCTAATTGTATTAAAATAAACCTAGAGAGGACGAAAATGACCTAAATGTTCTACCAATAACATAAAATGGCACAAAATCACGTATTGGATGGACAAGTTTGGTTAAAAACCCTAATTGGATTAGAATAAGCTTAGGTAGGACGAACATGACCTAAATGTTCAACCAATGACACAAAATGACACAAAATCACTTATTGGATGCACAAGATTGGTTAAAAACCCTAATAGGATTAGAATAAGCCTAGGGTGGACGAAAATGACCTAAATGTGCAACCAATAACACAAAATCACATATTGGATGCACAAGATTGGTTAAAAACCCTAATTGGATTAGAATACGCCTAGGGAGGACGAAAATGACCTAAATGTTTAACCAATGAGACAAAATGACACAAAATCACATATTGGATGCAAAAGATTGGTTAAAAACCCTAATTGGATTAGAATAAGCCTATGGAGGACGAAAATGACCTAAATGTTCAACCAATGACATAAAATCACATATTGGATGCACAAGATTGGTTAAAAACCCTAATTAGATTAGAATAAGCCTAGGGAGGACAAAAATCACCAAAATGTTCTACCAATGGCATAAAATGGCACAAAATCACATATTGGATGCAAAATATTGGTTAAAAACCCTAATTTGATTAGAATAAGCCTAGGGAGGACGAAAATGACCTAAATGTTCAACCAATAGCACAAAATGCCATAAAATCACATATTGGATGCACAAGATTGGTTAAAAACCTTAATTGGTATAGAATAAGCCTAGGGAGGACGAAAATGACCTAAATGTGCAACCAATGACACAAAATCACACATTGGATGCACAAGGTTGGTTAAAAACCCTAATTGGATTAGAATAAGCTTAGGGAGGACGAAAGTGACCTAAATGTTCAACAAATGAAACAAAATCACTTATTGGATGCACAAGATTGGTTAAAAACCCTAATTGGATTAGAATAAGCCTAGGGAGGACGAAAATGACGTAAATGTGCAACCAATGACACAAAATCACATATTGGATGCACAAGATTGGTTAAAAACCCTAATTGGATTAGAATAAGCTTAGGGAGTACGAAAATGACCTAAATCTTCATCCAATGACACAAAATCACTTATTGGATGCACAAGATTGGTTAAAAACCCGAATAGGGTTAGAATAAGCCTAGGGAGGACGAAAATGACCTAAATAGGAAACCAACGACTCAAAATCACATATTGGAAGCACAAGATTGGTTAACAACACTAATTGGATTAAAATAAACCAAGGGAGGACAAAAATGACCTAAATGTTCTACCAATAACATAAAATGGCACAAAATCACGTATTGGATGGACAAGATTGGTTAAAAACCCTAATTGGATTAGAATAAGCCTAGGGAAGACAAAAATGACCTAAATGTGCAACCAATGACACAAAATGACACAAAATCACATATTCGATGCACAAGATTGGTTAAAAACCCTAATTGGATTAGAATAAGCTTAGGTAGGACGAAAATGACCTAAATGTTCAACCAATGACACAAAATCAATTATTGGATGCACAAGATTGGTTAAAAACCCTTATAGGATTAGAATAAGCCTAGGGAGGACGAAAATGACCTAAATGTGCAACCAATAACACAAAATCCCATATTGGATGCACAAGATTACTTAAAAACCCTAATTGGATTAGAATACGCATAGGGAGGACGAAAATGAACTAAATGTTCAACCAATAGCAGAAAATGCCATCAAATCACATATTGGATGCACAAGATTGGTTAAAAACCCTAATTGGTTTAGAATAAGCCTAGGGAGGACGAAAATGACCTAAATGTGCAACCAATGACACAAAATCACACATTGGATGCACAAGGTTGGTTAAAAACCCTAATTGGATTAGAATAAGCTTAGGGAGGACGAAAGTGACCTAAATGTTCAACAAATGACACAAAATCACTTATTGGATGCACAAGATTGGTTAAAAACCCTAATTGGATTAGAATAAGCCTAGGGAGGACGAAAATGACGTAAATGTGCAACCAATGACACAAAATCACATATTGGATGCACAAGATTGATTAAAAACCCTAATTGGAATAGAATAAGCTTAGGGAGTACGAAAATGACCTAAATCTTCATCCAATGACACATAATCACTTATTGGATGCACAAGATTGGTTAAAAACCTTAATTGGATTAGAATAAGCCTAGGGAAGACGAAAATGACCTAAATGTTCAACCAATGACACATAATGACATATTGGATGCACAAGATTGGTTAAAACCCCTAATTGGATTAGAATAAGCTTAGGGAGTACGAAAATGACCTAAATGTTCATCCAAGGACACAAAATCACTTATTGGATGCACAAGATTGGTTAAAATCCCTAATTGGATTAGAATAAGCTTAGGAAGGACGAAAATGACCTAAATATTCAACCAATGATACAAAATCACTTATTGGATGCACAAGATTGGTTAAAAACCCTAATAGGATTAGAATAAGCCTAAGGAGGACGAAAATGACCTAAATGTGCAACCAACAACAGAAAATCACATATTGGATGCACAAGATTAGTTAAAAACCCTAATTGGATTAGAATACGCATAGGGAGGACGAAAATGACCTAAATGTTCAACCAATGACACAAAATGACACAAAATCACATATTGGATGCACAAGATTGGTTAAAAACCCTAATTGGATTAGAATAAGCCTAGGGAGGACGAAAATGACCTAAATGTTCAACCATTGACACAAAATCATATATTGGATGCACAAGATTGGTTAAAAACCCTAATTGGATTAGAATAAGCCTAGGGAGGACGTAAATGACCTAAATGTGCAACCAACGACACAAAATCACATATTGGATGCACAAGATTGGTTAAAAACCCTAATTGTATTAAAATAAACCTAGAGAGGACGAAAATGACCTAAATGTTCTACCAATAACATAAAATGGCACAAAATCACGTATTGGATGGACAAGTTTGGTTAAAAACCCTAATTGGATTAGAATAAGCTTAGGTAGGACGAACATGACCTAAATGTTCAACCAATGACACAAAATGACACAAAATCACTTATTGGATGCACAAGATTGGTTAAAAACCCTAATAGGATTAGAATAAGCCTAGGGTGGACGAAAATGACCTAAATGTGCAACCAATAACACAAAATCACATATTGGATGCACAAGATTGGTTAAAAACCCTAATTGGATTAGAATACGCCTAGGGAGGACGAAAATGACCTAAATGTTTAACCAATGAGACAAAATGACACAAAATCACATATTGGATGCAAAAGATTGGTTAAAAACCCTAATTGGATTAGAATAAGCCTATGGAGGACGAAAATGACCTAAATGTTCAACCAATGACATAAAATCACATATTGGATACACAAGATTGGTTAAAAACCCTAATTAGATTAGAATAAGCCTAGGGAGGACAAAAATCACCTAAATGTTCTACCAATGGAATAAAATGGCACAAAATCACATTTTGGATGCAAAAGATTGGTTAAAAACCCTAATTTGATTAGAATAAGCCTAGGGAGGACGAAAATGACCTAAATGTTCAACCAATAGCACAAAATGCCATAAAATCACATATTGGATGCACAAGATTGGTTAAAAACCCTAATTGTATTAAAATAAACCTAGAGAGGACGAAAATGACCTAAATGTTCTACCAATAACATAAAATGGCACAAAATCACGTATTGGATGGACAAGTTTGGTTAAAAACCATAATAGGATTAGAATAAGCCTAGGGAGGACGAAAATGACCTAAATGTGCAACCAATAACACAAAATCACATATTGGATGCACAAGATTGGTTAAAAACCCTAATTGGATTAGAATACGGCTAGGGAGGATGAAAATGACCTAAATGTTTAACCAATGAGACAAAATGACACAAAATCACATATTGGATGCAAAAGATTGGTTAAAAACCCTAATTGGATTAGAATAAGCCTAGGGAGGACAAAAATCACCTAAATGTTCTACCATTGGCATAAAATGGCACAAAATCACATTTTGGATGCAAAAGATTGGTTAAAAACCCTAATTTGATTAGAATAAGCCTAGGGAGGACGAAAATGACCTAAATGTTCAACCAATAGCACAAAATGCCATAAAATCACATATTGGATACACAAGATTGGTTAAAAACCCTAATTGGTTTAGAATAAGCCTAGGGAGGACGAAAATGACCTAAATGTGCAACCAATGACACAAAATCACACATTGGATGCACAAGGTTGGTTAAAAACCCTAATTGGATTAGAATAAGCTTAGGGAGGACGAAAGTGACCTAAATGTTCAACAAATGAAACAAAATCACTTATTGGATGCACAAGATTGGTTAAAAACCCTAATTGGATTAGAATAAGCCTAGGGAGGACGAAAATGACGTAAATGTGCAACCAATGACACAAAATCACATATTGGATGCACAAGATTGGTTAAAAACCCTAATTGGATTAGAATAAGCTTAGGGAGTACGAAAATGACCTAAATCTTCATCCAATGACACAAAATCACTTATTGGATGCACAAGATTGGTTAAAAACCCGAATAGGGTTAGAATAAGCCTAGGGAGGACGAAAATGACCTAAATAGGAAACCAACGACTCAAAATCACATATTGGAAGCACAAGATTGGTTAACAACACTAATTGGATTAAAATAAACCAAGGGAGGACAAAAATGACCTAAATGTTCTACCAATAACATAAAATGGCACAAAATCACGTATTGGATGGACAAGATTGGTTAAAAACCCTAATTGGATTAGAATAAGCCTAGGGAAGACAAAAATGACCTAAATGTTCTACCAATAACATAAAATGGCACAAAATCACGTATTGGATGGACAAGATTGGTTAAAAACCCTAATTGGATTAGAATAAGCCTAGGGAGGACAAAAATGACCTAAATGTGCAACCAATGACACAAAATGACACAAAATCACATATTGGATGCACAAGATTGGTTAAAAACCCTAATAGGATTAGAATAAGCCAAGGGAGGACGAAAATGACCTAAATAGGCAACCAACGACTCAAAATCACATATTGGATGCACAAGATTGGTTAAAAACCCTAATTGGATTAGAATAAGCTTAGGAAGGACGAAAATGACCTAAATATTCAACCAATGATACAAAATCACTTATTGGATGCACAAGATTGGTTAAAAACCCTAATAGGATTAGAATAAGCCTAGGGAGGACGAAATTGACCTAAATGTGCAACCAATAACACAAAATCACATATTGGATGCACAAGATTAGTTAAAAACCCTAATTGGATTAGAATACGCCTAGGGAGGACGAAAATGAGCTAAATGTTCAACCAATGACACAAAATGACACAAAATCACATATTGGATGCACAAGATTGGTTAAAAACCCTAATTGGATTAGAATAAGCCTAATGAGGACGAAAATGACCAAAATGTTCAACCATTGACACCAAATCACATATTGGATGCACAAGATTGGTTAAAAACCCTAATTGGATTAGAATAAGCCTAGGGAGGACGTAAATGACCTAAATGTGCAACCAACGACACAAAATCACATATTGGATGCACAAGATTGGTTAAAAACCCTAATTGTATTAAAATAAACCTAGAGAGGACGAAAATGACCTAAATGTTCTACCAATAACATAAAATGGCACAAAATCACATATTGGATGCACAAGATTGGTTAAAAACCCTAATTGGTTTAGAATAAGCCTAGGGAGGACGAAAATGACCTAAATGTGCAACCAATGACACAAAATCACACATTGGATGCACAAGGTTGGTTAAAAACCCTAATTGGATTAGAATACGGCTAGGGAGGATGAAAATGACCTAAATGTTTAACCAATGAGACAAAATGACACAAAATCACATATTGGATGCAAAAGATTGGTTAAAAACCCTAATTGGATTAGAATAAGCCTAGGGAGGACAAAAATCACCTAAATGTTCTACCAATGGCATAAAATGGCACAAAATCACATTTTGGATGCAAAAGATTGGTTAAAAACCCTAATTTGATTAGAATAAGCCTAGGGAGGACGAAAATGACCTAAATGTTCAACCAATAGCACAAAATGCCATAAAATCACATATTGGATGCACAAGATTGATTAAAAACCCTAATTGTATTAAAATAAACCTAGAGAGGACGAAAATGACCTAAATGTTCTACCAATAACATAAAATGGCACAAAATCACGTATTGGATGGACAAGTTTGGTTAAAAACCATAATAGGATTAGAATAAGCCTAGGGAGGACGAAAATGACCTAAATGTGCAACCAATAACACAAAATCACATATTGGATGCACAATATTGGTTAAAAACCCTAATTGGATTAGAATACGGCTAGGGAGGATGAAAATGACCTAAATGTTTAACCAATGAGACAAAATGACACAAAATCACATATTGGATGCAAAAGATTGGTTAAAAACCCTAATTGGATTAGAATAAGCCTAGGGAGGACAAAAATCACCTAAATGTTCTACCAATGGCATAAAATGGCACAAAATCACATTTTGGATGCAAAAGATTGGTTAAAAACCCTAATTTGATTAGAATAAGCCTAGGGAGGACGAAAATGACCTAAATGTTCAACCAATAGCACAAAATGCCATAAAATCACATATTGGATCCACAAGATTGGTTAAAAACCCTAATTGGTTTAGAATAAGCCTAGGGAGGACGAAAATGACCTAAATGTGCAACCAATGACACAAAATCACACATTGGATGCACAAGGTTGGTTAAAAACCCTAATTGGATTAGAATAAGCTTAGGGAGGACGAAAGTGACCTAAATGTTCAACAAATGAAACAAAATCACTTATTGGATGCACAAGATTGGTTAAAAACCCTAATTGGATTAGAATAAGCCTAGGGAGGACGAAAATGACGTAATTGTGCAACCAATGACACAAAATCACATATTGGATGCACAAGATTGGTTAAAAACCCTAATTGGATTAGAATAAGCTTAGGGAGTACGAAAATGACCTAAATCTTAATCCAATGACACAAAATCAATTATTGGATGCACAAGATTGGTTAAAAACCCTAATTGGATTAGAATAAGCTTAGGAAGGACGAAAATGACCTAAATATTCAACCAATGATACAAAATCACTTATTGGATGCACAAGATTGGTTAAAAACCCTAATAGGATTAGAATAAGCCTAGGGTGGACGAAAATGACCTAAATGTGCAACCAATAACACAAAATCACATATTGGATGCACAAGATTGGTTAAAAACCCTAATTGGATTAGAATACGCCTAGGGAGGACGAAAATGACCTAAATGTTTAACCAATGAGACAAAATGACACAAAATCACATATTGGATGCAAAAGATTGGTTAAAAACCCTAATTGGATTAGAATAAGCCTATGGAGGACGAAAATGACCTAAATGTTCAACCAATGACATAAAATCACATATTGGATGCACAAGATTGGTTAAAAACCCTAATTAGATTAGAATAAGCCTAGGGAGGACAAAAATCACCTAAATGTTCTACCAATGGCATAAAATGGCACAAAATTTCATATTGGATGCAAAAGATTGGTTAAAAACCCTAATTTGATTAGAATAAGCCTAGGGAGGACGAAAATAACCTAAATGTTCAACCAATAGCACAAAATGCCATAAAATCACATATTGGATGCACAAGATTGGTTAAAAACCCTAATTAGTTTAGAATAAGCCTAGGGAGGACGAAAATGACCTAAATGTGCAACCAATGACACAAAATCACACATTGGATGCACAAGGTTGGTTAAAAACCCTAATTGGATTAGAATAAGTTTAGGGAGGACGAAAGTGACCTAAATGTTCAACAAATGAAACAAAATCACTTATTGGATGCACAAGATTGGTTAAAAACCCTAATTGGATTAGAATAAGCCTAGGGAGGACGAAAATGACGTAAATGTGCAACCAATGACACAAAATCACATATTGGATGCACAAGATTGGTTAAAAACCCTAATTGGATTAGAATAAGCTTAGGGAGTACGAAAATGACCTAAATCTTCATCCAATGACACAAAATCACTTATTGGATGCACAAGATTGGTTAAAAACCCGAATAGGGTTAGAATAAGCCTAGGGAGGACGAAAATGACCTAAATAGGAAACCAACGACTCAAAATCACATATTGGAAGCACAAGATTGGTTAACAACACTAATTGGATTAAAATAAACCAAGGGAGGACAAAAATGACCTAAATGTTCTACCAATAACATAAAATGGCACAAAATCACGTATTGGATGGACAAGATTGGTTAAAAACCCTAATTGGATTAGAATAAGCCTAGGGAAGACAAAAATGACCTAAATGTTCTACCAATAACATAAAATGGCACAAAATCACGTATTGGATGGACAAGATTGGTTAAAAACCCTAATTGGATTAGAATAAGCCTAGGGAGGACAAAAATGACCTAAATGTGCAACCAATGACACAAAATGACACAAAATCACATATTGGATGCACAAGATTGGTTAAAAACCCTAATAGGATTAGAATAAGCCAAGGGAGGACGAAAATGACCTAAATAGGCAACCAACGACTCAAAATCACATATTGGATGCACAAGATTGGTTAAAAACCCTAATTGGATTAGAATAAGCTTAGGGAGTACGAAAATGACCTAAATGTTCATCCAAGGACACAAAATCACTTATTGGATGCACAAGATTGGTTAAAAACCCTAATTAGATTAGAATAAGCTTAGGAAGGACGAAAATGACCTAAATATTCAACCAATGATACAAAATCACTTATTGGATGCACAAGATTGGTTAAAAACCCTAATAGGATTAGAATAAGCCTAGGGAGGACGAAATTGACCTAAATGTGCAACCAATAACACAAAATCACATATTGGATGCACAAGATTAGTTAAAAACCCTAATTGGATTAGAATACGCCTAGGGAGGACGAAAATGACCTAAATGTTGAACCAATGACACAAAATGACACAAAATCACATATTGGATGCACAAGATTGGTTAAAAACCCTAATTGGATTAGAATAAGCCAAGGGAGGACGAAAATGACCTTAATGTGCAACCACTGACACAAAATCACATATTGGATGCAAAAGATTGGTTAAAAATCCTAATTGGAATAGAATAAGCCTAGGGAGGACGAAAATGACGTAAATGTTCTACCAATGACACAAAATGACACAAAATCACATATTGGATGCACAAGATTGGTTAAAAACCCTAATTGGATTAGAATAAGCCTAGGGAGGACGAAAATGACGTAAATGTGCAACCAATGACACAAAATCACATATTGGATGCACAAGATTGGTTAAAAACCCTAATTGGATTAGAATAAGCTTAGGGAGTACGAAAATGACTTAAATCTTCATCCAATGACACAAAATCACTTATTGGATGCACAAGATTGGTTAAAAACCCTAATTGGATTAGAATAAGCTTAGGAAGGACGAAAATGACCTAAATATTCAACCAATGATACAAAATCACTTATTGGATGCACAAGATTGGTTAAAAACCCTAATAGGATTAGAATAAGCCTAGGGAGGACGAAATTGACCTAAATGTGCAACCAATAACACAAAATCACATATTGGATGCACAAGATTAGTTAAAAACCCTAATTGGATTAGAATACGCCTAGGGAGGACGAAAATGACCTAAATGTTCAACCAATGACACAAAATGACACAAAATCACATATTGGATGCACAAGATTGGTTAAAAACCCTAATTGGATTAGAATAAGCCTAATGAGGACGAAAATGACCTAAATGTTCAACCATTGACACAAAATAACATATTGGATGCACAAGATTGGTTAAAAACCCTAATTGGATTAGAATAAGCCTAGGGAGGACGTAAATGACCTAAATGTGCAACCAACGACACAAAATCACATATTGGATGCACAAGATTGGTTAAAAACCCTAATTGTATTAAAATAAACCTAGAGAGGACGAAAATGACCTAAATGTTCTACCAATAACATAAAATGGCACAAAATCACGTATTGGATGGACAAGATTGGTTAAAAACCCTAATTAGATTAGAATAAGCCTAGGGAGGACAAAAATGACCTAAATGTGCAACCAATGACACAAAATGACACAAAATCACATATTGGATGCACAAGATTGGTTAAAAACCCTAATTGGATTAGAATAAGCTTAGGTAGGACGAAAATGACCTAAATGTTCAACCAATGACACAAAATCACTTATTGGATGCACAACATTTGTTAAAAACCCTAATAGGATTCGAATAAGCCTAGGGAGGACGAAAATGACCTAAATGTGCAACCAATAACACAAAATCACATATTGGATGCACAAGATTGGTTAAAAACCCTAATTAGATTAGAATAAGCCTAGGGAGGAGAAAAATGACCTAAATGTTCTACCAATGACATAAAAAGGCACAAAATCACATGTTGGATGCACAAGATTGGTTAAAAACCCTAATTTGATTAGAATAAGCCTAGGGAGGACAAAAATGACCTAAATGTTCAACCAATAGCACAAAATGCCATAAAATTACATATTGGATACACAAGATTGGTTAAAAACCCTAATTAGTTTAGAATAAGCCTAGGGAGGACGAAAATGACCTAAATGTGCAACCAATGACACAAAATAACACATTGGATGCACAAGGTTGGTTAAAAACCCTAATTGGATTAGAATAAGCTTAGGGAGGACGAAAGTGACCTAAATGTTGAACAAATGAAACAAAAGCACTTATTGGATGCACAAGATTGGTTAAAAACCCTAATTGGATTAGAATAAGCCTAGGGAGGACGAAAATGACGTAAATGTGCAACCAATGACACAAAATCACATATTGGATGCACAAGATTGATTAAAAACCCTAATTGGATTAGAATAAGCTTAGGGAGTACGAAAATGACCTAAATCTTCATCCAATGACACAAAATCACTTATTGGATGCACAAGATTGGTTAAAAACCCGAATAGGATTAGAATAAGCCTAGGGAGGACGAAAATGACCTAAATAGGCAACCAACGACTCAAAATCACATATTGGAAGCACAAGATTGGTTAACAACACTAATTGGATTAAAATAAACCAAGGGAGGACAAAAATGACCTAAATGTTCTACCAATAACATAAAATGGCACAAAATCACGTATTGGATGGACAAGATTGGTTAAAAACCCTAATTGGATTAGAATAAGCCTAGGGAAGACAAAAATGACCTAAATGTGCAACCAATGACACAAAATGACACAAAATCACATATTGGATGCACAATATTGGTTAAAAACCCTAATTGGATTAGAATAAGCTTAGGTAGGACGAAAATGACCTAAATGTTCAACCAATGACACAAAATCAATTATTGGATGCACAAGATTGGTTAAAAACCCTTATAGGATTAGAATAAGCCTAGGGAGGACGAAAATGACCTAAATGTGCAACCAATAACACAAAATCCCATATTGGATGCACAAGATTAGTAAAAAAAAGCCTAATTGGATTAGAATACGCCTTGGGAAGACGAAAATGACCTAAATGTTCAACCAATGACACAAAATGACACAAAATCACATATTGGATGCACAAGATTGGTTAAAAACCCTAATTGGATTAGAATAAGCCTAGGGAGGACGAAAATGACCTAAATGTTCAACTAGTGACACAAAATCACATATTGGATGCACAAGATTGGTTAAAGACCCTAATTGTATTAAAATAAACCTAGAGAGGACGAAAATGACCTAATTGTTCTACCAATGACATAAAATGGCACAAAATCACATATTGGATGCACAAGATTGGTTAAAAACCCTAATTGGTTTAGAATAAGCCTAGGGAGGACGAAAATGACCTAAATGTGCAACCAATGACACAAAATCACACATTGGATGCACAAGGTTGGTTAAAAACCCTAATTGGATTAGAATAAGCTTAGGGAGGACGAAAGTGACCTAAATGTTCAACAAATGAAACAAAATCACTTATTGGATGCACAAGATTGGTTAAAAACCCTAATTGGATTAGAATAAGCCTAGGGAGGACGAAAATGACGTAATTGTGCAACCAATGACACAAAATCACATATTGGATGCACAAGATTGTTTAAAAACCCTAATTGGATTAGAATAAGCTTAGGGAGTACGAAAATGACCTAAATCTTCATCCAATGACACAAAATCAATTATTGGATGCACAAGATTGGTTAAAAACCCTAATTGGATTAGAATAAGCTTAGGAAGGACGAAAATGACCTAAATATTCAACCAATGATACAAAATCACTTATTGGATGCACAAGATTGGTTAAAAACCCTAATAGGATTAGAATAAGCCTAGGGAGGACGAAAATGACCTAAATGTGCAACCAATAACACAAAATCACATATTGGATGCACAAGATTGGTTAAAAACCCTAATTGGATTAGAATACGCCTAGGGAGGACGAAAATGACCTAAATGTTTAACCAATGAGACAAAATGACACAAAATCACATATTGGATGCAAAAGATTGGTTAAAAACCCTAATTGGATTAGAATAAGCCTATGGAGGACGAAAATGACCTAAATGTTCAACCAATGACATAAAATCACATATTGGATGCACAAGATTGGTTAAAAACCCTAATTAGATTAGAATAAGCCTAGGGAGGACAAAAATCACCTAAATGTTCTACCAATGGCATAAAATGGCACAAAATCACATATTGGATGCAAAATATTGGTTAAAAACCCTAATTTGATTAGAATAAGCCTAGGGAGGACGAAAATGACCTAAATGTTCAACCAATAGCACAAAATGCCATAAAATCACATATTGGATGCACAAGATTGGTTAAAAACCTTAATTGGTTTAGAATAAGCCTAGGGAGGACGAAAATGACCTAAATGTTCAACCAATGACACATAATGACATATTGGATGCACAAGATTGGTTAAAACCCCTAATTGGATTAGAATAAGCTTAGGGAGTACGAAAATGACCTAAATGTTCATCCAAGGACACAAAATCACTTATTGGATGCACAAGATTGGTTAAAAACCCTAATTGGATTAGAATAAGCTTAGGAAGGACGAAAATGACCTAAATATTCAACCAATGATACAAAATCACTTATTGGATGCACAAGATTGGTTAAAAACCCTAATAGGATTAGAATAAGCCTAAGGAGGACGAAAATGACCTAAATGTGCAACCAACAACAGAAAATCACATATTGGATGCACAAGATTAGTTAAAAACCCTAATTGGATTAGAATACGCATAGGGAGGACGAAAATGACCTAAATGTTCAACCAATGACACAAAATGACACAAAATCACATATTGGATGCACAAGATTGGTTAAAAACCCTAATTGGATTAGAATAAGCCTAATGAGGACGAAAATGACCTAAATGTTCAACCATTGACACAAAATCATATATTGGATGCACAAGATTGGTTAAAAACCCTAATTGGATTAGAATAAGCCTAGGGAGGACGTAAATGACCTAAATGTGCAACCAACGACACAAAATCACATATTGGATGCACAAGATTGGTTAAAAACCCTAATTGTATTAAAATAAACCTAGAGAGGACGAAAATGACCTAAATGTTCTACCAATAACATAAAATGGCACAAAATCACGTATTGGATGGACAAGTTTGGTTAAAAACCCTAATTGGATTAGAATAAGCTTAGGTAGGACGAACATGACCTAAATGTTCAACCAATGACACAAAATGACACAAAATCACTTATTGGATGCACAAGATTGGTTAAAAACCCTAATAGGATTAGAATAAGCCTAGGGTGGACGAAAATGACCTAAATGTGCAACCAATAACACAAAATCACATATTGGATGCACAAGATTGGTTAAAAACCCTAATTGGATTAGAATACGCCTAGGGAGGACGAAAATGACCTAAATGTTTAACCAATGAGACAAAATGACACAAAATCACATATTGGATGCAAAAGATTGGTTAAAAACCCTAATTGGATTAGAATAAGCTTAGGGAGTACGAAAATGACCTAAATGTTCATCCAAGGACACAAAATCACTTATTGGATGCACAAGATTGGTTAAAAACCCTAATTGGATTAGAATAAGCTTAGGAAGGACGAAAATGACCTAAATATTCAACCAATGATACAAAATCACTTATTGGATGCACAAGATTGGTTAAAAACCCTAATAGGATTAGAATAAGCCTAAGGAGGACGAAAATGACCTAAATGTGCAACCAACAACAGAAAATCACATATTGGATGCACAAGATTAGTTAAAAACCCTAATTGGATTAGAATACGCATAGGGAGGACGAAAATGACCTAAATGTTCAACCAATGACACAAAATGACACAAAATCACATATTGGATGCACAAGATTGGTTAAAAACCCTAATTGGATTAGAATAAGCCTAGTGAGGAAGAAAATGACCTAAATGTTCAACCATTGACACAAAATCATATATTGGATGCACAAGATTGGTTAAAAACCCTAATTGGATTAGAATAAGCCTAGGGAGGACGTAAATGACCTAAATGTGCAACCAACGACACAAAATCACATATTGGATGCACAAGATTGGTTAAAAACCCTAATTGTATTAAAATAAACCTAGAGAGGACGAAAATGACCTAAATGTTCTACTAATAACATAAAATGGCACAAAATCACGTATTGGATGGACAAGTTTGGTTAAAAACCCTAATTGGATTAGAATAACCTTAGGTAGGACGAAAATGACCTAAATGTTCAACCAATGACACAAAATGACACAAAATCACTTATTGGATGCACAAGATTGGTTAAAAACTCTAATAGGATTAGAATAAGCCTAGGGAGGACGAAAATGACCTAAATGTGCAACCAATAACACAAAATCACATATTGGATGCACAAGATTGGTTAAAAACCCTAATTGGATTAGAATACGCCTAGGGAGGACGAAAATGACCTAAATGTTTAACCAATGAGACAAAATGACACAAAATCACATATTGGATGCAAAAGATTGGTTAAAAACCCTAATTGGATTAGAATAAGCCTATGGAGGACGAAAATGACCTAAATGTTCAACCAATGACATAAAATCACATATTGGATACACAAGATTGGTTAAAAACCCTAATTAGATTAGAATAAGCCTAGGGAGGACAAAAATCACCTAAATGTTCTACCAATGGAATAAAATGGCACAAAATCACATTTTGGATGCAAAAGATTGGTTAAAAACCCTAATTTGATTAGAATAAGCCTAGGGAGGACGAAAATGACCTAAATGTTCAACCAATAGCACAAAATGCCATAAAATCACATATTGGATGCACAAGATTGGTTAAAAACCCTAATTGGTTTAGAATAAGCCTAGGGAGGACGAAAATGACCTAAATGTGCAACCAATGACACAAAATCACACATTGGATGCACAAGGTTGGTTAAAAACCCTAATTGGATTAGAATAAGCTTAGGGAGGACGAAAGTGACCTAAATGTTCAACAAATGAAACAAAATCACTTATTGGATGCACAAGATTGGTTAAAAACCCTAATTGGATTAGAATAAGCCTAGGGAGGACGAAAATGACGTAATTGTGCAACCAATGACACAAAATCACATATTGGATGCACAAGATTGTTTAAAAACCCTAATTGGATTAGAATAAGCTTAGGGAGTACGAAAATGACCTAAATCTTCATCCAATGACACAAAATCAATTATTGGATGCACAAGATTGGTTAAAAACCCTAATTGGATTAGAATAAGCTTAGGAAGGACGAAAATGACCTAAATATTCAACCAATGATACAAAATCACTTATTGGATGCACAAGATTGGTTAAAAACCCTAATAGGATTAGAATAAGCCTAGGGTGGACGAAAATGACCTAAATGTGCAACCAATAACACAAAATCACATATTGGATGCACAAGATTGGTTAAAAACCCTAATTGGATTAGAATACGCCTAGGGAGGACGAAAATGACCTAAATGTTTAACCAATGTGACAAAATGACACAAAATCACATATTGGATGCAAAAGATTGGTTAAAAACCCTAATTGGATTAGGATAAGCTTAGGGAGTACGAAAATGACCTAAATGTTCATCCAAGGACACAAAATCACTTATTGGATGCACAAGATTGGTTAAAAACCCTAATTGGATTAGAATAAGCTTAGGAAGGACGAAAATGACCTAAATATTCAACCAATGATACAAAATCACTTATTGGATGCACAAGATTGGTTAAAAACCCTAATAGGATTAGAATAAGCCTAAGGAGGACGAAAATGACCTAAATGTGCAACCAACAACAGAAAATCACATATTGGATGCACAAGATTAGTTAAAAACCCTAATTGGATTAGAATACGCATAGGGAGGACGAAAATGACCTAAATGTTCAACCAATGACACAAAATGACACAAAATCACATATTGGATGCACAAGATTGGTTAAAAACCCTAATTGGATTAGAATAAGCCTAGGGAGGACGAAAATGACCTAAATGTTCAACCATTGACACAAAATCATATATTGGATGCACAAGATTGGTTAAAAACCCTAATTGGATTAGAATAAGCCTAGGGAGGACGTAAATGACCTAAATGTGCAACCAACGACACAAAATCACATATTGGATGCACAAGATTGGTTAAAAACCCTAATTGTATTAAAATAAACCTAGAGAGGACGAAAATGACCTAAATGTTCTACCAATAACATAAAATGGCACAAAATCACGTATTGGATGGACAAGTTTGGTTAAAAACCCTAATTGGATTAGAATAAGCTTAGGTAGGACGAACATGACCTAAATGTTCAACCAATGACACAAAATGACACAAAATCACTTATTGGATGCACAAGATTGGTTAAAAACCCTAATAGGATTAGAATAAGCCTAGGGTGGACGAAAATGACCTAAATGTGCAACCAATAACACAAAATCACATATTGGATGCACAAGATTGGTTAAAAACCCTAATTGGATTAGAATACGCCTAGGGAGGACGAAAATGACCTAAATGTTTAACCAATGAGACAAAATGACACAAAATCACATATTGGATGCAAAAGATTGGTTAAAAACCCTAATTGGATTAGAATAAGCCTATGGAGGACGAAAATGACCTAAATGTTCAACCAATGACATAAAATCACATATTGGATACACAAGATTGGTTAAAAACCCTAATTAGATTAGAATAAGCCTAGGGAGGACAAAAATCACCTAAATGTTCTACCAATGGAATAAAATGGCACAAAATCACATTTTGGATGCAAAAGATTGGTTAAAAACCCTAATTTGATTAGAATAAGCCTAGGGAGGACGAAAATGACCTAAATGTTCAACCAATAGCACAAAATGCCATAAAATCACATATTGGATGCACAAGATTGGTTAAAAACCCTAATTGTATTAAAATAAACCTAGAGAGGACGAAAATGACCTAAATGTTCTACCAATAACATAAAATGGCACAAAATCACGTATTGGATGGACAAGTTTGGTTAAAAACCATAATAGGATTAGAATAAGCCTAGGGAGGACGAAAATGACCTAAATGTGCAACCAATAACACAAAATCACATATTGGATGCACAAGATTGGTTAAAAACCCTAATTGGATTAGAATACGGCTAGGGAGGATGAAAATGACCTAAATGTTTAACCAATGAGACAAAATGACACAAAATCACATATTGGATGCAAAAGATTGGTTAAAAACCCTAATTGGATTAGAATAAGCCTAGGGAGGACAAAAATCACCTAAATGTTCTACCAATGGCATAAAATGGCACAAAATCACATTTTGGATGCAAAAGATTGGTTAAAAACCCTAATTTGATTAGAATAAGCCTAGGGAGGACGAAAATGACCTAAATGTTCAACCAATAGCACAAAATGCCATAAAATCACATATTGGATCCACAAGATTGGTTAAAAACCCTAATTGGTTTAGAATAAGCCTAGGGATGACGAAAATGACCTAAATGTGCAACCAATGACACAAAATCACACATTGGATGCACAAGGTTGGTTAAAAACCCTAATTGGATTAGAATAAGCTTAGGGAGGACGAAAGTGACCTAAATGTTCAACAAATGAAACAAAATCACTTATTGGATGCACAAGATTGGTTAAAAACCCTAATTGGATTAGAATAAGCCTAGGGAGGACGAAAATGACGTAATTGTGCAACCAATGACACAAAATCACATATTGGATGCACAAGATTGGTTAAAAACCCTAATTGCATTAGAATAAGCTTAGGGAGTACGAAAATGACCTAAATCTTCATCCAATGACACAAAATCAATTATTGGATGCACAAGATTGGTTAAAAACCCTAATTGGATTAGAATAAGCTTAGGAAGGACGAAAATGACCTAAATATTCAACCAATGATACAAAATCACTTATTGGATGCACAAGATTGGTTAAAAACCCTAATAGGATTAGAATAAGCCTAGGGTGGACGAAAATGACCTAAATGTGCAACCAATAACACAAAATCACATATTGGATGCACAAGATTGGTTAAAAACCCTAATTGGATTAGAATACGCCTAGGGAGGACGAAAATGACCTAAATGTTTAACCAATGAGACAAAATGACACAAAATCACATATTGGATGCAAAAGATTGGTTAAAAACCCTAATTGGATTAGAATAAGCCTATGGAGGACGAAAATGACCTAAATGTTCAACCAATGACATAAAATCACATATTGGATACACAAGATTGGTTAAAAACCCTAATTAGATTAGAATAAGCCTAGGGAGGACAAAAATCACCTAAATGTTCTACCAATGGAATAAAATGGCACAAAATCACATTTTGGATGCAAAAGATTGGTTAAAAACCCTAATTTGATTAGAATAAGCCTAGGGAGGACGAAAATGACCTAAATGTTCAACCAATAGCACAAAATGCCATAAAATCACATATTGGATGCACAAGATTGGTTAAAAACCCTAATTGTATTAAAATAAACCTAGAGAGGACGAAAATGACCTAAATGTTCTACCAATAACATAAAATGGCACAAAATCACGTATTGGATGGACAAGTTTGGTTAAAAACCATAATAGGATTAGAATAAGCCTAGGGAGGACGAAAATGACCTAAATGTGCAACCAATAACACAAAATCACATATTGGATGCACAAGATTGGTTAAAAACCCTAATTGGATTAGAATACGGCTAGGGAGGATGAAAATGACCTAAATGTTTAACCAATGAGACAAAATGACACAAAATCACATATTGGATGCAAAAGATTGGTTAAAAACCCTAATTGGATTAGAATAAGCCTAGGGAGGACAAAAATCACCTAAATGTTCTACCAATAGCATAAAATGGCACAAAATCACATTTTGGATGCAAAAGATTGGTTAAAAACCCTAATTTGATTAGAATAAGCCTAGGGAGGACGAAAATGACCTAAATGTTCAACCAATAGCACAAAATGCCATAAAATCACATATTGGATCCACAAGATTGGTTAAAAACCCTAATTGGTTTAGAATAAGCCTAGGGAGGACGAAAATGACCTAAATGTGCAACCAATGACACAAAATCACACATTGGATGCACAAGGTTGGTTAAAAACCCTAATTGGATTAGAATAAGCTTAGGGAGGACGAAAGTGACCTAAATGTTCAACAAATGAAACAAAATCACTTATTGGATGCACAAGATTGGTTAAAAACCCTAATTGGATTAGAATAAGCCTAGGGAGGACGAAAATGACGTAAATGTGCAACCAATGACACAAAATCACATATTGGATGCACAAGATTGGTTAAAAACCCTAATTGGATTAGAATAAGCTTAGGGAGTACGAAAATGACCTAAATCTTCATCCAATGACACAAAATCACTTATTGGATGCACAAGATTGGTTAAAAACCCTAATTGGATTAGAATAAGATTAGGTAGGACGAACATGACCTAAATGTTCAACCAATGACACAAAATGACACAAAATCACTTATTGGAAGCACAAGATTGGTTAAAAACCCTAATAGGATTAGAATAAGCCTAGGGAGGACGAAAATGACCTAAATGTGCAACCAATAACACAAAATCACATATTGGATGCACAAGATTGGTTAAAAACCCTAATTGGATTAGAATACGCCTAGGGAGGACGAAAATGACCTAAATGTTTAACCAATGAGACAAAATGACACAAAATCACATATTGGATGCAAAAGATTGGTTAAAAACCCTAATTGGATTAGAATAAGCCTATGGAGGACGAAAATGACCTAAATGTTCAACCAATGACATAAAATCACATATTGGATGCACAAGATTGGTTAAAAACCCTAATTAGATTAGAATAAGCCTAGGGAGGACAAAAATCACCTAAATGTTCTACCAATGGCATAAAATGGCACAAAATCACATATTGGATGCAAAATATTGGTTAAAAACCCTAATTTGATTAGAATAAGCCTAGGGAGGACGAAAATGACCTAAATGTTCAACCAATAGCACAAAATGCCATAAAATCACATATTGGATGCACAAGATTGGTTAAAAACCTTAATTGGTTTAGAATAAGCCTAGGGAGGACGAAAATGACCTAAATGTTCAACCAATGACACATAATGACATATTGGATGCACAAGATTGGTTAAAACCCCTAATTGGATTAGAATAAGCTTAGGGAGTACGAAAATGACCTAAATGTTCATCCAAGGACACAAAATCACTTATTGGATGCACAAGATTGGTTAAAAACCCTAATTGGATTAGAATAAGCTTAGGAAGGACGAAAATGACCTAAATATTCAACCAATGATACAAAATCACTTATTGGATGCACAAGATTGGTTAAAAACCCTAATAGGATTAGAATAAGCCTAAGGAGGACGAAAATGACCTAAATGTGCAACCAACAACAGAAAATCACATATTGGATGCACAAGATTAGTTAAAAACCCTAATTGGATTAGAATACGCATAGGGAGGACGAAAATGACCTAAATGTTCAACCAATGACACAAAATGACACAAAATCACATATTGGATGCACAAGATTGGTTAAAAACCCTAATTGGATTAGAATAAGCTTAGGGAGTACGAAAATGACCTAAATGTTCATCCAAGGACACAAAATCACTTATTGGATGCACAAGATTGGTTAAAAACCCTAATTGGATTAGAATAAGCTTAGGAAGGACGAAAATGACCTAAATATTCAACCAATGATACAAAATCACTTATTGGATGCACAAGATTGGTTAAAAACCCTAATAGGATTAGAATAAGCCTAGGGACGACGAAAATGACCTAAATGTGCAACCAATAACACAAAATCACATATTTGATGCACAAGATTAGTTAAAAACCCTAATTGGATTAGAATACGCCTAAGGAGGACGAAAATGACCTAAATGTTCAACCAATGACACAAAATGACACAAAATCACATATTGGATGCACAAGATTGGTTAAAAACCCTAATTGGATTAGAATAAGCCTAGGGAGGACGAAAATGACCTAAATGTTCAACCAATGACACAAAATGGCACAAAATCACATATTGGATGCACAAGATTGGTTAAAAACCCTAATTGGATTAGAATAAGCTTAGGGAGAACGAAAATGACCTAAATGTTCAACCAATGACACAAAATCACATATTGGATGCACAAGATTGGTTAAAAACCCTAATTGGATTAGAATAAGCTTAGGGAGGACGAAAATGACCTAAATGTGCAACCCATGACACAAAATCACATATTGGATGCACAAGATTGGTTAAAAACTCTAGTTGGATTAGAATAAGCCTAGGGAGGACGAAAATGACCTAAATGTTCAACCAATGACACAAAATGACACAAAATCACATATTGGATGCACAAGATTGGTTAAAAACCCTAATTGGATTAGAATAAGCTTAGGGAGGACGAAAATGACCTAAATGTTCAACAAATGACACAAAATCACTTATTGGATGCACAAGATTGGTTAAAAACCCTAATTGGATTAGAATAAGCCTAGGGAGGACGAAAATGACTTAAATGTGCAACCAATGACACAAAATCACATATTGGATGCACAAGATTGGTTAAAAACCCTAATTGGATAAGAATAAGCTTAGGGAGGACGAAAATGACCTAAATGTGCAACCCATGACACAAAATCACATATTGGATGCACAAGATTGGTTAAAAACCATAATTGGATTAGAATAAGCCTAAGGAGGACGAAAATGACCTAAATGTTCAACCAATAACACAAAATGACACAAAATGACACAAAATCACATATTGGATGCAAAAAATTGGTTAAAAACCCTAATTGGATTAGAATGAGCTTAGGGAGGACAAAAATGACCTAAATGTTCAACCAATGACACAAAATGACACAAAATCACATATTGGATGCACAAGATTGGTTAAAAGCCCTAATTGGATTAGAATAAGCTTAGGGAGGACGAAATTGACCTAAATGTTCAAACAATGACACAAAATCACTTATTGGATGCACAAGATTGGTCTAAAACCCTAATTGGATTAGAATAAGCCTAGGGAGAACGAAAATGACCTAAAAGTTCAACCAATGACACAAAATCACATATTGGATGCACAAGATTGGTTAACAACCCTAATTGGATTAGAATAAGCCTAGGGAGGACGAAAATAACATAAATGTGCAACCAATGACACAAAATCACATATTGGATGCACAAGATTGGTTAAAAACCCTAATTGGATTAGAATAAGCTTAGAAAGAACGAAAATGACCTAAATGTTCAACCAATTACACAAATTGACACAAAATCACATATTGGATGCAAAAGATTGGTTAAAAACCCTAATTGGATTAGAATAAGCCTAGGGAGGACGAAAATGACCTAAATGTTCAACCAATGACACAAAATGACACAAAATCACATATTGGATGCACAAGATTGGTTAAAAACCCTAATTGGATTAGAATAAGCTTAGGGAGGACGAAAAGGACCTAAATGTTCAACCAATGCCACATAATCACTTATTGGATTCACAACATTGGTCAAAAAGCCTAATTGGATTAGAATAAGCCTTAGGAGGACGAAAATGACCTAACTGTTCAACCCATGACACAAAATGACACAAAATCACATATTGGATGCACAAGATTGGTTAAAAACCCTAATTGGATTAGAATAAGCATAGGGAGGACGAAAATGACCTAAATGTTCAAGCAATTACACAAAATGACACAAAATCACATATTGGATGCACAAGATTGGTTAAAAACCCTAATTGGATTAGAATAAGCCTAGGGAGGACGAAAATGACCTAAATGTTCAACCAATGACACAAAATGACACAAAATCACATATTGGATGCACAAGATTGGTTAAAAACCCTAATTGGATTAGAATAAGCTTAGGTAGGACGAAAATGACCTAAATGTTCAACCAATGACACAAAATCACTTATTGGATGCACAACATTTGTTAAAAACCCTAATAGGATTCGAATAAGCCTAGGGAGGACGAAAATGACCTAAATGTGCAACCAATAACACAAAATCACATATTTGATGCACAAGATTGGTTAAAAACCCTAATTAGATTAGAATAAGCCTAGGGAGGAGAAAAATGACCTAAATGTTCTACCAATGACATAAAATGGCACAAAATCACATGTTGGATGCACAAGATTGGTTAAAAACCCTAATTTAATTAGAATAAGCCTAGGGAGGACAAAAATGACCTAAATGTTCAACCAATAGCACAAAATGCCATAAAATTGCATATTGGATGCACAAGATTGGTTAAAAACCCTAATTGGTTTAGAATAAGCCTAGGGAGGACGAAAATGACCTAAATGTGCAACCAATGACACAAAATAACACATTGGATGCACAAGGTTGGTTAAAAACCCTACTTGGATTAGAATAAGCTTAGGGAGGACGAAAGTGACCTAAATGTTGAACAAATGAAACAAAAGCACTTATTGGATGCACAAGATTGGTTAAAAACCCGAATAGGATTAGAATAAGCCTAGGGAGGACGAAAATGACCTAAATAGGCAACCAACGACTCAAAATCACATATTGGATGCACAAGATTGGTTAAAAACCCTAACTGGATTAAAATAAACCTAGGGAGGACAAAAATGACCTAAATGTTCTACCAATGACATAAAATGGCACAAAATGACATATTGGATGCACAAGATTGGTTAAAAACCTTAATTGGATTAGAATAAGCCTAGGGAGGACGAAAATGACCTAAATGTTCAACCAATGACACATAATGACATATTGGATGCACAAGATTGGTGAAAAACCCTAATTGGATTAGAATAAGCTTAGGGAGTACGAAGATGACCTAAATGTTCATCCAGAGACACAAAATCACTTATTGGATGCACAAGATTGGTTAAAAACCCTAATTGGATTAGAATAAGCTTAGGAAGGACGAAAATGACCTAAATATTCAACCAATGATACAAAATCACTTATTGGATGCACAAGATTGGTTAAAAACCCTAATAGGATTAGAATAAGCCTAGGGACGACGAAAATGACCTAAATGTGCAACCAATAACACAAAATCACATATTAGATGCACAAGATTAGTTAAAAACCCTAATTGGATTAGAATACGCCTAAGGAGGATGAAAATGACCTAAATGTTCAACCAATGACACAAAATGACACAAAATCACATATTGGATGCACAAGATTGGTTAAAAACCCTAATTGGATTAGAATAAGCCTAGTGAGGACGAAAATGACCTAAATAATCAACCATTGACACAAAATCACATATTGGATGCACAAGATTGGTTAAAAACCCTAATTGGATTAGAATAAGCCTAGTGAGGACGAAAATGACCTAAATGTTCAACAATTGACACAAAATCACATTTTGGATGCACAAGATTGGTTAAAAACCCTAATTGGATTAGAATAAGCATAGGGAGGACGTAAATGAGCTAAATGTGCAACCAACGACACAAAATCACATATTGGATACACAAGATTGGTTAAAAACCCTAATTGTATTAAAATAAACCTAGAGAGGACGAAAATGACCTAAATGTTCTACCAATAACATAAAATGGCACAAAATCACGTATTGGATGGACAAGATTGGTTAAAAACCCTAATTGGATTAGAATAAGCATAGGGAGGACAAAAATGACCTAAATGTGCAACCAATGACACAAAATCACATATTGCATGCACAAGATTGGTTAAAAACCCTAATTGGATTAGAATAAGCTTTGGTAGGACGAAAATGACCTAAATGTTCAACCAATGACACAAAATAACTTATTGGATGCACAAGATTGGTTAAAAACCCTAATAGGATTAGAATAAGCCTATGGAGGACGAAAATGACCTAAATGTGCAACCAATAACACAAAATCACATATTGGATGCACAAGATTGGTTAAAAACCCTAATTAGATTAGAATAAGCCTAGGGAGGAAAAAAATGACCTAAATGTTCTACCAATGACATAAAATGGCACAAAATCACATGTTGGATGCCCAAGATTGGTTAAAAACCCTGATTTGATTAGAATAAGACTAGGGAGGACAAAAATGACCTAAATGTTCAACCAATAGCACAAAATGCCGTAAAATCACATATTGGATGCACAAGATTGGTTAAAAACCCTAATTGGTTTAGAATAAGCCTAGGGAGGACGAAAATGACCTAAATGTGCAACCAATGACACAAAATAACACATTGGATGCACAAGGTTGGTTAAAAACCCTAATTGGATTAGAATAAGCTTAGGGAGGACGAAAGTGACCTAAATGTTGAACAATTGACACAAAATCACTTATTGGATGCACAAGATTGGTTAAAAACCCTAATTGGATTAGAATAAGCCTAGGGAGGACGAAAATGACGTAAATGTGCAACCAATGACACAAAATCACATATTGGATGCACAAGATTGGTTAAAAACCCTAATTGGATTAGAATAAGCTTAGGGAGTACGAAAATGACCTAAATCTTCAACCAATGACACAAAATCACTTATTGGATGCACAAGATTGGTTAAAAACCCGAATAGGATTAGAATAAGCCTAGGGAGGACGAAAATGACCTAAATAGGCAACCAACGACTCAAAATCACATATTGGATGCACAAGATTGGTTAAAAACCCTAATTGGATTAAAATAAACCTAGGGAGGACAAAAATGACCTAAATGTTCTACCAATGACATAAAATGGCACAAAATCACATATTGGATGCACAAGATTGGTTAAAAACCTTAATTGGATTAGAATAAGCCTAGGGAGGACGAAAATGACCTAAATGTTCAACCAATGACACATAATGACATATTGGATGCACAAGATTGGTGAAAAACCCTAATTGGATTAGAATAAGCTTAGGGAGTACGAAAATGACCTAAATGTTCATCCAAAGACACAAAATCACTTATTGGATGCACAAGATTGGTTAAAAACCCTAATTGGATTAGAATAAGCTTAGGTAGGACGAAAATGACCTAAATGTTCAACCAATAGCACAAAATGCCATAAAATCACATATTGGATGCACAAGATTGGTTAAAAACCCTAATTGGTTTAGAATAAGCCTTGGGAAGAAGAAAATAACCTAAATGTGCAACCAATGACACAAAATAACACATTGGATGCACAAGGTTGGTTAAAAACCCTAATTGGATTAGAATAAGCTTAGGGAGGACGAAAGTGACCTAAATGTTGAACAAATGACACAAAATCACTTATTGGATGCACAAGATTGGTTAAAAACCCTAATTGGATTAGAATAAGCCTAGGGAGGACGAAAATGACGTAAATGTGCAACCAATGACACAAAATCACATATTGGATGCACAAGATTGGTTAAAAACCCTAATTGGATTAGAATAAGCTTAGGGAGTACGAAAACGACCTAAATCTTAATCCAATGACACAAAATCACTTATTGGATGCACAAGATTGGTTAAAAACCCTAATTGGATTAGAATAAGCTTAGGAAGGACGAAAATGACCTAAATATTCAACCAATGATACAAAATCACTTATTGGATGCACAAGATTGGTTAAAAACCCTAATAGGATTAGAATAAGCCTAGGGAGGACGAAATTGACCTAAATGTGCAACCAATAACACAAAATCACATATTGGATGCACAAGATAGGTTAAAAACCCTAATTAGATTAGAATAAGCCTAGGGAGGAGAAAAATGACCTAAATGTTCTACCAATGACTTAAAATGGCACAAAATCACATGTTGGATGCACAAGATTGGTTAAAAACCCTAATTTGATTAGAATAAGCCTAGGGAGGACAAAAATGACCTAAATGTTCAACCAATAGCACAAAATGCCATAAAATTACATATTGGATGCACAAGATTGGTTAAAAACCCTAATTGGTTTAGAATAAGCCTAGGGAGGAATAAAATGACCTAAATGTGCAACCAATGACACAAAATAACACATTGGATGCACAAGGTTGGTTAAAAACCCTAATTGGATTAGAATAAGCTTAGGGAGGACGAAAGTGACCTAAATGTTGAACAAATGAAACAAAAGCACTTATTGGATGCACAAGATTGGTTAAAAACCCTAATTGGATTAGAATAAGCCTATGGAGGACGAAAATGACGTAAATGTGCAACCAATGACACAAAATCACATATTGGATGCACAAGATTGGTTAAAAACCCTAATTGGATTAGAATAAGCTTAGGGAGTACGAAAATGGCCTAAATCTTCATCCAATGACACAAAATCACTTATTGGATGCACAAGATTGGTTAAAAACCCGAATAGGATTAGAATAAGCCTAGGGAGGACGAAAATGACCTAAATAGGCAACCAACGACTCAAAATCACATATTGGATGCACAAGATTGGTTAAAAACCCTAACTGGATTAAAATAAACCTAGAGAGGACAAAAATGACCTAAATGTTCTACCAATGACATAAAATGGCACAAAATCACATATTGGATGCACAAGATTGGTTAAAAACCTTAATTGGATTAGAATAAGCCTAGGGAGGACGAAAATGACCTAAATGTTCAACCAATGACACATAATGACATATTGGATGCACAAGATTGGTGAAAAACCCTAATTGGATTAGAATAAGCTTAGGGAGTACGAAGATGACCTAAATGTTCATCCAGAGACACAAAATCACTTATTGGATGCACAAGATTGGTTATAAACCCTAATTGGATTAGAATAAGCTTAGGAAGGACGAAAATGACATAAATATTCAACCAATGATACAAAATCACTTATTGGATGCACAAGATTGGTTAAAAACCCTAATAGGATTAGAATAAGCCTAGGGACGACGAAAATGACCTAAATGTGCAACCAATAACACAAAATAATATATTGGAATCACAAGATTAGTTAAAAATCTTAATTGGATTAGAATACGCCTAAGGAGGACGAAAATGACCTAAATGTTCAACCAATGACACAAAATGACACAAAATCACATATTGGATGCACAAGATTGGTTAAAAACCCTAATTGGATTAGAATAAGCCTAGTGAGGACGAAAATGACCTGAATGTTCAACCATTGACACAAAATCACATATTGGATGCACAAGATTGGTTAAAAACCCTAATTGGATTAGAATAAGCCTAGTGAGGACGAAAATGACCTAAATGTTCAGCCATTGACACAAAATCACATATTGGATGCACAAGATTGGTTAAAAACCCTAATTGGATTAGAATAAGCCTAGTGAGGACGAAAATGACCTAAATGTTCAACAATTGACACAAAATCACATTTTGGATGCACAAGATTGGTTAAAAACCCTAATTGGATTAGAATAAGCCTAGGGAGGACATATGTGAGCTAAATGTGCAACCAACGACACAAAATCACATATTGGATGCACAAGATTGGTTAAAAACCCTAATTGTATTAAAATAAACCTAGAGAGGACGAAAATGACCTAAATGTTCTACCAATAACATAAAATGGCACAAATCACGTATTGGATGGACAAGATTGGTTAAAAACCCTAATTGGATTAGAATAAGCCTAGGGAGGACAAAAATGACCTAAATGTGCAACCAATGACACAAAATGACACAAAATCACATATTGGATGCACAAGATTGGTTAAAAACCCTAATTGGATTAGAATAAGCTTTGGTAGGACGAAAATGACCTAAATGTTCAACCAATGACACAAAATAACTTATTGGATGCACAAGATTGGTTAAAAACCCTAATAGGATTAGAATAAGCCTAGGGAGGACGAAAATGACCTAAATGTGCAACCAACGACTCAAAGTCACATATTGGATGCACAAGATTGGTTAAAAACCCTAACTGGATTAAAAAAAAACCTAGGGAGGACAAAAATGACCTAAATGTTCTACCAATGACATAAAATGGCACAAAATCACATATTGGATGCACAAGATTGGTTAAAAACCTTAATTGGATTAGAATAAGCCTAGGGATGACGAAAATGACCTAAATGTTCAACCAATGACACATAATGACATATTGGATGCACAAGATTGGTTAAAAACCCTAATTGGATTAGAATAAGCTTAGGGAGTATGAAAATGACGTAAATGTTCATCCAAGGACACAAAATCACTTATTGGATGCACAAGATTGGTTAAAAACCCTAATTGGATTAGAATAAGCTTAGGAAGGACGAAAATGACCTAAATAATCAACCAATGACAGATAATCACTTATTGGAGGCACAAGATTGGTTAAAAACCCTAATAGGATTAGAATAAGCCTAGGGAGGATGAAAATGACCTAAATGTGCAACCAATAACACAAAATCACATATTGGATGCACAAGATTAGTTAAAAACCCTAATTAGATTAGAATACGCCTAGGGAGGATGAAAATGACCTAAATTTTCAACCAATGACACAAAATGACACAAAATCACATATTGGATGCACAAGATTGGTTAAAAACCCTAATTCGATTAGAATAAGCCTAGGGAGGACGTAAATGACCTAAATGTGCAACCAACGACACAAAATCACATATTGGATGCACAAGATTTGTTAAAAACCCTAATTGTATTAAAATAAACCTAGAGAGGACGAAATTGACCTAAATGTTCTACCAATAACATAAAATGGCACAAAATCACGTATTGGATGGACAAGTTTGGCTAAAAACCCTAATTGGATTAGAATAAGCCTATGGAGGACAAAAATGACCTAAATGTGCAACCAATGACACAAAATCACATATTGGATGCACAAGATTGGTTGAAAACCCTAATTAGATTAGAATAAGCCTAGGGAGGACAAAAATGACCTAAATGTTCTACCAATGACATAAAATGGCACAAAATCACATGTTGGATGCACAAGATTGGTTAAAAACCCTAATTTGATTAGACAAAGCCTAGGGAGGACAAAAATGACCTAAATGTTCAACCAATAGCACAAAATGCCATAAAATCACATATTGGATGCACAAGATTGGTTAAAAACCCTAATTTGTTTACAATAAGCCTAGGGAGGACGAAAATGACCTAAATGTGCAACCAATGACACAAAATAACACATTGGATGCACAAGATTGGTTAAAAACCCTAATTGGATTAGAATAAGCCTAGTGAGGACGAAAATGACCTAAATGTTCAACAATTGACACAAAATCACATTTTGGATGCACAAGATTGGTTAAAAACCCTAATTGGATTAGAATAAGCCTAGGGAGGACGTAAATGAGCTAAATGTGCAACCAACGACACAAAATCACATATTGGATGCACAAGATTGGTTAAAAACCCTAATTGTATTAAAATAAACCTAGAGAGGACGAAAATGACCTAAATGTTCTACCAATAACATAAAATGGCACAAATCACGTATTGGATGGACAAGATTGGTTAAAAACCTTATTGGATTAGAATAAGCCTAGGGAGGACAAAAATGACCTAAATGTGCAACCAATGACACAAAATCACTTATTGGATGCACAAGATTGGTTAAAAACCCTAATTGGATTAGAATAAGCTTAGGAAGGACGAAAATGACCTAAATAATCAACCAATGACACATAATCACTTATTGGAGGCACAAGATTGGTTAAAAACCCTAATAGGATTAGAATAAGCCTAGGGAGGATGAAAATGACCTAAATGTGCAACCAATAACACAAAATCACATATTGGATGCACAAGATTGGTTAAAAACCCTAATTGTATTAAAATAAACCTAGAGAGGACGAAAATGACCTAAATGTTCTACCAATAACATAAAATGGCACAAATCACGTATTGGATGGACAAGATTGGTTAAAAACCTTATTGGATTAGAATAAGCCTAGGGAGGACAAAAATGACCTAAATGTGCAACCAATGACACAAAATCACTTATTGGATGCACAAGATTGGTTAAAAACCCTAATTGGATTAGAATAAGCTTAGGAAGGA
>JBBPBP010000001.1:41824048-41857031 GCA_037974735.1 Cicer chorassanicum
ACATATTGGATGCACAAGATTGGTTAAAAACCCTAATTGGATTAGAATAAGCTTTGGTAGGACGAAAATGACCTAAATGTTCAACCAATGACACAATAACTTATTGGATGCACAAGATTGGTTAAAAACCCTAATAGGATTAGAATAAGCCTAGGGAGGACGAAAATGACCTAAATGTGCAACCAACGACTCAAAGTCACATATTGGATGCACAAGATTGGTTAAAAACCCTAACTGGATTAAAATATACCTAGGGAGGACAAAAATGACCTAAATGTTCTACCAATGACATAAAATGGCACAAAATCACATATTGGATGCACAAGATTGGTTAAAAACCTTAATTGGATTAGAATAAGCCTAGGGATGACGAAAATGACCTAAATGTTCAACCAATGACACATAATGACATATTGGATGCACAAGATTGGTTAAAAACCCTAATTGGATTAGAATAAGCTTAGGGAGTATGAAAATGACGTAAATGTTCATCCAAGGACACAAAATCACTTATTGGATGCACAAGATTGGTTAAAAACCCTAATTGGATTAGAATAAGCTTAGGAAGGACGAAAATGACCTAAATAATCAACCAATGACACATAATTACTTATTGGAGGCACAAGATTGGTTAAAAACCCTAATAGGATTAGAATAAGCCTAGGGAGGATGAAAATGACCTAAATGTGCAACCAATAACACAAAATCACATATTGGATGCACAAGATTTGTTAAAAACCCTAATTGTATTAAAATAAACCTAGAGAGGACGAAATTGACCTAAATGTTCTACCAATAACATAAAATGGCACAAAATCACGTATTGGATGGACAAGTTTGGCTAAAAACCCTAATTGGATTAGAATAAGCCTATGGAGGACAAAAATGACCTAAATGTGCAACCAATGACACAAAATCACATATTGGATGCACAAGATTGGTTGAAAACCCTAATTAGATTAGAATAAGCCTAGGGAGGACAAAAATGACCTAAATGTTCTACCAATGACATAAAATGGCACAAAATCACATGTTGGATGCACAAGATTGGTTAAAAACCCTAATTTGATTAGAATAAGCCTAGGGAGGACAAAAATGACCTAAATGTTCAACCAATAGCACAAAATGCCATAAAATCACATATTGGATGCACAAGATTGGTTAAAAACCCTAATTTGTTTACAATAAGCCTAGGGAGGACGAAAATGACCTAAATGTGCAACCAATGACACAAAATAACACATTGGATGCACAAGGTTGGTTAAAAACCCTAATTGGAATAGAATAAGCTTTGGGAGGACGAAAGTTACCTAAATGTTGAACAAATGACACAAAATCACTTATTGGATGCACAAGATTGGTTAAAAACCCTAATTGGATTAGAATAAGCCTAGGGAGGACGAAAATGACGTAAATGTGCAACCAATGACACAAAATCACATATTGGATGCACAAGATTGGTTAAAAACCCTAATTGGATTAGAATAAGCTTAGGGAGTACGAAAATGACCTAAATCTTCATCCAATGACACATAATCACTTATTGGATGCACAAGATTGGTTAAAAACCCGAATAGGATTAGAATAAGCCTAGGGAGGACGAAAATGACCTAAATAGGCAACCAACGACTCAAAATCACATATTGGATGCACAAGATTGGTTAAAAACCCTAACTGGATTAAAATAAACCTCGGGAGGACAAAAATGACCTAAATGTTCTACCAATGACATTAAATGGCACAAAATCACATATTGGATGCACAAGATTGGTTAAAAACCTTAATTGGATTAGAATAAGTCTAGGGAGTACGAAAATGACCTAAATGTTTAACCAATGACACATAATGACATATTGGATGCACAAGATTGGTGAAAAACCCTAATTGGATTAGAATAAGCTTAGGGAGTACGAAGATGACCTAAATGTTCATCCAAAGATACAAAATCACTTATTGGATGCACAAGATTGGTTATAAACCCTAATTGGATTAGAATAAGCTTAGGAAGGACGAAAATGACATAAATATTCAACCAATGATACAAAATCACTTATTGGATGCACAAGATTGGTTAAAAACCCTAATAGGATTAGAATAAGCCTAGGGACGACGAAAATGACCTAAATGTGCAACCAATAACACAAAATCACATATTGGAATCACAAGATTAGTTAAAAATCATAATTGGATTAGAATACGCCTAAGGAGGACGAAAATGACCTAAATGTTCAACCAATGACACAAAATGACATATTGGATGCACAAGATTGGTTAAAAACCCTAATTGGATTAGAATAAGCTTAGGGAGTATGAAAATGACGTAAATGTTCATCCAAGGACACAAAATCACTTATTGGATGCACAAGATTGGTTAAAAACCCTAATTGGATTAGAATAAGCTTAGGAAGGACGAAAATGACCTAAATAATCAACCGATGACACATAATCACTTATTGGAGGCACAAGATTGGTTAAAAACCCTAATAGGATTAGAATAAGCCTAGGGAGGATGAAAATGACCTAAATGTGCAACCAATAACACGAAATCACATATTGGATGCACAAGATTAGTTAAAAACCCTAATTAGATTAGAATACGCCTAGGGAGGATGAAAATGACCTAAATTTTCAACCAATGACACAAAATGACACAAAATCACATATTGGATGCACAAGATTGGTTAAAAACCCTAATTCGATTAGAATAAGCCTAGGGAGGATGTAAATGACCTAAATGTGCAACCAACGACACAAAATCACATATTGGATGCACAAGATTTGTTAAAAACCCTAATTGTATTAAAATAAACCTAGAGAGGACGAAATTGACCTAAATGTTCTACCAATAACATAAAATGGCACAAAATCACGTATTGGATGGACAAGTTTGGCTAAAAACCCTAATTGGATTAGAATAAGCCTATGGAGGACAAAAATGACCTAAATGTGCAACCAATGACACAAAATCACATATTGGATGCACAAGATTGGTTGAAAACCCTAATTAGATTAGAATAAGCCTAGGGAGGACAAAAATGACCTAAATGTTCTACCAATGACATAAAATGGCACAAAATCACATGTTGGATGCACAAGATTGGTTAAAAACCCTAATTTGATTAGAATAAGCCTAGGGAGGACAAAAATGACCTAAATGTTCAACCAATAGCACAAAATGCCATAAAATCACATATTGGATGCACAAGATTGGTTAAAAACCCTAATTTGTTTACAATAAGCCTAGGGAGGACGAAAATGACCTTAATGTGCAACCAATGACACAAAATAACACATTGGATGCACAAGGTTGGTTAAAAACCCTAATTGGATTAGAATAAGCTTTGGGAGGACGAAAGTTACCTAAATGTTGAACAAATGACACAAAATCACTTATTGGATGCACAAGATTGGTTAAAAACCCTAATTGGATTAGAATAAGCCTAGGGAGGACGAAAATGACGTAAATGTGCAACCAATGACACAAAATCACATATTGGATGCACAAGATTGGTTAAAAACCCTAATTGGATTAGAATAAGCTTAGGGAGTACGAAAATGACCTAAATCTTCATCCAATGACACATAATCACTTATTGGATGCACAAGATTGGTTAAAAACCCAAATAGGATTAGAATAAGCCTAGGGAGGACGAAAATGACCTAAATAGGCAACCAACGACTCAAAATCACATATTGGATGCACAAGATTGGTTAAAAACCCTAACTGGATTAAAATAAACCTCGGGAGGACAAAAATGACCTAAATGTTCTACCAATGACATAAAATGGCACAAAATCACATATTGGATGCACAAGATTGGTTAAAAACCTTAATTGGATTAGAATAAGTCTAGGGAGGACGAAAATGACCTAAATGTTCAACCAATGACACATAATGACATATTGGATGCACAAGATTGGTGAAAAACCCTAATTGGATTAGAATAAGCTTAGGGAGTACGAAGATGACCTAAATGTTCATCCAAAGATACAAAATCACTTATTGGATGCACAAGATTGGTTATAAACCTTAATTGGATTAGAATAAGCTTAGGAAGGAGGAAAATGACATAAATATTCAACCAATGATACAAAATCACTTATTGGATGCACAAGATTGGTTAAAAACCCTAATAGGATTAGAATAAGCCTAGGGACGACGAAAATGACCTAAATGTGCAACCAATAACACAAAATCACATATTGGAATCACAAGATTAGTTAAAAATCTTAATTGGATTAGAATACGCCTAAGGAGGACGAAAATGACCTAAATGTTCAACCAATGACACAAAATGACATATTGGATGCACAAGATTGGTTAAAAACCCTAATTGGATTAGAATAAGCTTAGGGAGTATGAAAATGACGTAAATGTTCATCCAAGGACACAAAATCACTTATTGGATGCACAAGATGTGTTAAAAACCCTAATTGGATTAGAATAAGCTTAGGAAGGACGAAAATGACCTAAATAATCAACCGATGACACATAATCACTTATTGGAGGCACAAGATTGGTTAAAAACCCTAATAGGATTAGAATAAGCCTAGGGAGGATGAAAATGACCTAAATGTGCAACCAATAACACGAAATCACATATTGGATGCACAAGATTAGTTAAAAACCCTAATTAGATTAGAATACGCCTAGGGAGGATGAAAATGACCTAAATTTTCAACCAATGACACAAAATGACACAAAATCACATATTGGATGCATAAGATTGGTTAAAAACCCTAATTCGATTAGAATAAGCCTAGGGAGGACGTAAATGACCTAAATGTGCAACCAACGACACAAAATCACATATTGGATGCACAAGATTTGTTAAAAACCCTAATTGTATTAAAATAAACCTAGAGAGGACGAAATTGACCTAAATGTTCTACCAATAACATAAAATGGCACAAAATCACGTATTGGATGGACAAGTTTGGCTAAAAACCCTAATTGGATTAGAATAAGCCTATGGAGGACAAAAATGACCTAAATGTGCAACCAATGACACAAAATCACATATTGGATGCACAAGATTGGTTGAAAACCCTAATTAGATTAGAATAAGCTTAGGGAGGACAAAAATGACCTAAATGTTCTACCAATGACATAAAATGGCACAAAATCACATGTTGGATGCACAAGATTGGTTAAAAACCCTAATTTGATTAGAATAAGCCTAGGGAGGACAAAAATGACCTAAATGTTCAACCAATAGCACAAAATGCCATAAAATCACATATTGGATGCACAAGATTGGTTAAAAACCCTAATTTGTTTACAATAAGCCTAGGGAGGACGAAAATGACCTAAATGTGCAACCAATGACACAAAATAACACATTGGATGCACAAGGTTGGTTAAAAACCCTAATTGGATTAGAATAAGCTTTGGGAGGACGAAAGTTACCTAAATGTTGAACAAATGACACAAAATCACTTATTGGATGCACAAGATTGGTTAAAAACCCTAATTGGATTAGAATAAGCCTAGGGAGGACGAAAATGACGTAAATGTGCAACCAATGACACAAAATCACATATTGGATGCACAAGATTGGTTAAAAACCCTAATTGGATTAGAATAAGCTTAGGGAGTACGAAAATGACCTAAATCTTCATCCAATGACACATAATCACTTATTGGATGCACAAGATTGGTTAAAAACCCTAATAGGATTAGAATAAGCCTAGGGACGACGAAAATGACCTAATTGTGCAACCAATAACACAAAATCACATATTGGATGCACAAGATTAGTTAAAAACCTTAATTGGATTAGAATAAGTCTAGGGAGGACGAAAATGACCTAAATGTTCAACCAATGACACATAATGACATATTGGATGCACAAGATTGGTGAAAAACCCTAATTGGATTAGAATAAGCTTAGGGAGTACGAAGATGACCTAAATGTTCATCCAAAGATACAAAATCACTTATTGGATGCACAAGATTGGTTAAAAACCCTAATTGGATTAGAATAAGCTTAGGAAGGACGAAAATGACCTAAATATTCAACCAATGATACAAAATCACTTATTGGATGCACAAGATTGGTTAAAAACCCTAATAGGATTAGAATAAGCCTAGGGACGACGAAAATGACCTAAATGTGCAACCAATAACACAAAATCACATATTGGATGCACAAGATTAGTTAAAAACCCTAATTGGATTAGAATACGCCTAAGGAGGACGAAAATGACCTAAATGTTCAACCAATGACACAAAATGACACAAAATCACATATTGGATGCACAAGATTGGTTAAAAACCCTAATTGGATTAGAATAAGCCTAGTGAGGATGAAAATGACCTAAATGTTCAACCATTGACACAAAATCACATATTGGATGCACAAGCTTGGTTAAAAACCCTAATTGGATTAGAATAAGCCTAGTGAGGACGAAAATGACCTAAATGTTCAACAATTGACACAAAATCACATATTGGATGCACAAGATTGGTTAAAAACCCTAATTGGATTAGAATAAGCCTAGGGAGGATGTAAATGAGCTAAATGTGCAACCAACGACACAAAATCACATATTGGATGCACAAGATTGGTTAAAAACCCGAATAGGATAAGAATAAGCCTAGGGAGGACGAAAATGACCTAAATAGGCAACCAACGACTCAAAATCACATATTGGATGCACAAGATTGGTTAAAAACCCTAACTGGATTAAAATAAACCTAGGGAGGACAAAAATGACCTAAATGTTCTACCAATGACATAAAATGGCACAAAATCACATATTGGATGCACAAGATTGGTTAAAAACCTTAATTGGATTAGAATAAGCCTAGCGAGGACGAAAATGACCTAAATGTTCAACCAATGACACATAATGACATATTGGATGCACAAGATTGGTGAAAAACCCTAATTGGATTAGAATAAGCTTAGGGAGTACGAAGATGACCTAAATGTTAATCCAGAGACACAAAATCACTTATTGGATGCACAAGATTGGTTAAAAACCCTAATTGGATTAGAATAAGCTTAGGAAGGACGAAAATGACCTAAATATTCAACCAATGATACAAAATCACTTATTGGATGCACAAGATTGGTTAAAAACCCTAATAGGATTAGAATAAGCCTAGGGACGACGAAAATGACCTAAATGTGCAACCAATAACACAAAATCACATATTGGATGCACAAGATTAGTTAAAAACCCTAATTGGATTAGAATATGCGTAAGGAGGACGAAAATGACCTAAATGTTCAACCAATGACACAAAATGACACAAAATCACATATTGGATGCACAAGATTGGTTAAAAACCCTAATTGGATTAGAATAAGCCTAGTGAGGACGAAAATGACCTAAATGTTCAACCATTGACACAAAATCACATATTGGATGCACAAGATTGGTTAAAAACCCTAATTGGATTAGAATAAGCCTAGGGATGACTTAAATGACCTAAATGTGCAACCAACGACACAAAATCACATATTGGATGCACAAGATTGGTTAAAAACCCTAATTGTATTAAAATAAACCTAGAGAGGACGAAAATGACCTAAATTTTCTACCTATAACATAAAATGGCACAAAATCACGTATTGGATGGACAAGATTGGTTAAAAACCCTAATTGGATTAGAATAAGCCTAGGGAGGACTAAAATGACCTAAATGTGCAACCAATGACACAAAATCACATATTGGATGCACAAGATTGGTTAAAAACCCTAATTGGATTAGAATAAGCTTAGGTAGGACGAAAATGACCTAAATGTTCAACCAATAGCACAAAATGCCATAAAAACACATATTGGATGCACAAGATTGGTTAAAAACCCTAATTGGTTTAGAATAAGCCTAGGGAGGACGAAAATGACCTAAATGTGCAACCAATGACACAAAATAACACATTGGATGCACAAGGTTGGTTAAAAACCCTAATTGGATTAGAATAAGCTTAGGGAGGACGAAAGTTACTTAAATGTTGAACAAATGACACAAAATCACTTATTGGATGCACAAGATTGGTTAAAAACCCTAATTGGATTAGAATAAGGCTAGGGAGGACGAAAATGACGTAAATGTGCAACCAATGACACAAAATCACATATTGGATGCACAAGATTGGTTAAAAACCCTAATTGGATTAGAATAAGCTTAGGGAGTGCGAAAATGACCTAAATCTTCATCCAATGACACAAAATCACTTATTGGATGCACAAGATTGGTTAAAAACCCGAATAGGATTAGAATAAGCCTAGGGAGGACGAAAATGACCTAAATAGGCAACCAACGACTCAAAATCACATATTGGATGCACAAGATTGGTTAAAAACTCTAACTGGATTAAAATAAACCTAGGGAGGACAAAAATGACCTAAATGTTCTACCAATGACATAAAATGGCACAAAATCACATATTGGATGCACAAGATTGGTTAAAAACCTTAATTGGATTAGAATAAGCCTAGGAGGACGAAAATGACCTAAATGTTCAACCAATGACACATAATCACATATTGGATGCACAAGATTGGTGAAAAACCCTAATTGGATTAGAATAAGCTTAGGGAGTACGAAAATGACCTAAATGTTCATCCAAAGACACAAAATCACTTATTGGATGCACAAGATTGGTTAAAAACCCTAATTGGATTAGAATAAGCTTAGGAAGGACGAAAATGACCTAAATATTCAACCAATGATACAAAATCACTTATTGGATGCACAAGATTGGTTAAAAACCCTAATAGGATTAGAATAAGCCTAGGGACGACGAAAATGACCTAAATGTGCAACCAATAACACGAAATCACATATTGGATGCACAAGATTAGTTAAAAACCCTAATTGGATTAGAATACGCCTAGGGAGGACGAACATGACCTAAATGTTCAACCAATGACACAAAATGACACAAAATCACATATTGGATGCACAAGATTGGTTAAAAACCCTAATTGGATTAGAATAAGCCTAGTGAGGACGAAAATGACCTAAATGTTCATCCATTGACACAAAATCACATATTGGATGCACAAGATTGGTTAAAAACCCTAATTGGATTAGAATAAGCCTAGGGAGGACTTAAATAACCTAAATGTGCAACCAACGACACAAAATTAGATATTGGATGCACTAGATTGGTTAAAAACCCTAATTGTATTAAAATAAACCTAGAGAGGACGAAAATGACCTAAATGTTCTACCAATAACATAAAATGGCACAAAATCACATATTGGATGGACAAGATTGGTTAAAAACCCTAAATGGATTAGAATAAGCCTAGGGAGGACTAAAATGACCTAAATGTGCAACCAATGACAAAAAATGACACAAAATCACATATTGGATGCACAAGATTGGTTAAAAACCCTAATTGGATTAGAATAAGCTTAGGTAGGACGAAAATGACCTAAATGTTCAACCAATAGCACAAAATGCCATAAAATCACATATTGGATGCACAAGATTGGTTAAAAACCCTAATTGGTTTAGAATAAGCCTAGGGAGGACGAAAATGACCTAAATGTGCAACCAATGACACAAAATAACACATTGGATGCACAAGGTTGGTTAAAAACCCTAATTGGATTAGAATAAGCTTAGGGAGGACGAAAGTGACCTAAATGTTGAACAAATGACACAAAATCACTTATTAGATGCACAAGATTGGTTAAAAACCCAAATTGGATTAGAATAAGCTTAGGTACGAAAATGACCTAAATCTTCATCCAATGATACAAAATCACTTATTGGATGAACAAGATTGGTTAAAAACCCGAATAGGATTAGAATAAGCCTAGGGAGGACGAAAATGACCTAAATAGTCAACCAACGACTCAAAATCACATATTGGATGCACAAGATTGGTTAAAAACCCTAACTGGATTAAAATAAACCAAGGGAGGACAAAAATGACCTAAATGTTCTACCAATGACATAAAATGGCACAAAATCACATATTGGATGCACACGATTGGTTAAAAACCTTAATTGGATTAGAATAAGGCTAGGGAGGACGAAAATGACCTAAATGTTCAACCAATGACACATAATGACAAATTGGATGCACAAGATTGGTGAAAAACCCTAATTGGATTAGAATAAGCTTAGGGAGTACGAAAATGACCTAAATGTTCAACCAATGATACAAAATCACTTATTGGATGCACAAGATTGGTTAAAAACCCTAATAGGATTAGAATAAGCCTAGGGACGACGAAAATGACCTAAATGTGCAACCAATAACACAAAATCACATATTGGATGCACAAGATTAGTTAAAAACCCTAATTGGATTAGAATACGCCTAGGGAGGACGAAAATGACCGAAATGTTCAACCAATAACACAAAATGACACAAAATCACATATTGGATGCACAAGATTGGTTAAAAACCCTAATTGGATTAGAATAAGCCTAGGGAGGACGAAAATGACCTAAATGTTCAACCAATGACACATAATGACATATTGGATGCACAAGATTGGTGAAAAACCCTAATTGGATTAGAATAAGCTTAGGGAGTACGAAAATGACCTAAATGTTCATCCAAAGACACAAAATCACTTATTGGATGCACAAGATTGGTTAAAAACCCTAATTGGATTAGAATAAGCTTAGGTAGGACGAAAATGACCTAAATGTTCAACCAATAGCACAAAATGCCATAAAATCACATATTGGATGCACAAGATTGGTTAAAAACCCTAATTGGTTTAGAATAAGCCTTGGGAGGAAGAAAATAACCTAAATGTGCAACCAATGACACAAAATAACACATTGGATGCACAAGGTTGGTTAAAAACCCTAATTGGATTAGAATAAGCTTAGGGAGGACGAAAGTGACCTAAATGTTGAACAAATGACACAAAATCACTTATTGGATGCACAAGATTGGTTAAAAACCCTAATTGTATTAGAATAAGCCTAGGGAGGACGAAAATGACGTAAATGTGCAACCAATGACACAAAATCACATATTGGATGCACAAGATTGGTTAAAAACCCTAATTGGATTAGAATAAGCTTAGGGAGTACGAAAATGACCTAAATCTTCATCCAATGACACAAAATCACTTATTGGATGCACAAGATTGGTTAAAAACCCGAATAGGATTAGAATAAGCCTAGGGAGGACGAAAATGACCTAAATAGGCAACCAACGACTCAAAATCACATATTGAAAGCACAAGATTGGTTAACAACACTAATTGGATTAAAATAAACCAAGGGAGGACAAAAATGACCTAAATGTTCTACCAATAACATAAAATGGCACAAAATCACGTATTGGATGGACAAGATTGGTTAAAAACCCTAATTGGATTAGAATAAGCATAGGGAAGACAAAAATGACACAAAATCACATATTGGATGCACAAGATTGGTTAAAAACCCTAATTGGATTAGAAAAAGCTTAGGTAGGACGAAAATGACCTAAATGTTCAACCAATGACACAAAATCAATTATTGGATGCATAAGATTGGTTAAAAACCCTTATAGGATTAGAATAAGCATAGGGAGGACGAAAATGACCTAAATGTGCAACCAATAACACAAAATCCCATATTGGATGCACAAGATTAGTTAAAAACCCTAATTGGATTAGAATACGCCTAGGGAGGACGAAAATGAACTAAATGTTCAACCAATAGCACAAAATGCCATCAAATCACATATTGGATGCACAAGATTGGTTAAAAACCCTAATTGGTTTAGAATAAGCCTTGGGAGGAAGAAAATAACCTAAATGTGCAACCAATGACACAAAATAACACATTGGATGCACAAGGTTGGTTAAAAACCCTAATTGGATTAGAATAAGCTTAGGGAGGACGAAAGTGACCTAAATATTGAACAAATGACACAAAATCACTTATTGGATGCACAAGATTGGTTAAAAACCCTAATTGGATTAGAATAAGCCTAGGGAGGACGAAAATGACGTAAATGTGCAACCAATGACACAAAATCACATATTGGATGCACAAGATTGGTTAAAAACCCTAATTGGATTAGAATAAGCTTAGGGAGTACGAAAATGACCTAAATCTTCATCCAATGACACATAATCACTTATTGGATGCACAAGATTGGTTAAAAACCCGAATAGGATTAGAATAAGCCTAGGGAGGACGAAAATGACCTAAATAGGCAACCAACGACTCAAAATCACATATTGGATGCACAAGATTGGTTAAAAACCCTAATTGGATTAAAATAAACCTAGGGAGGACAAAAATGACCTAAATGTTCTACCAATGACATAAAATGGCACAAAATCACATATTGGATGCACAAGATTGGTTAAAAACCTTAATTGGATTAGAATAAGCCTAGGGAGGACGAAAATGACCTAAATGTTCAACCAATGACACATAATGACATATTGGATGCACAAGATTGGTGAAAAACCCTAATTGGATTAGAATAAGCTTAGGGAGTACGAAAATGACCTAAATGTTCATCCAAAGACACAAAATCACTTATTGGATGCACAAGATTGGTTAAAAACCCTAATTGGATTAGAATAAGCTTAGGTAGGACGAAAATGACCTAAATGTTCAACCAATAGCACAAAATGCCATAAAATCACATATTGGATGCACAAGATTGGTTAAAAACCCTAATTGGTTTAGAATAAGCCTTGGGAAGAAGAAAATAACCTAAATGTGCAACCAATGACACAAAATAACACATTGGATGCACAAGGTTGGTTAAAAACCCTAATTGGATTAGAATAAGCTTAGGGAGGACGAAAGTGACCTAAATGTTGAACAAATGACACAAAATCACTTATTGGATGCACAAGATTGGTTAAAAACCCTAATTGGATTAGAATAAGCCTAGGGAGGACGAAAATGACGTAAATGTGCAACCAATGACACAAAATCACATATTGGATGCACAAGATTGGTTAAAAACCCTAATTGGATTAGAATAAGCTTAGGGAGTACGAAAATGACCTAAATCTTCATCCAATGACACAAAATCACTTATTGGATGCACAAGATTGGTTAAAAACCCGAATAGGGTTAGAATAAGCCTAGGGAGGACGAAAATGACCTAAATAGGAAACCAACGACTCAAAATCACATATTGGAAGCACAAGATTGGTTAACAACACTAATTGGATTAAAATAAACCAAGGGAGGACAAAAATGACCTAAATGTTCTACCAATAACATAAAATGGCACAAAATCACGTATTGGATGGACAAGATTGGTTAAAAACCCTAATTGGATTAGAATAAGCCTAGGGAAGACAAAAATGACCTAAATGTTCTACCAATAACATAAAATGGCACAAAATCACGTATTGGATGGACAAGATTGGTTAAAAACCCTAATTGGATTAGAATAAGCCTAGGGAGGACAAAAATGACCTAAATGTGCAACCAATGACACAAAATGACACAAAATCACATATTGGATGCACAAGATTGGTTAAAAACCCTAATAGGATTAGAATAAGCCAAGGGAGGACGAAAATGACCTAAATAGGCAACCAACGACTCAAAATCACATATTGGATGCACAAGATTGGTTAAAAACCCTAATTGGATTAGAATAAGCTTAGGGAGTACGAAAATGACCTAAATGTTCATCCATGGACACAAAATCACTTATTGGATGCACAAGATTGGTTAAAAACCCTAATTGGATTAGAATAAGCTTAGGAAGGACGAAAATGACCTAAATATTCAACGAATGACACAAAATCACTTATATGCACAAGATTGGTTAAAATCCCTAATAGGATTAGAATAAGCCTAGGGAGGACGAAAATGACCTAAATGTGCAATCAATAACACAAAATCACATATTGGATGCACAAGATTAGTTAAAAACCCTAATTGGATTAGAATACGCCTAGGGAGGACGAAAATGACCTAAATGTTCAACCAATGACACAAAATGACACAAAATCACATATTGGATGCACAAGATTGGTTAAAAACCCTAATTGGATTAGAATAAGCCTAGGGAGGACAAAAATGACCTTAATGTGCAACCACTGACACAAAATCACATATTGGATGCAAAAGATTGGTTAAAAACCCTAATTGGATTAGAATAAGCCTAGGGAGGACGAAAATGACGTAAATGTTCTACCAATGACACAAAATGACACAAAATCACATATTGGATGCACAAGATTGGTTAAAAACCCTAATTGGATTAGAATAAGCCTAGGGAGGACGAAAATGACATAAATGTGCAACCAATGACACAAAATCACATATTGGATGCACAAGATTGGTTAAAAACCCTAATTGGATTAGAATAAGCTTAGGGAGTACGAAAATGACCTAAATCTTCATCCAATGACACAAAATCACTTATTGGATGCACAAGATTGGTTAAAAACCCGAATAGGATTAGAATAAGCCTAGGGAGGACGAAAATGACCTAAATAGGCAACCAACGACTCAAAATCACATATTGAAAGCACAAGATTGGTTAACAACACTAATTGGATTAAAATAAACCAAGGGAGGACAAAAATGACCTAAATGTTCTACCAATAACATAAAATGGCACAAAATCACGTATTGGATGGACAAGATTGGTTAAAAACCCTAATTGGATTAGAATAACCATAGGGAAGACCAAAATGACCTAAATGTGCAACCAATGACACAAAATGACACAAAATCACATATTGGATGCACAAGATTGGTTAAAAACCCTAATTGGATTAGAAAAAGCTTAGGTAGGACGAAAATGACCTAAATGTTCAACCAATGACACAAAATCAATTATTGGATGCATAAGATTGGTTAAAAACCCTTATAGGATTAGAATAAGCCTAGGGAGGACGAAAATGACCTAAATGTGCAACCAATAACACAAAATCCCATATTGGATGCACAAGATTAGTTAAAAACCCTAATTGGATTAGAATACGCCTAGGGAGGACGAAAATGAACTAAATGTTCAACCAATAGCACAAAATGCCATCAAATCACATATTGGATGCACAAGATTGGTTAAAAACCCTAATTGGTTTAGAATAAGCCTTGGGAGGAAGAAAATAACCTAAATGTGCAACCAATGACACAAAATAACACATTGGATGCACAAGGTTGGTTAAAAACCCTAATTGGATTAGAATAAGCTTAGGGAGGACGAAAGTGACCTAAATATTGAACAAATGACACAAAATCACTTATTGGATGCACAAGATTGGTTAAAAACCCTAATTGGATTAGAATAAGCCTAGGGAGGACGAAAATGACGTAAATGTGCAACCAATGATACAAAATCACATATTGGATGCACAAGATTGGTTAAAAACCCTAATTGGATTAGAATAAGCTTAGGGAGTACGAAAATGACCTAAATCTTCATCCAATGACACAAAATCACTTATTGGATGCACAAGATTGGTTAAAAACCCGAATAGGATTAGAATAAGCCTAGGGAGGACGAAAATGACCTAAATAGGCAACCAACGACTCAAAATCACATATTGAAAGCACAAGATTGGTTAACAACACTAATTGGATTAAAATAAACCAAGGGAGGACAAAAATGACCTAAATGTTCTACCAATAACATAAAATGGCACAAAATCACGTATTGGATGGACAAGATTGGTTAAAAACCCTAATTGGATTAGAATAAGCATAGGGAAGACAAAAATGACCTAAATGTGCAACCAATGACACAAAATGACACAAAATCACATATTGGATGCACAAGATTGGTTAAAAACCCTAATTGGATTAGAATAAGCTTAGGTAGGACGAAAATGACCTAAATGTTCAACCAATGACACAAAATCAATTATTGGATGCATAAGATTGGTTAAAAACCCTTATAGGATTAGAATAAGCCTAGGGAGGACGAAAATGACCTAAATGTGCAACCAATAACACAAAATCCCATATTGGATGCACAAGATTAGTTAAAAACCCTAATTGGATTAGAATACGCCTAGGGAGGACGAAAATGACCTAAATGTTCAACCAATAGCACAAAATGCCATCAAATCACATATTGGATGCACAAGATTGGTTAAAAACCCTAATTGGTTTAGAATAAGCCTAGGGAGGACGAAAATGACCTAAATGTGCAACCAATGACACAAAATCACACATTGGATGCACAAGGTTGGTTAAAAACCCTAATTGGATTAGAATAAGCTTAGGGAGGACGAAGGTGACCTAAATGTTCAACAAATGACACAAAATCACTTATTGGATGCACAAGATTGGTTAAAAACCCTAATTGGATTATAATAAGCCTAGGGAGGACGAAAATGACCTAAATGTGCAACCAATGACACAAAATCACATATTGGATGCACAAGATTGGTTAAAAACCCTAATAGGATTAGAATAAGCCTAAGGAGGACGAAAATGACCTAAATGTGCAACCAACAACAGAAAATCACATATTGGATGCACAAGATTAGTTAAAAACCCTAATTGGATTAGAATACGCATAGGGAGGACGAAAATGACCTAAATGTTCAACCAATGACACAAAATGACACAAAATCACATATTGGATGCACAAGATTGGTTAAAAACCCTAATTGGATTAGAATAAGCCTAGGGAGGACGAAAATGACCTAAATGTTCAACCAATGACACAAAATGACACAAAATCACATATTGGATGCACAAGATTGGTTAAAAACCCTAATTGGATTAGAATAAGCTTAGGTAGGACGAAAATGACCTAAATGTTCAACCAATGACACAAAATCACTTATTGGATGCACAACATTTGTTAAAAACCCTAATAGGATTCGAATAAGCCTAGGGAGGACGAAAATGACCTAAATGTGCAACCAATAACACAAAATCACATATTGGATGCACAAGATTGGTTAAAAACCCTAATTAGATTAGAATAAGCCTAGGGAGGAGAAAAATGACCTAAATGTTCTACCAATGACATAAAATGGCACAAAATCACATGTTGGATGCACAAGATTGGTTAAAAACCCTAATTTGATTAGAATAAGCCTAGGGAGGACAAAAATGACCTCAATGTTCAACCAATAGCACAAAATGCCATAAAATTACATATTGGATGCACAAGATTGGTTAAAAACCCTAATTAGTTTAGAATAAGCCTAGGGAGGACGAAAATGACCTAAATGTGCAACCAATGACACAAAATAACACATTGGATGCACAAGGTTGGTTAAAAACCCTAATTGGATTAGAATAAGCTTAGGGAGGACGAAAGTGACCTAAATGTTGAACAAATGAAGCAAAAGCACTTATTGGATGCACAAGATTGGTTAAAAACCCTAATTGGATTAGAATAAGCCTAGGGAGGACGGAAATGACGTAAATGTGCAACCAATGACACAAAATCACATATTGGATGCACAAGATTGGTTAAAAACCCTAATTGGATTAGAATAAGCTTAGGGAGTACGAAAATGACCTAAATCTTCATCCAATGACACAAAATCACTTATTGGATGCACAAGATTGGTTAAAAACCCGAATAGGATTAGAATAAGCCTAGGGAGGACGAAAATGACCTAAATAGGCAACCAACGACTCAAAATCACATATTGGATGCACAAGATTGGTTAAAAACCCTAATTGGATTAAAATAAACCTAGGGAGGACAAAAATGACCTAAATGTTCTACCAATGACATAAAATGGCACAAAATCACATATTGGATGCACAAGATTGGTTAAAAACCTTAATTGGATTAGAATAAGCCTAGGGAGGACGAAAATGACCTAAATGTTCAACCAATGACACATAATGACATATTGGATGCACAAGATTGGTGAAAAACCCTAATTGGATTAGAATAAGCTTAGGGAGTACGAAAATGACCTAAATGTTCATCCAAAGACACAAAATCACTTATTGGATGCACAAGATTGGTTAAAAACCCTAATTGGATTAGAATAAGCTTAGGTAGGACGAAAATGACCTAAATGTTCAACCAATAGCACAAAATGCCATAAAATCACATATTGGATGCACAAGATTGGTTAAAAACCCTAATTGGTTTAGAATAAGCCTTGGGAAGAAGAAAATAACCTAAATGTGCAACCAATGACACAAAATAACACATTGGATGCACAAGGTTGGTTAAAAACCCTAATTGGATTAGAATAAGCTTAGGGAGGACGAAAGTGACCTAAATGTTGAACAAATGACACAAAATCACTTATTGGATGCACAAGATTGGTTAAAAACCCTAATTGGATTAGAATAAGCCTAGGGAGGACGAAAATGACGTAAATGTGCAACCAATGACACAAAATCACATATTGGATGCACAAGATTGGTTAAAAACCCTAATTGGATTAGAATAAGCTTAGGGAGTACGAAAATGACCTAAATCTTCAACCAATGACACAAAATCACTTATTGGATGCACAAGATTGGTTAAAAACCCGAATAGGATTAGAATAAGCCTAGGGAGGACGAAAATGACCTAAATAGGCAACCAACGACTCAAAATCACATATTGGAAGCACAAGATTGGTTAACAACACTAATTGGATTAAAATAAACCAAGGGAGGACAAAAATGACCTAAATGTTCTACCAATAACATAAAATGGCACAAAATCACGTATTGGATGGACAAGATTGGTTAAAAACCCTAATTGGATTAGAATAAGCCTAGGGAAGACAAAAATGACCTAAATGTGCAACCAATGACACAAAATGACACAAAATCACATATTCGATGCACAAGATTGGTTAAAAACCCTAATTGGATTAGAATAAGCTTAGGTAGGACGAAAATGACCTAAATGTTCAACCAATGACACAAAATCAATTATTGGATGCACAAGATTGGTTAAAAACCCTTATAGGATTAGAATAAGCCTAGGGAGGACGAAAATGACCTAAATGTGCAACCAATAACACAAAATCCCATATTGGATGCACAAGATTAGTAAAAAAAAGCCTAATTGGATTAGAATACGCCTTGGGAGGACGAAAATGACCTAAATGTTCAACCAATGACACAAAATGACACAAAATCACATATTGGATGCACAAGATTGGTTAAAAACCCTAATTGGATTAGAATAAGCCTAGGGAGGACGAAAATGACCTAAATGTTCAACTAGTGACACAAAATCACATATTGGATGCACAAGATTGGTTAAAGACCCTAATTGTATTAAAATAAACCTAGAAAGGACGAAAATGACCTAATTGTTCTACCAATGACATAAAATGGCACAAAATCACATATTGGATGCACAAGATTGGTTAAAAACCCTAATTGGTTTAGAATAAGCCTAGGGAGGACGAAAATGACCTAAATGTGCAACCAATGACACAAAATCACACATTGGATGCACAAGGTTGGTTAAAAACCCTAATTGGATTAGAATAAGCTTAGGGAGGACGAAAGTGACCTAAATGTTCAACAAATGACACAAAATCACTTATTGGATGCACAAGATTGGTTAAAAACCCTAATTGGATTAGAATAAGCCTAGGGAGGACGAAAATGACGTAAATGTGCAACCAATGACACAAAATCACATATTGGATGCACAAGATTGGTTAAAAACCCTCATTGGATTAGAATAAGCTTAGGGAGTACGAAAATGACCTAAATCTTCATCCAATGACACAAAATCACTTATTGGATGCACAAGATTGGTTAAAAACCCAAATAGGATTAGAATAAGCCTAGGGAGGACAATAATGACCTAAATAGGCAACCAACGACTCAAAATCACATATTGGATGCACAAGATTGGTTAAAAACCCTAATTGGATTAAAATAAACCTAGGGAGGACAAAAATGACCTAAATGTTCTACCAATAACATAAAATGGCACAAAATCACGTATTGGATGGACAAGATTGGTTAAAAACCCTAATTGGATTAGAATAAGCCTAGGGAAGACAAAAATGACCTAAATGTGCAACCAATGACACAAAATGACACAAAATCACATATTGGATGCACAAGATTGGTTAAAAACCCTAATTGGATTAGAATAAGCTTAGGTAGGACGAAAATGACCTAAATGTTCAACCAATGACACAAAATCAATTATTGGATGCATAAGATTGGTTAAAAACCCTTATAGGATTAGAATAAGCCTAGGGAGGACGAAAATGACCTAAATGTGCAACCAATAACACAAAATCCCATATTGGATGCACAAGATTAGTTAAAAACCCTAATTGGATTAGAATACGCCTAGGGAGGACGAAAATGACCTAAATGTTCAACCAATAGCACAAAATGCCATCAAATCACATATTGGATGCACAAGATTGGTTAAAAACCCTAATTGGTTTAGAATAAGCCTAGGGAGGACGAAAATGACCTAAATGTGCAACCAATGACACAAAATCACACATTGGATGCACAAGGTTGGTTAAAAACCCTAATAGGATTAGAATAAGCTTAGGGAGTACGGAAATGACCTAAATCTTCATCCAATGACACAAAATCACTTATTGATGCACAAGATTGGTTAAATACCCGAATAGGATTAGAATAAGCCTAGGGAGGACGAAAATGACCTAAATAGGCAACCAACGACTCAAAATCACATATTGGAAGCACAAGATTGGTTAACAACACTAATTGGATTAAAATAAACCAAGGGAGGACAAAAATGACCTAAATGTTCTACCAATAATATAAAATGGCACAAAATCACGTATTGGATGGACAAGATTGGTTAAAAACCCTAATTGGATTAGAATAAGCCTAGGGAAGACAAAAATGACCTAAATGTGCAACCAATGACACAAAATGACACAAAATCACATATTGGATGCACAAGATTGGTTAAAAACCCTAATTGGATTAGAATAAGCTTAGGTAGGACGAAAATGACCTAAATGTTCAACCAATGACACAAAATCAATTATTGGATGCACAAGATTGGTTAAAAACCCTTATAGGATTAGAATAAGCCTAGGGAGGACGAAAATGACCTAAATGTGCAACCAATAACACAAAATCCCATATTGGATGCACAATATTAGTTAAAAACCCTAATTGGATTAGAATACGCCTAGGGAGGACGAAAATGACCTAAATGTTCAACCAATAGCACAAAATGCCATCAAATCACATATTGGATGCACAAGATTGGTTAAAAACCCTAATTGGTTTAGAATAAGCCTAGGGAGGACGAAAATGACCTAAATGTGCAACCAATGACACAAAATCACACATTGGATGCACAAGGTTGGTTAAAAACCCTAATTGGATTAGAATAAGCTTAGGTAGGACGAAAATGACCTAAATGTTCAACCAATGACACAAAATCAATTATTGGATGCACAAGATTGGTTAAAAACCCTTATAGGATTAGAATAAGCCTAGGGAGGACGAAAATGACCTAAATGTGCAACCAATAACACAAAATCCCATATTGGATGCACAAGATTAGTTAAAAACCCTAATTGGATTAGAATATGCCTAGGGAGGACGAAAATGAACTAAATGTTCAACCAATAGCACAAAATGCCATCAAAATCACATATTGGATGCACAAGATTGGTTAAAAACCCTAATTTGATTAGAATAAGCCTAGGGAGGACAAAAATGACCTAAATGTTCAACAAATAGCACAAAATTCCATAAAATCACATATTGGATGCACAAGATTGGTTAAAAACCCTAATTGGATTAGAATAAGCTTAGGGAGTACGAAAATGACCTAAATCTTCATCCAATGACACAAAATCACTTATTGGATGCACAAGATTGGTTAAAAACCCGAATAGGATTAGAATAAGCCTAGGGAGGACGAAAATGACCTAAATAGGCAACCAACGACTCAAAATCACATATTGGAAGCACAAGATTGGTTAACAACACTAATTGGATTAAAATAAACCAAGGGACGACAAAAATGACCTAAATGTTCTACCAATAACATAAAATGGCACAAAATCTCGTATTGGATGGACAAGATTGGTTAAAAACCCTAATTGGATTAGAATAAGCTTAGGGAAGACAAAAATGACCTAAATGTGCAACCAATGACACAAAATGACACAAAATCACATATTGGATGCACAAGATTGGTTAAAAACCCTAATTGGATTAGAATAAGCTTAGGTAGGACGAAAATGACCTAAATGTTCAACCAATGACACAAAATCAATTATTGGATGCACAAGATTGGTTAAAAACCCTTATAGGATTAGAATAAGCCTAGGGAGGACGAAAATGACCTAAATGTGCAACCAATAACACAAAATCCCATATTGGATGCACAAGATTAGTAAAAAAAAGCCTAATTGGATTAGAATACGCCTTGGGAAGACGAAAATGACCTAAATGTTCAACCAATGACACAAAATGACACAAAATCACATATTGGATGCACAAGATTGGTTAAAAACCCTAATTGGATTAGAATAAGCCTAGGGAGGACGAAAATGACCTAAATGTTCAACTAGTGACACAAAATCACATATTGGATGCACAAGATTGGTTAAAGACCCTAATTGTATTAAAATAAACCTAGAGAGGACGAAAATGACCTAATTGTTCTACCAATGACATAAAATGGCACAAAATCACATATTGGATGCACAAGATTGGTTAAAAACCCTAATTAGATTAGAATAAGCCTAGGGAGGACGAAAATGACCTAAAAGTTCAACCAATGACACAAAATCACATATTGGATGCACAAGATTGGTTAAAAACCCTAATTGGATTAGAATAAGCCTAGGGAGGAAGAAAATGACCTAAATGTTAAACCAATGACACAAAATCACATATTGGATGCACAAGATTGGTTAAAAACCCTAATTGGATTGAAATAAACCTTGGGAGGACAAAATGACCTAAATGTTCTACCAATGACATAAAATGGCAAAAAATCACGCATTGGATGCACAAGATTGGTTAAAAACCCTTATTGGATTAGAATAAGCCTAGGGAGGACGAAAATGACCTAAATATTCAACCAATGACACAAAATCACTTATTGGATGCACAAGTTTGGTTAAAAACCCTAATAGGATTAGAATAAGCCTAGGGAGGACGAAAATGACCTAAATGAGCAACCAATGACACAAAATCACATATTGGATGCACAAGATTAGTAAAAAAAGCCTAATTGGATTAGAATACGCCTTGGGAGGACGAAAATGACCTAAATGTTCAACCAATGACACAAAATGACACAAAATCACATATTGGATGCACAAGATTGGTTAAAAACCCTAATTGGATTAGAATAAGCCTAGGGAGGACGAAAATGACCTAAATGTGCAACCAATGACACAAAATCACATATTGGATGCACAAGATTAGTTAAAAACCCTAATTGGATTAGAATACGCCTAGGGAGGACGAAAATGACCTAAATGTTCAACCAATGACACAAAATGACACAAAATCACATATTGGATGCACAAGATTGGTTAAAAACCCTAATTGGATTAGAATAAGCCAAGGGAGGACGAAAATGACCTTAATGTGCAACCACTGACACAAAATCACATATTGGATGCAAAAGATTGGTTAAAAACCCTAATTGGAATAGAATAAGCCTAGGGAGGACGAAAATGACGTAAATGTTCTACCAATGACACAAAATGACACAAAATCACATATTGGATGCACAAGATTGGTTAAAAACCCTAATTGGATTAGAATAAGCCTAGGGAGGACGAAAATGACGTAAATGTGCAACCAATGACACAAAATCACATATTGGATGCACAAGATTGGTTAAAAACCCTCATTGGATTAGAATAAGCTTAGGGAGTACGAAAATGACCTAAATCTTCATCCAATGACACAAAATCACTTATTGGATGCACAAGATTGGTTAAAAACCCAAATAGGATTAGAATAAGCCTAGGGAGGACGAAAATGACCTAAATAGGCAACTAACGACTCAAAATCACATATTGGATGCACAAGATTGGTTAAAAACCCTAATTGGATTAAAATAAACCTAGGGAGGACAAAAATGACCTAAATGTTCTACCAATAACATAAAATGGCACAAAATCACGTATTGGATGGACAAGATTGGTTAAAAACCCTAATTGGATTAGAATAAGCCTAGGGAGGACAAAAATGACCTAAATGTGCAACCAATGACACAAAATGACACAAAATCACATATTGGATGCACAAGATTGGTTAAAAACCCTAATAGGATTAGAATAAGCCAAGGGAGGACGAAAATGACCTAAATAGGCAACCAACGACTCAAAATCACATATTGGATGCACAAGATTGGTTAAAAACCCTAATTGGATTAGAATAAGCTTAGGGAGTACGAAAATGACCTAAATGTTCATCCATGGACACAAAATCACTTATTGGATGCACAAGATTGGTTAAAAACCCTAATTGGATTAGAATAAGCTTAGGAAGGACGAAAATGACCTAAATATTCAACGAATGACACAAAATCACTTATATGCACAAGATTGGTTAAAATCCCTAATAGGATTAGAATAAGCCTAGGGAGGACGAAAATGACCTAAATGTGCAATCAATAACACAAAATCACATATTGGATGCACAAGATTAGTTAAAAACCCTAATTGGATTAGAATACGCCTAGGGAGGACGAAAATGACCTAAATGTTCAACCAATGACACAAAATGACACAAAATCACATATTGGATGCACAAGATTGGTTAAAAACCCTCATTGGATTAGAATAAGCTTAGGGAGTACGAAAATGACCTAAATCTTCATCCAATGACACAAAATCACTTATTGGATGCACAAGATTGGTTAAAAACCCAAATAGGATTAGAATAAGCCTAGGGAGGACGAAAATGACCTAAATAGGCAACCAACGACTCAAAATCACATATTGGATGCACAAGATTGGTTAAAAACCCTAATTGGATTAAAATAAACCTAGGGAGGACAAAAATGACCTAAATGTTCTACCAATAACATAAAATGGCACAAAATCACGTATTGGATGGACAAGATTGGTTAAAAACCCTAATTGGATTAGAATAAGCCTAGGGAAGACAAAAATGACCTAAATGTGCAACCAATGACACAAAATGACACAAAATCACATATTGGATGCACAAGATTGGTTAAAAACCCTAATTGGATTAGAATAAGCTTAGGTAGGACGAAAATGACCTAAATGTTCAACCAATGACACAAAATCAATTATTGGATGCACAAGATTGGTTAAAAACCCTAATAGGATTAGAATAAGCCTAGGGAGGACGAAAATGACCTAAATGTGCAACCAATAACACAAAATCCCATATTGGATGCACAAGATTAGTTAAAAACCCTAATTGGATTAGAATACGCCTAGGGAGGACGAAAATGATCTAAATGTTCAACCAATAGCACAAAATGCCATCAAATCACATATTGGATGCACAAGATTGGTTAAAAACCCTAATTGGTTTAAAATAAGCCTAGGGAGGACGAAAATGACCTAAATGTGCAACCAATGACACAAAATCACACATTGGATGCACAAGGTTGGTTAAAAACCCTAATTGGATTAGAATAAGCTTAGGGAGGACGAAAGTGACCTAAATGTTCAACAAATGACACAAAATCACTTATTGGATGCACAAGATTAGTTAAAAACCCTAATTGGATTAGAATAAGCCTAGGGAGGACGAAAATGACGTAAATGTGCAACCAATGATACAAAATCACATATTGGATGCACAAGATTGGTTAAAAACCCTCATTGGATTAGAATAAGCTTAGGGAGTTCGAAAATGACCTAAATCTTCATCCAATGACAGAAAATCACTTATTGGATGCACAAGATTGGTTAAAAACCCAAATAGGATTAGAATAAGCCTAGGGAGGACGAAAATGACCTAAATAGGCAACCAACGACTCAAAATCACATATTGGATGCACAAGATTGGTTAAAAACCCTAATTGGATTAAAATAAACCTAGGGAGGACAAAAATGACCTAAATGTTCTACCAATAACATAAAATGGCACAAAATCACGTATTGGATGGACAAGATTGGTTAAAAACCCTAATTGGATTAGAATAAGCCTAGGGAAGACAAAAATGACCTAAATGTGCAACCAATGACACAAAATGACACAAAATCGCATATTGGATGCACAAGATTGGTTAAAAACCCTAATTGGATTAGAATAAGCTTAGGTAGGACGAAAATGACCTAAATGTTCAACCAATGACACAAAATCAATTATTGGATGCACAAGATTGGTTAAAAACCCTAATAGGATTAGAATAAGCCTAGGGAGGACGAAAATGACCTAAATGTGCAACCAATAACACAAAATCCCATATTGGATGCACAAGATTAGTTAAAAACCCTAATTGGATTAGAATACGCCTAGGGAGGACGAAAATGACCTAAATATTCAACCAATAGCACAAAATGCCATCAAATCACATATTGGATGCACAAGATTGGTTAAAAACCCTAATTGGTTTAAAATAAGCCTAGGGAGGACGAAAATGACCTAAATGTGCAACCAATGACACAAAATCACACATTGGATGCACAAGGTTGGTTAAAAACCCTAATTGGATTAGAATAAGCTTAGGGAGGACGAAAGTGACCTAAATAATCAACAAATGACACAAAATCACTGATTGGATGCACAAGATTAGTTAAAAACCCTAATTGGATTAGAATAAGCCTAGGGAGGACGAAAATGACGTAAATGTGCAACCAATGACACAAAATCACATATTGGATGCACAAGATTGGTTAAAAACCCTCATTGGATTAGAATAAGCTTAGGGAGTACGAAAATGACCTAAATCTTCAACCGATGACACAAAATCAATTATTGGATGCACAAGATTGGTTAAAAACCCTTATAGGATTAGAATAAGCCTAGGGAGGACGAAAATGACCTAAATGTGCAACCAATAACACAAAATCCCATATTGGATGCACAAGATTAGTTAAAAACCCTAATTGGATTAGAATACGCCTAGGGAGGACGAAAATGACCTAAATGTTCAACCAATAGCACAAAATGCCATCAAATCACATATTGGATGCACAAGATTGGTTAAAAACCCTAATTGGTTTAGAATAAGCCTACAGAGTACGAAAATGACCTAAATGTTCAACCAATGATACAAAATCACTTATTGGATGCACAAGATTGGTTAAAAACCCTAATAGGATTAGAATAAGCCTAGGGACGACGAAAATGACCTAAATGTGCAACCAATAACACAAAATCACATATTGGATGCACAAGATTAGTTAAAAACCCTAATTGGATTAGACTACGCCTACGGAGGACGAAAATGACCGAAATGTTCAACCAATAACACAAAATGACACAAAATCACATATTGGATGCACAAGATTGGTTAAAAACCCTAATTGGATTAGAATAAGCCTAGGGAGGTCGAAAATGACCTACATGTTCAACCAATGACACATAATGACATATTGGATGCACAAGATTGGTGAAAAACCCTAATTGGATTAGAATAAGCTTAGGGAGTACGAAAATGACCTAAATGTTCATCCAAAGACACAAAATCACTTATTGGATGCACAAGATTGGTTAAAAACCCTAATTGGATTAGAATAAGCTTAGGTAGGACGAAAATGACCTAAATGTTCAACCAATAGCACAAAATGCCATAAAATCACATATTGGATGCACAAGATTGGTTAAAAACCCTAATTGGTTTAGAATAAGCCTTGGGAAGAAGAAAATAACCTAAATGTGCAACCAATGACACAAAATAACACATTGGATGCACAAGGTTGGTTAAAAACTCTAATTGGATTAGAATAATCTTAGGGAGGACGAAAGTGACCTAAATGTTGAACAAATGACACAAAATCACTTATTGGATGCACAAGATTGGTTAAAAACCCTAATTGGATTAGAATAAGCCTAGGGAGGACGGAAATGACGTAAATGTGCAACCAATGACACAAAATCACATATTGGATGCACAAGATTGGTTAAAAACCCTAATTGGATTAGAATAAGCTTAGGGAGTACGAAAATGACCTAAATCTTCATCCAATGACACAAAATCACTTATTGGATGCACAAGATTGGTTAAAAACCCGAATAGGATTAGAATAAGCCTAGGGAGGACGAAAATGACCTAAATAGGCAACCAACGACTCAAAATCACATATTGAAAGCACAAGATTGGTTAACAACACTAATTGGATTAAAATAAACCAAGGGAGGACAAAAATGACCTAAATGTTCTACCAATAACATAAAATGGCACAAAATCACGTATTGGATGGACAAGATTGGTTAAAAACCCTAATTGGATTAGAATAAGCATAGGGAAGACAAAAATGACCTAAATGTGCAACCAATGACACAAAATCACATATTGGATGCACAAGATTGGTTAAAAACCCTAATTGGATTAGAATAAGCTTAGGTAGGACGAAAATGACCTAAATGTTCAACCAATGACACAAAATCAATTATTGGATGCATAAGATTGGTTAAAAACCCTTATAGGATTAGAATAAGCCTAGGGAGGACGAAAATGACCTAAATGTGCAACCAATAACACAAAATCCCATATTGGATGCACAAGATTAGTTAAAAACCCTAATTGGATTAGAATACGCCTAGGGAGGACGAAAATGAACTAAATGTTCAACCAATAGCACAAAATGCCATCAAATCACATATTGGATGCACAAGATTGGTTAAAAACCCTAATTGGTTTAGAATAAGCCTAGGGAGGACGAAAATGACCTAAATGTGCAACCAATGACACAAAATCACACATTGGATGCACAAGGTTGGTTAAAAACCCTATTTGGATTAGAATAAGCTTAGGGAGGACGAAAGTGACCTAAATGTTCAACAAATGACACAAAATCACTTATTGGATGCACAAGATTGGATAAAAACCCTAATTGGATTAGAATAAGCCTAGGGAGGACGAAAATGACGTAAATGTGCAACCAATGACACAAAATCACATATTGGATGCACAAGATTGGTTAAAAACCCTAATTGGATTAGAATAAGCTTAGGGAGTACGAAAATGACCTAAATCTTCATCCAATGACACAAAATCACTTATTGATGCACAAGATTGGTTAAAAACCCGAATAGGATTAGAATAAGCCTAGGGAGGACGAAAATGACCTAAATAGGCAACCAACGACTCAAAATCACATATTGGAAGCACAAGATTGGTTAACAACACTAATTGGATTATAATAAACCAAGGGAGGACAAAAATGACCTAAATGTTCTACCAATAACATAAAATGGCACAAAATCACGTATTGGATGGACAAGATTGGTTAAAAACCCTAATTGGATTAGAATAAGCCTAGGGAAGACAAAAATGACCTAAATGTGCAACCAATGACACAAAATGACACAAAATCACATATTGGATGCACAAGATTGGTTAAAAACCCTAATTGGATTAGAATAAGCTTAGGTAGGACGAAAATGACCTAAATGTTCAACCAATGACACAAAATCAATTATTGGATGCATAAGATTGGTTAAAAACCCTTATAGGATTAGAATAAGCCTAGGGAGGACGAAAATGACCTAAATGTGCAACCAATAACACAAAATCCCATATTGGATGCACAAGATTAGTTAAAAACCCTAATTGGATTAGAATACGCCTAGGGAGGACGAAAATGACCTAAATGTTCAACCAATAGCACAAAATGCCATCAAATCACATATTGGATGCACAAGATTGGTTAAAAACCCTAATTGGTTTAGAATAAGCCTAGGGAGGACGAAAATGACCTAAATGTGCAACCAATGACACAAAATCACACATTGGATGCACAAGGTTGGTTAAAAACCCTAATTGGATTAGAATAAGCTTAGGTAGGACGAAAATGACCTAAATGTTCAACCAATGACACAAAATCAATTATTGGATGCACAAGATTGGTTAAAAACCCTTATAGGATTAGAATAAGCCTAGGGAGGACGAAAATGACCTAAATGTGCAACCAATAACACAAAATCCCATATTGGATGCACAAGATTAGTTAAAAACCCTAATTGGATTAGAATATGCCTAGGGAGGACGAAAATGAACTAAATGTTCAACCAATAGCACAAAATGCCATCAAAATCACATATTGGATGCACAAGATTGGTTAAAAACCCTAATTTGATTAGAATAAGCCTAGGGAGGACAAAAATGACCTAAATGTTCAACAAATAGCACAAAATTCCATAAAATCACATATTGGATGCACAAGATTGGTTAAAAACCCTAATTGGATTAGAATAAGCTTAGGGAGTACGAAAATGACCTAAATCTTCATCCAATGACACAAAATCACTTATTGGATGCACAAGATTGGTTAAAAACCCGAATAGGATTAGAATAAGCCTAGGGAGGACGAAAATGACCTAAATAGGCAACCAACGACTCAAAATCACATATTGGAAGCACAAGATTGGTTAACAACACTAATTGGATTAAAATAAACCAAGGGACGACAAAAATGACCTAAATGTTCTACCAATAACATAAAATGGCACAAAATCTCGTATTGGATGGACAAGATTGGTTAAAAACCCTAATTGGATTAGAATAAGCTTAGGGAAGACAAAAATGACCTAAATGTGCAACCAATGACACAAAATGACACAAAATCACATATTGGATGCACAAGATTGGTTAAAAACCCTAATTGGATTAGAATAAGCTTAGGTAGGACGAAAATGACCTAAATGTTCAACCAATGACACAAAATCAATTATTGGATGCACAAGATTGGTTAAAAACCCTTATAGGATTAGAATAAGCCTAGGGAGGACGAAAATGACCTAAATGTGCAACCAATAACACAAAATCCCATATTGGATGCACAAGATTAGTAAAAAAAAGCCTAATTGGATTAGAATACGCCTTGGGAGGACGAAAATGACCTAAATGTTCAACCAATGACACAAAATGACACAAAATCACATATTGGATGCACAAGATTGGTTAAAAACCCTAATTGGATTAGAATAAGCCTAGGGAGGACGAAAATGACCTAAATGTTCAACTAGTGACACAAAATCACATATTGGATGCACAAGATTGGTTAAAGACCCTAATTGTATTAAAATAAACCTAGAAAGGACGAAAATGACCTAATTGTTCTACCAATGACATAAAATGGCACAAAATCACATATTGGATGCACAAGATTGGTTAAAAACCCTAATTGGTTTAGAATAAGCCTAGGGAGGACGAAAATGACCTAAATGTGCAACCAATGACACAAAATCACACATTGGATGCACAAGGTTGGTTAAAAACCCTAATTGGATTAGAATAAGCTTAGGGAGGACGAAAGTGACCTAAATGTTCAACAAATGACACAAAATCACTTATTGGATGCACAAGATTAGTTAAAAACCCTAATTGGATTAGAATAAGCCTAGGGAGGACGAAAATGACGTAAATGTGCAACCAATGACACAAAATCACATATTGGATGCACAAGATTGGTTAAAAACCCTCATTGGATTAGAATAAGCTTAGGGAGTACGAAAATGACCTAAATCTTCATCCAATGACACAAAATCACTTATTGGATGCACAAGATTGGTTAAAAACCCAAATAGGATTAGAATAAGCCTAGGGAGGACAATAATGACCTAAATAGGCAACCAACGACTCAAAATCACATATTGGATGCACAAGATTGGTTAAAAACCCTAATTGGATTAAAATAAACCTAGGGAGGACAAAAATGACCTAAATGTTCTACCAATAACATAAAATGGCACAAAATCACGTATTGGATGGACAAGATTGGTTAAAAACCCTAATTGGATTAGAATAAGCCTAGGGAGGACGAAAATGACGTAAATGTGCAACCAATGACACAAAATCACATATTGGATGCACAAGATTGGTTAAAAACCCTCATTGGATTAGAATAAGCTTAGGGAGTACGAAAATGACCTAAATCTTCATCCAATGACACAAAATCACTTATTGGATGCACAAGATTGGTTAAAAACCCAAATAGGATTAGAATAAGCCTAGGGAGGACGAAAATGACCTAAATAGGCAACCAACGACTCAAAATCACATATTGGATGCACAAGATTGGTTAAAAACCCTAATTGGATTAAAATAAACCTAGGGAGGACAAAAATGACCTAAATGTTCTACCAATGACATAAAATGGCACAAAATCACATATTGGATGCACAAGATTGGTTAAAAACCTTAATTGGATTAGAATAAGCCTAGGGAGGACGAAAATGACCTAAATGTTCAACCAATGACACATAATGACATATTGGATGCACAAGATTGGTGAAAAACCCTAATTGGATTAGAATAAGCTTAGGGAGTACGAAGATGACCTAAATGTTTATCCAAAGACACAAAATCACTTATTGGATGCACAAGATTGGTTAAAAACCCTAATTGGATTAGAATAAGCTTAGGAAGGACGAAAATGACCTAAATATTCAACCAATGATACAAAATCACTTATTGGATGCACAAGATTGGTTAAAAACCCTAATAGGATTAGAATAAGCCTAGGGACGACGAAAATGACCTAAATGTGCAACCAATAACACAAAATCACATATTGGATGCACAAGATTAGTTAAAAACCCTAATTGGATTAGAATACGCCTAGGGAGGACGAAAATGACCGAAATGTTCAACCAATAACACAAAATGACACAAAATCACATATTTTATGCACAAGATTGGTTAAAAACCCTAATTGGATTAGAATAAGCCTAGGGAGGACGAAAATGACCTAAATGTTCAACCAATGACACATAATGACATATTGGATGCACAAGATTGGTGAAAAACCCTAATTGGATTAGAATAAGCTTAGGGAGTACGAAAATGACCTAAATGTTCATCCAAAGACACAAAATCACTTATTGGATGCACAAGATTGGTTAAAAACCCTAATTGGATTAGAATAAGCTTAGGTAGGACGAAAATGACCTAAATGTTCAACCAATAGCACAAAATGCCATAAAATCACATATTGGATGCACAAGATTGGTTAAAAACCCTAATTGGTTTAGAATAAGCCTTGGGA
>JBBPBP010000001.1:41858638-41906866 GCA_037974735.1 Cicer chorassanicum
CCAATGACACAAAATCACTTATTGGATGCACAAGATTGGTTAAAAACCCAAATAGGATTAGAATAAGCCTAGGGAGGACGAAAATGACCTAAATAGGCAACCAACGACTCAAAATCACATATTGGATGCACAAGATTGGTTAAAAACCCTAATTGGATTAAAATAAACCTAGGGAGGACAAAAATGACCTAAATGTTCTACCAATAACATAAAATTGCACAAAATCACGTATTGGATGGACAAGATTGGTTAAAAACCCTAATTGGATTAGAATAAGCCTAGGGAAGACAAAAATGACCTAAATGTGCAACCAATGACACAAAATGACACAAAATCACATATTGGATGCACAAGATTGGTTAAAAACCCTAATTGGATTAGAATAAGCTTAGGTAGGACGAAAATGACCTAAATGTTCAACCAATGACACAAAATCAATTATTGGATGCACAAGATTGGTTAAAAACCCTTATAGGATTAGAATAAGCCTAGGGAGGACGAAAATGACCTAAATGTGCAACCAATAACACAAAATCACATATTGGATGCACAAGATTAGTTAAAAACCCTAATTGGATTAGAATACGCCTAGGGAGGACGAAAATGACCTAAATGTTCAACCAATGACACAAAATGACACAAAATCACATATTGGATGCACAAGATTGGTTAAAAACCCTAATTGGATTAGAATAAGCCAAGGGAGGACGAAAATGACCTTAATGTGCAACCACTGACACAAAATCACATATTGGATGCAAAAGATTGGTTAAAAACCCTAATTGGAATAGAATAAGCCTAGGGAGGACGAAAATGACGTAAATGTTCTACCAATGACACAAAATGACACAAAATCACATATTGGATGCACAAGATTGGTTAAAAACCCTAATTGGATTAGAATAAGCCTAGGGAGGACGAAAATGACGTAAATGTGCAACCAATGACACAAAATCACATATTGGATGCACAAGATTGGTTAAAAACCCTAATTGGATTAGAATAAGCTTAGGGAGTACGAAAATGACTTAAATCTTCATCCAATGACACAAAATCACTTATTGGATGCACAAGATTGGTTAAAAACCCTAATTGGATTAGAATAAGCTTAGGAAGGACGAAAATGACCTAAATATTCAACCAATGATACAAAATCACTTATTGGATGCACAAGATTGGTTAAAAACCCTAATAGGATTAGAATAAGCCTAGGGAGGACGAAATTGACCTAAATGTGCAACCAATAACACAAAATCACATATTGGATGCACAAGATTAGTTAAAAACCCTAATTGGATTAGAATACGCCTAGGGAGGACGAAAATGACCTAAATGTTCAACCAATGACACAAAATGACACAAAATCACATATTGGATGCACAAGATTGGTTAAAAACCCTAATTGGATTAGAATAAGCCTAGGGAGGACAAAAATGACCTTAATGTGCAACCACTGACACAAAATCACATATTGGATGCAAAAGATTGGTTAAAAACCCTAATTGGATTAGAATAAGCCTAGGGAGGACGAAAATGACGTAAATGTTCTACCAATGACACAAAATGACACAAAATCACATATTGGATGCACAAGATAGGTTAAAAACCCTAATTGGATTAGAATAAGCCTAGGGAGGACGAAAATGACGTAAATGTGCAACCAATGACAGAAAATCATATATTGGATGCACAAGATTGGTTAAAAACCCTAATTGGATTAGAATAAGCTTAGGGAGTACGAAAATGACCTAAATCTTCATCCAATGACACAAAATCACTTATTGGATGCACAAGATTGGTTAAAAACCCGAATAGGATTAGAATAAGCCTAGGGAGGACGAAAATGACCTAAATAGGCAACCAACGACTCAAAATCACATATTGGAAGCACAAGATTGGTTAACAACACTAATTGGATTAAAATAAACCAAGGGAGGACAAAAATGACCTAAATGTTCTACCAATAACATAAAATGGCACAAAATCACGTATTGGATGGACAAGATTGGTTAAAAACCCTAATTGGATTAGAATAAGCCTAGGGAAGACAAAAATGACCTAAATGTGCAACCAATGACACAAAATGACACAAAATCACATATTTGATGCACAAGATTGGTTAAAAACCCTAATTGGATTAGAATAAGCTTAGGTAGGACGAAAATGACCTAAATGTTCAACCAATGACACAAAATCAATTATTGGATGCACAAGATTGGTTAAAAACCCTTATAGGATTAGAATAAGCCTAGGGAGGACGAAAATGACCTAAATGTGCAACCAATAACACAAAATCCCATATTGGATGCACAAGATTAGTTAAAAACCCTAATTGGATTAGAATACGCCTAGGGAGCACGAAAATGACCTAAATGTTCAACCAATAGCACAAAATGCCATCAAATCACATATTGGATGCACAAGATTGGTTAAAAACCCTAATTGGTTTAGAATAAGCCTAGGGAGGACGAAAATGACCTAAACGTGCAACCAATGACACAAAATCACACATTGGATGCACAAGGTTGGTTAAAAACCCTAATTGGATTAGAATAAGGTTAGGGAGGACGAAAGTGACCTAAATGTTCAACAAATGACACAAAATCACTTATTGGATGCACAAGATTAGTTAAAAACCCTAATTGGATTAGAATAAGCCTAGGGAGGACGAAAATGACGTAAATGTGCAACCAATGACACAAAATCACATATTGGATGCACAAGATTGGTTAAAAACCCTCATTGGATTAGAATAAGCTTAGGGAGTACGAAAATGACCTAAATCTTCATCCAATGACACAAAATCACTTATTGGATGCACAAGATTGGTTAAAAACCCAAATAGGATTAGAATAAGCCTAGGGAGGACGAAAATGACCTAAATAGGCAACCAACGACTCAAAATCACATATTGGATGCACAAGATTGGTTAAAAACCCTAATTGGATTAAAATAAACCTAGGGAGGACAAAAATGACCTAAATGATCTACCAATAACATAAAATGGCACAAAATCACGTATTGGATGGACAAGATTGGTTAAAAACCCTAATTGGATTAGAATAAGCCTAGGGAAGACAAAAATGACCTAAATGTGCAACCAATGACACAAAATGACACAAAATCACATATTGGATGCACAAGATTGGTTAAAAACCCTAATTGGATTAGAATAAGCTTAGGTAGGACGAAAATGACCTAAATGTTCAACCAATGACACAAAATCAATTATTGGATGCACAAGATTGGTTAAAAACCCTTATAGGATTAGAATAAGCCTAGGGAGGACGAAAATGACCTAAATGTGCAACCAATAACACAAAATCCCATATTGGATGCACAAGATTAGTAAAAAAAAGCCTAATTGGATTAGAATACGCCTTGGGAGGACGAAAATGACCTAAATGTTCAACCAATGACACAAAATGACACAAAATCACATATTGGATGCACAAGATTGGTTAAAAACCCTAATTGGATTAGAATAAGCCTAGGGAGGACGAAAATGACCTAAATGTTCAACTAGTGACACAAAATCACATATTGGATGCACAAGATTGGTTAAAGACCCTAATTGTATTAAAATAAACCTAGAAAGGACGAAAATGACCTAATTGTTCTACCAATGACATAAAATGGCACAAAATCACATATTGGATGCACAAGATTGGTTAAAAACCCTAATTGGTTTAGAATAAGCCTAGGGAGGACGAAAATGACCTAAATGTGCAACCAATGACACAAAATCACACATTGGATGCACAAGGTTGGTTAAAAACCCTAATTGGATTAGAATAAGCTTAGGGAGGACGAAAGTGACCTAAATGTTCAACAAATGACACAAAATCACTTATTGGATGCACAAGATTGGTTAAAAACCCTAATTGGATTAGAATAAGCCTAGGGAGGACGAAAATGACGTAAATGTGCAACCAATGACACAAAATCACATATTGGATGCACAAGATTGGTTAAAAACCCTAATTGGATTAGAATAAGCTTAGGGAGTACGAAAATGACCTAAATCTTCATCCAATGACACAAAATCACTTATTGGATGCACAAGATTGGTTAAAAACCCGAATAGGGTTAGAATAAGCCTAGGGAGGACGAAAATGACCTAAATAGGAAACCAACGACTCAAAATCACATATTGGAAGCACAAGATTGGTTAACAACACTAATTGGATTAAAATAAACCAAGGGAGGACAAAAATGACCTAAATGTTCTACCAATAACATAAAATGGCACAAAATCACGTATTGGATGGACAAGATTGGTTAAAAACCCTAATTGGATTAGAATAAGCCTAGGGAAGACAAAAATGACCTAAATGTTCTACCAATAACATAAAATGGCACAAAATCACGTATTGGATGGACAAGATTGGTTAAAAACCCTAATTGGATTAGAATAAGCCTAGGGAGGACAAAAATGACCTAAATGTGCAACCAATGACACAAAATGACACAAAATCACATATTGGATGCACAAGATTGGTTAAAAACCCTAATAGGATTAGAATAAGCCAAGGGAGGACGAAAATGACCTAAATAGGCAACCAACGACTCAAAATCACATATTGGATGCACAAGATTGGTTAAAAACCCTAATTGGATTAGAATAAGCTTAGGGAGTACGAAAATGACCTAAATGTTCATCCAAGGACACAAAATCACTTATTGGATGCACAAGATTGGTTAAAAACCCTAATTAGATTAGAATAAGCTTAGGAAGGACGAAAATGACCTAAATATTCAACCAATGACACAAAATCACTTATATGCACAAGATTGGTTAAAATCCCTAATAGGATTAGAATAAGCCTAAGGAGGACGAAAATGACCTAAATGTGCAACCAATAACACAAAATCACATATTGGATGCACAAGATTAGTTAAAAACCCTAATTGGATTAGAATACGCCTAGGGAGGACGAAAATGACCTAAATGTTCAACCAATGACACAAAATGACACAAAATCACATATTGGATGCACAAGATTGGTTAAAAACCCTAATTGGATTAGAATAAGCCTAGGGAGGACAAAAATGACCTTAATGTGCAACCACTGACACAAAATCACATATTGGATGCAAAAGATTGGTTAAAAACCCTAATTGGATTAGAATAAGCCTAGGGAGGACGAAAATGACGTAAATGTTCTACCAATGACACAAAATGACACAAAATCACATATTGGATGCACAAGATAGGTTAAAAACCCTAATTGGATTAGAATAAGCCTAGGGAGGACGAAAATGACGTAAATGTGCAACCAATGACAGAAAATCATATATTGGATGCACAAGATTGGTTAAAAACCCTAATTGGATTAGAATAAGCTTAGGGAGTACGAAAATGACCTAAATCTTCATCCAATGACACAAAATCACTTATTGGATGCACAAGATTGGTTAAAAACCCGAATAGGATTAGAATAAGCCTAGGGAGGACGAAAATGACCTAAATAGGCAACCAACGACTCAAAATCACATATTGGAAGCACAAGATTGGTTAACAACACTAATTGGATTAAAATAAACCAAGGGAGGACAAAAATGACCTAAATGTTCTACCAATAACATAAAATGGCACAAAATCACGTATTGGATGGACAAGATTGGTTAAAAACCCTAATTGGATTAGAATAAGCCTAGGGAAGACAAAAATGACCTAAATGTGCAACCAATGACACAAAATGACACAAAATCACATATTTGATGCACAAGATTGGTTAAAAACCCTAATTGGATTAGAATAAGCTTAGGTAGGACGAAAATGACCTAAATGTTCAACCAATGACACAAAATCAATTATTGGATGCACAAGATTGGTTAAAAACCCTTATAGGATTAGAATAAGCCTAGGGAGGACGAAAATGACCTAAATGTGCAACCAATAACACAAAATCCCATATTGGATGCACAAGATTAGTTAAAAACCCTAATTGGATTAGAATACGCCTAGGGAGCACGAAAATGACCTAAATGTTCAACCAATAGCACAAAATGCCATCAAATCACATATTGGATGCACAAGATTGGTTAAAAACCCTAATTGGTTTAGAATAAGCCTAGGGAGGACGAAAATGACCTAAATGTGCAACCAATGACACAAAATCACACATTGGATGCACAAGGTTGGTTAAAAACCCTAATTGGATTAGAATAAGGTTAGGGAGGACGAAAGTAACCTAAATGTTCAACAAATGACACAAAATCACTTATTGGATGCACAAGATTAGTTAAAAACCCTAATTGGATTAGAATAAGCCTAGGGAGGACGAAAATGACGTAAATGTGCAACCAATGACACAAAATCACATATTGGATGCACAAGATTGGTTAAAAACCCTCATTGGATTAGAATAAGCTTAGGGAGTACGAAAATGACCTAAATCTTCATCCAATGACACAAAATCACTTATTGGATGCACAAGATTAGTTAAAAACCCAAATAGGATTAGAATAAGCCTAGGGAGGACGAAAATGACCTAAATAGGCAACCAACGACTCAAAATCACATATTTGATGCACAAGATTGGTTAAAAACCCTAATTGGATTAAAATAAACCTAGGGAGGACAAAAATGACCTAAATGTTCTACCAATAACATAAAATGGCACAAAATCACGTATTTGATGGACAAGATTGGTTAAAAACCCTAATTGGATTAGAATAAGCCTAGGGAGGACAAAAATGACCTAAATGTGCAACCAATGACACAAAATGACACAAAATCACATATTGGATGCACAAGATTGGTTAAAAACCCTAATAGGATTAGAATAAGCCAAGGGAGGACGAAAATGACCTAAATAGGCAACCAACGACTCAAAATCACATATTGGATGCACAAGATTGGTTAAAAACCCTAATTGGATTAGAATAAGCTTAGGAAGGACGAAAATGACCTAAATATTCAACCAATGATACAAAATCACTTATTGGATGCACAAGATTGGTTAAAAACCCTAATAGGATTAGAATAAGCCTAGGGAGGACGAAATTGACCTAAATGTGCAACCAATAACACAAAATCACATATTGGATGCACAAGATTAGTTAAAAACCCTAATTGGATTAGAATACGCCTAGGGAGGACGAAAATGAGCTAAATGTTCAACCAATGACACAAAATGACACAAAATCACATATTGGATGCACAAGATTGGTTAAAAACCCTAATTGGATTAGAATAAGCCTAATGAGGACGAAAATGACCAAAATGTTCAACCATTGACACCAAATCACATATTGGATGCACAAGATTGGTTAAAAACCCTAATTGGATTAGAATAAGCCTAGGGAGGACGTAAATGACCTAAATGTGCAACCAACGACACAAAATCACATATTGGATGCACAAGATTGGTTAAAAACCCTAATTGTATTAAAATAAACCTAGAGAGGACGAAAATGACCTAAATGTTCTACCAATAACATAAAATAGCACAAAATCACGTATTGGATGGACAAGATTGGTTAAAAACCCTAATTGGATTAGAATAAGCCTAGGGAGGACGAAAATGACGTAAATGTGCAACCAATGACACAAAATCACATATTGGATGCACAAGATTGGTTAAAAACCCTCATTGGATTAGAATAAGCTTAGGGAGTACGAAAATGACCTAAATCTTCATCCAATGACACAAAATCACTTATTGGATGCACAAGATTGGTTAAAAACCCAAATAGGATTAGAATAAGCCTAGGGAGGACAATAATGACCTAAATAGGCAACCAACGACTCAAAATCACATATTGGATGCACAAGATTGGTTAAAAACCCTAATTGGATTAAAATAAACCTAGGGAGGACAAAAATGACCTAAATGTTCTACCAATAACATAAAATGGCACAAAATCACGTATTGGATGGACAAGATTGGTTAAAAACCCTAATTGGATTAGAATAAGCCTAGGGAAGACAAAAATGACCTAAATGTGCAACCAATGACACAAAATGACACAAAATCACATATTGGATGCACAAGATTGGTTAAAAACCCTAATTGGATTAGAATAAGCTTAGGTAGGACGAAAATGACCTAAATGTTCAACCAATGACACAAAATCAATTATTGGATGCATAAGATTGGTTAAAAACCCTTATAGGATTAGAATAAGCCTAGGGAGGACGAAAATGACCTAAATGTGCAACCAATAACACAAAATCCCATATTGGATGCACAAGATTAGTTAAAAACCCTAATTGGATTAGAATACGCCTAGGGAGGACGAAAATGAACTAAATGTTCAACCAATAGCACAAAATGCCATCAAATCACATATTGGATGCACAAGATTGGTTAAAAACCCTAATTGGTTTAGAATAAGCCTAGGGAGGACGAAAATGACCTAAATGTGCAACCAATGACACAAAATCACACATTGGATGCACAAGGTTGGTTAAAAACCCTAATTGGATTAGAATAAGCTTAGGGAGGACGAAAGTGACCTAAATGTTCAACAAATGACACAAAATCACTTATTGGATGCACAAGATTGGTTAAAAACCCTAATTGGATTAGAATAAGCCTAGGGAGGACGAAAATGACGTAAATGTGCAACCAATGACACAAAATCACATATTGGATGCACAAGATTGGTTAAAAACCCTAATTGGATTAGAATAAGCTTAGGGAGTACGAAAATGACCTAAATCTTCATCCAATGACACAAAATCACTTATTGGATGCACAAGATTGGTTAAAAACCCGAATAGGGTTAGAATAAGCCTAGGGAGGACGAAAATGACCTAAATAGGAAACCAACGACTCAAAATCACATATTGGAAGCACAAGATTGGTTAACAACACTAATTGGATTAAAATAAACCAAGGGAGGACAAAAATGACCTAAATGTTCTACCAATAACATAAAATGGCACAAAATCACGTATTGGATGGACAAGATTGGTTAAAAACCCTAATTGGATTAGAATAAGCCTAGGGAAGACAAAAATGACCTAAATGTTCTACCAATAACATAAAATGGCACAAAATCACGTATTGGATGGACAAGATTGGTTAAAAACCCTAATTGGATTAGAATAAGCCTAGGGAGGACAAAAATGACCTAAATGTGCAACCAATGACACAAAATGACACAAAATCACATATTGGATGCACAAGATTGGTTAAAAACCCTAATAGGATTAGAATAAGCCAAGGGAGGACGAAAATGACCTAAATAGGCAACCAACGACTCAAAATCACATATTGGATGCACAAGATTAATTAAAAACCCAAATTGGATTAGAATAAGCTTAGGGAGTACGAAAATGACCTAAATGTTCATCCAAGGACACAAAATCACTTATTGGATGCACAAGATTGGTTAAAAACCCTAATTGGATTAGAATAAGCTTAGGAAGGACGAAAATGACCTAAATATTCAACCAATGACACAAAATCACTTATATGCACAAGATTGGTTAAAATCCCTAATAGGATTAGAATAAGCCTAGGGAGGACGAAAATGACCTAAATGTGCAACCAATAACACAAAATCACATATTGGATGCACAAGATTAGTTAAAAACCCTAATTGGATTAGAATACGCCTAGGGAGGACGAAAATGACCTAAATGTTCAACCAATGACACAAAATCACATATTGGATGCACAAGATTGGTTAAAAACCCTAATTGGATTAGAATAAGCCTAGGGAGGACGAAAATGACCTTAATCTGCAACCACTGACACAAAATCACATATTGGATGCAAAAGATTGGTTAAAAACCCTAATTGGATTAGAATAAGCCTAGGGAGGACGAAAATGACGTAAATATTCTACCAATGACACAAAATGACACAAAATCACATATTGGATGCACAAGATTGGTTAAAAACCCTAATTGGATTAGAATAAGCCTAGGGAGGACGAAAATGACGTAAATGTGCAACCAATGACACAAAATCACATATTGGATGCACAAGATTGGTTAAAAACCCTCATTGGATTAGAATAAGCTTAGGGAGTACGAAAATGACCTAAATCTTCATCCAATGACACAAAATCACTTATTGGATGCACAAGATTGGTTAAAAACCCGAATAGGATTAGAATAAGCCTAGGGAGGACGAAAATGACCTAAATAGGCAACCAACGACTCAAAATCACATATTGGAAGCACAAGATTGGTTAACAACACTAATTGGATTAAAATAAACCAAGGGACGACAAAAATGACCTAAATGTTCTACCAATAACATAAAATGGCACAAAATCTCGTATTGGATGGACAAGATTGGTTAAAAACCCTAATTGGATTAGAATAAGCTTAGGGAAGACAAAAATGACCTAAATGTGCAACCAATGACACAAAATGACACAAAATCACATATTGGATGCACAAGATTGGTTAAAAACCCTAATTGGATTAGAATAAGCTTAGGGAGTACGAAAATGACCTAAATCTTCATCCAATGACACAAAATCACTTATTGGATGCACAAGATTGGTTAAAAACCCGAATAGGATTAGAATAAGCCTAGGGAGGACGAAAATGACCTAAATAGGCAACCAACGACTCAAAATCACATATTGGAAGCACAAGATTGGTTAACAACACTAATTGGATTAAAATAAACCAAGGGAGGACAAAAATGACCTAAATGTTCTACCAATAACATAAAATGGCACAAAATCTCGTATTGGATGGACAAGATTGGTTAAAAACCCTAATTGGATTAGAATAAGCTTAGGGAAGACAAAAATGACCTAAATGTGCAACCAATGACACAAAATGACACAAAATCACATATTGGATGCACAAGATTGGTTAAAAACCCTAATTGGATTAGAATAAGCTTAGGTAGGACGAAAATGACCTAAATGTTCAACCAATGACACAAAATCAATTATTGGATGCACAAGATTGGTTAAAAACCCTTATAGGATTAGAATAAGCCTAGGGAGGACGAAAATGACCTAAATGTGCAACCAATAACACAAAATCCCATATTGGATGCACAATTAGTTAAAAACCCTAATTGGATTAGAATACGCCTAGGGAGGACGAAAATGAACTAAATGTTCAACCAATAGCACAAAATGCCTTCAAAATCACATATTGGATGCACAAGATTGGTTAAAAACCCTAATTTGATTAGAATAAGCCTAGGGAGGACAAAAATGACCTAAATGTTCAACAAATAGCACAAAATTCCATAAAATCACATATTGGATGCACAAGATTGGTTAAAAACCCTAATTGGTTTAGAATAAGCCTAGGGAGGACGAAAATGAGCTAAATGTGCAACCAATGACACAAAATAACAAATTAAATGCACAAGGTTGGTTAAAAACCCTAATTGGATTAGAATAAGCTTAGGGAGGACGAAAGTGACCTAAATGTTGAACAAATGACACAAAATAACTTACTGGATGCACAAGATTGGTTAAAAACCCTAATTGCATTAGAATAAGCCTAGGGAGGACGAAAATGACGTAAATGTGCAACCAATGACACAAAATCACATATTGGATGCACAAGATTGGTTAAAAACCCTAATTGGATTAGAATAAGCTTAGGGAGTACGAAAACGACTTAAATCTTCATCCAATGACACAAAATCACTTATTGGATGCACAAGATTGGTTAAAAACCCTAATTGGATTAGAATAAGCTTAGGAAGGACGAAAATGACCTAAATATTCAACCAATGATACAAAATCACTTATTGGATGCACAAGATTGGTTAAAAACCCTAATAGGATTAGAATAAGCCTAGGGAGGACGAAATTGACCTAAATGTGCAACCAATAACACAAAATCTCATATTGGATGCACAAGATTAGTTAAAAACCCTAATTGGATTAGAATACGCCTAGGGAGGACGAAAATGACCTAAATGTTGAACCAATGACACAAAATGACACAAAATCACATATTGGATGCACAAGATTGGTTAAAAACCCTAATTGGATTAGAATAAGCCAAGGGAGGACGAAAATGACCTTAATGTGCAACCACTGACACAAAATCACATATTGGATGCAAAAGATTGGTTAAAAATCCTAATTGGAATAGAATAAGCCTAGGGAGGACGAAAATGACGTAAATGTTCTACCAATGACACAAAATGACACAAAATCACATATTGGATGCACAAGATTGGTTAAAAACCCTAATTGGATTAGAATAAGCCTAGGGAGGACGAAAATGACGTAAATGTGCAACCAATGACACAAAATCACATATTGGATGCACAAGATTGGTTAAAAACCCTCATTGGATTAGAATAAGCTTAGGGAGTACGAAAATGACCTAAATCTTCATCCAATGACACAAAATCACTTATTGGATGCACAAGATTGGTTAAAAACCCGAATAGGATTAGAATAAGCCTAGGGAGGACGAAAATGACCTAAATAGGCAACCAACGACTCAAAATCACATATTGGAAGCACAAGATTGGTTAACAACCCTAATTGGATTAGAATAAGCCTAGGGAAGACAAAAATGACCTAAATGTGCAACCAATGACACAAAATGACACAAAATCACATATTGGATGCACAAGATTGGTTAAAAACCCTAATTGGATTAGAATAAGCTTAGGTAGGACGAAAATGACCTAAATGTTCAACCAATGACACAAAATCAATTATTGGATGCACAAGATTGGTTAAAAACCCTTATAGGATTAGAATAAGCCTAGGGAGGACGAAAATGACCTAAATGTGCAACCAATAACACAAAATCCCATATTGGATGCACAAGATTACTTAAAAACCCTAATTGGATTTGAATACGCATAGGGAGGACGAAAATGAACTAAATGTTCAACCAATAGCACAAAATGCCATCAAATCACGTATTGGATGCACAAGATTGGTTAAAAACCCTAATTGGTTTAGAATAAGCCTAGGGAGGACGAAAATGACCTAAATGTGCAACCAATGACACAAAATCACACATTGGATGCACAAGGTTGGTTAAAAACCCTAATTGGATTAGAATAAGCTTAGGGAGGACGAAAGTGACCTAAATGTTCAACAAATGAAACAAAATCACTTATTGGATGCACAAGATTGGTTAAAAACCCTAATTGGATTAGAATAAGCCTAGGGAGGACGAAAATGACGTAATTGTGCAACCAATGACACAAAATCACATATTGGATGCACAAGATTGTTTAAAAACCCTAATTGGATTAGAATAAGCTTAGGGAGTACGAAAATGACCTAAATCTTCATCCAATGACACAAAATCAATTATTGGATGCACAAGATTGGTTAAAAACCCTAATTGGATTAGAATAAGCTTAGGAAGGACGAAAATGACCTAAATATTCAACCAATGATACAAAATCACTTATTGGATGCACAAGATTGGTTAAAAACCCTAATAGGATTAGAATAAGCCTAGGGAGGACGAAAATGACCTAAATGTGCAACCAATAACACAAAATCACATATTGGATGCACAAGATTGGTTAAAAACCCTAATTGGATTAGAATACGGCTAGGGAGGATGAAAATGACCTAAATGTTTAACCAATGAGACAAAATGACACAAAATCACATATTGGATGCAAAAGATTGGTTAAAAACCCTAATTGGATTAGAATAAGCCTAGGGAGGACAAAAATCACCTAAATGTTCTACCAATAGCATAAAATGGCACAAAATCACATTTTGGATGCAAAAGATTGGTTAAAAACCCTAATTTGATTAGAATAAGCCTAGGGAGGACGAAAATGACCTAAATGTTCAACCAATAGCACAAAATGCCATAAAATCACATATTGGATCCACAAGATTGGTTAAAAACCCTAATTGGTTTAGAATAAGCCTAGGGAGGACGAAAATGACCTAAATGTGCAACCAATGACACAAAATCACACATTGGATGCACAAGGTTGGTTAAAAACCCTAATTGGATTAGAATAAGCTTAGGGAGGACGAAAGTGACCTAAATGTTCAACAAATGAAACAAAATCACTTATTGGATGCACAAGATTGGTTAAAAACCCTAATTGGATTAGAATAAGCCTAGGGAGGACGAAAATGACGTAAATGTGCAACCAATGACACAAAATCACATATTGGATGCACAAGATTGGTTAAAAACCCTAATTGGATTAGAATAAGCTTAGGGAGTACGAAAATGACCTAAATCTTCATCCAATGACACAAAATCACTTATTGGATGCACAAGATTGGTTAAAAACCCTAATTGGATTAGAATAAGATTAGGTAGGACGAACATGACCTAAATGTTCAACCAATGACACAAAATGACACAAAATCACTTATTGGAAGCACAAGATTGGTTAAAAACCCTAATAGGATTAGAATAAGCCTAGGGAGGACGAAAATGACCTAAATGTGCAACCAATAACACAAAATCACATATTGGATGCACAAGATTGGTTAAAAACCCTAATTGGATTAGAATACGCCTAGGGAGGACGAAAATGACCTAAATGTTTAACCAATGAGACAAAATGACACAAAATCACATATTGGATGCAAAAGATTGGTTAAAAACCCTAATTGGATTAGAATAAGCCTATGGAGGACGAAAATGACCTAAATGTTCAACCAATGACATAAAATCACATATTGGATACACAAGATTGGTTAAAAACCCTAATTAGATTAGAATAAGCCTAGGGAGGACAAAAATCACCTAAATGTTCTACCAATGGAATAAAATGGCACAAAATCACATTTTGGATGCAAAAGATTGGTTAAAAACCCTAATTTGATTAGAATAAGCCTAGGGAGGACGAAAATGACCTAAATGTTCAACCAATAGCACAAAATGCCATAAAATCACATATTGGATGCACAAGATTGGTTAAAAACCCTAATTGGTTTAGAATAAGCCTAGGGAGGACGAAAATGACCTAAATGTGCAACCAATGACACAAAATAACACATTGGATGCACAAGGTTGGTTAAAAACCCTAATTGGATTAGAATAAGCTTAGGGAGGACGAAAGTGACCTAAATGTTGAACAAATGACACAAAATCACTTATTGGATGCACAAGATTGGTTAAAAACCCTAATTGGATTAGAATAAGCCTAGGGAGGACGAAAATGACGTAAATGTGCAACCAATGACACAAAATCACATATTGGATGCACAAGATTGGTTAAAAACCCTAATTGGATTAGAATAAGCTTAGGGAGTACGAAAACGACTTAAATCTTCATCCAATGACACAAAATCACTTATTGGATGCACAAGATTGGTTAAAAACCCTAATTGGATTAGAATAAGCTTAGGAAGGACGAAAATGACCTAAATATTCAACCAATGATACAAAATCACTTATTGGATGCACAAGATTGGTTAAAAACCCTAATAGGATTAGAATAAGCCTAGGGAGGACGAAATTGACCTAAATGTGCAACCAATAACACAAAATCACATATTGGATGCACAAGATTAGTTAAAAACCCTAATTGGATTAGAATACGCCTAGGGAGGACGAAAATGACCTAAATGTTGAACCAATGACACAAAATGACACAAAATCACATATTGGATGCACAAGATTGGTTAAAAACCCTAATAGGATTAGAATAAGCCAAGGGAGGACGAAAATGACCTAAATAGGCAACCAACGACTCAAAATCACATATTGGATGCACAAGATTGGTTAAAAACCCTAATTGGATTAGAATAAGCTTAGGGAGTACGAAAATGACCTAAATGTTCATCCAAGGACACAAAATCACTTATTGGATGCACAAGATTGGTTAAAAACCCTAATTAGATTAGAATAAGCTTAGGAAGGACGAAAATGACCTAAATATTCAACCAATGATACAAAATCACTTATTGGATGCACAAGATTGGTTAAAAACCCTAATAGGATTAGAATAAGCCTAGGAAGGACGAAATTGACCTAAATGTGCAACCAATAACACAAAATCACATATTGGATGCACAAGATTAGTTAAAAACCCTAATTGGATTAGAATACGCCTAGGGAGGACGAAAATGACCTAAATGTTGAACCAATGACACAAAATGACACAAAATCACATATTGGATGCACAAGATTGGTTAAAAACCCTAATTGGATTAGAATAAGCCAAGGGAGGACGAAAATGACCTTAATGTGCAACCACTGACACAAAATCACATATTGGATGCAAAAGATTGGTTAAAAATCCTAATTGGAATAGAATAAGCCTAGGGAGGACGAAAATGACGTAAATGTTCTACCAATGACACAAAATGACACAAAATCACATATTGGATGCACAAGATTGGTTAAAAACCCTAATTGGATTAGAATAAGCCTAGGGAGGACGAAAATGACGTAAATGTGCAACCAATGACACAAAATCACATATTGGATGCACAAGATTGGTTAAAAACCCTAATTGGATTAGAATAAGCTTAGGGAGTACGAAAATGACCTAAATCTTCATCCAATGACACAAATTCACTTATTGGATGCACAAGATTGGTTAAAAACCCGAATAGGATTAGAATAAGCCTAGGGAGGACGAAAATGACCTAAATAGGCAACCAACGACTCAAAATCACATATTGGAAGCACAAGATTGGTTAACAACACTAATTGGATTAAAATAAACCAAGGGACGACAAAAATGACCTAAATGTTCTACCAATAACATAAAATGGCACAAAATCTCGTATTGGATGGACAAGATTGGTTAAAAACCCTAATTGGATTAGAATAAGCTTAGGGAAGACAAAAATGACCTAAATGTGCAACCAATGACACAAAATGACACAAAATCACATATTGGATGCACAAGATTGGTTAAAAACCCTAATTGGATTAGAATAAGCTTAGGTAGGACGAAAATGACCTAAATGTTCAACCAATGACACAAAATCAATTATTGGATGCACAAGATTGGTTAAAAACCCTTATAGGATTAGAATAAGCCTAGGGAGGACGAAAATGACCTAAATGTGCAACCAATAACACAAAATCCCATATTGGATGCACAATTAGTTAAAAACCCTAATTGGATTAGAATACGCCTAGGGAGGACGAAAATGAACTAAATGTTCAACCAATAGCACAAAATGCCATCAAAATCACATATTGGATGCACAAGATTGGTTAAAAACCCTAATTTGATTAGAATAAGCCTAGGGAGGACAAAAATGACCTAAATGTTCAACAAATAGCACAAAATTCCATAAAATCACATATTGGATGCACAAGATTGGTTAAAAACCCTAATTGGTTTAGAATAAGCCTAGGGAGGACGAAAATGACCTAAATGTGCAACCAATGACACAAAATAACACATTAAATGCACAAGGTTGGTTAAAAACCCTAATTGGATTAGAATAAGCTTAGGGAGGACGAAAGTGACCTAAATGTTGAACAAATGACACAAAATCACTTACTGGATGCACAAGATTGGTTAAAAACCCTAATTGGATTAGAATAAGCCTAGGGAGGACGAAAATGACGTAAATGTGCAACCAATGACACAAAATCACATATTGGATGCACAAGATTGGTTAAAAACCCTAATTGGATTAGAATAAGCTTAGGGAGTACGAAAACGACTTAAATCTTCATCCAATGACACAAAATCAATTATTAGATGCACAAGATTGGTTAAAAACCCTAATTGGATTAGAATAAGCTTAGGAAGGACGAAAATGACCTAAATATTCAACCAATGATACAAAATCACTTATTGGATGCACAAGATTGGTTAAAAACCCTAATAGGATTAGAATAAGCCTAGGGAGGACGAAATTGACCTAAATGTGCAACCAATAACACAAAATCACATATTGGATGCACAAGATTAGTTAAAAACCCTAATTGGATTAGAATACGCCTAGGGAGGACGAAAATGACCTAAATGTTCAACCAATGACACAAAATGACACAAAATCACATATTGGATGCACAAGATTGGTTAAAAACCCTAATTTCATTAGAATAAGCCTAATGAGGACGAAAATGACCTATATGTTCAACCATTGACACAAAATCACATATTGGATGCACAAGATTGGTTAAAAACCCTAATTGGATTAGAATAAGCCTAGGGAGGACGTAAATGACCTAAATGTGCAACCAACGACACAAAATCACATATTGGATGCACAAGATTGGTTAAAAACCCTAATTGTATTAAAATAAACCTAGAGAGGACGAAAATGACCTAAATGTTCTACCAATAACATAAAATGGCACAAAATCACGTATTGGATGGACAAGATTGGTTAAAAACCCTAATTAGATTAGAATAAGCCTAGGGAGGACAAAAATGACCTAAATGTGCAACCAATGACACAAAATGACACAAAATCACATATTGGATGCACAAGATTGGTTAAAAACCCTAATTGGATTAGAATAAGCTTAGGTAGGACGAAAATGACCTAAATGTTCAACCAATGACACAAAATCACTTATTGGATGCACAACATTTGTTAAAAACCCTAATAGGATTCGAATAAGCCTAGGGAGGACGAAAATGACCTAAATGTGCAACCAATAACACAAAATCACATATTGGATGCACCAGATTGGTTAAAAACCCTAATTAGATTAGAATAAGCCTAGGGAGGAGAAAAATGACCTAAATGTTCTACCAATGACATAAAATGGCACAAAATCACATGTTGGATGCACAAGATTGGTTAAAAACCCTAATATGATTAGAATAAGCCTAGGGAGGACAAAAATGACCTAAATGTTCAACCAATAGCACAAAATGCCATAAAATTACATATTGGATGCACAAGATTGGTTAAAAACCCTAATTAGTTTAGAATAAGCCTAGGGAGGACGAAAATGACCTAAATCTGCAACCAATGACACAAAATAACACATTGGATGCACAAGGTTGGCTAAAAACCCTAATTGGATTAGAATAAGCTTAGGGAGGACGAAAGTGACCTAAATGTTGAACAAATGAAACAAAAGCACTTATTGGATGCACAAGATTGGTTAAAAACCCTAATTGGATTAGAATAAGCCTAGGGAGGACGAAAATGACGTAAATGTGCAACCAATGACACAAAATCACATATTGGATGCACAAGATTGGTTAAAAACCCTAATTGGATTAGAATAAGCTTAGGGAGTACGAAAATGACCTAAATCTTCATCCAATGACACAAAATCACTTATTGGATGCACAAGATTGGTTAAAAACCCGAATAGGATAAGAATAAGCCTAGGGAGGACGAAAATGACCTAAATAGGCAACCAACGACTCAAAATCACATATTGGATGCACAAGATTGGTTAAAAACCCTAACTGGATTAAAATAAACCTAGGGAGGACAAAAATGACCTAAATGTTCTACCAATGACATAAAATGGCACAAAATCACATATTGGATGCACAAGATTGGTTAAAAACCTTAATTGGATTAGAATAAGCCTAGCGAGGACGAAAATGACCTAAATGTTCAACCAATGACACATAATGACATATTGGATGCACAAGATTGGTGAAAAACCCTAATTGGATTAGAATAAGCTTAGGGAGTACGAAGATGACCTAAATGTTCATCCAGAGACACAAAATCACTTATTGGATGCACAAGATTGGTTAAAAACCCTAATTGGATTAGAATAAGCTTAGGAAGGACGAAAATGACCTAAATATTCAACCAATGATACAAAATAACTTATTGGATGCACAAGATTGGTTAAAAACCCTAATAGGATTAGAATAAGCCTAGGGACGACGAAAATGACCTAAATGTGCAACCAATAACACAAAATCACATATTGGATGCACAAGATTAGTTAAAAACCCTAATTGGATTAAAATACGCCTAAGGAGGACGAAAATGACCTAAATGTTCAACCAATGACACAAAATGACACAAAATCACATATTGGATGCACAAGATTGGTTAAAAACCCTAATTGGATTAGAATAAGCCTAGTGAGGATGAAAATGACCTAAATGTTCAACCATTGACACAAAATCACATATTGGATGCACAAGCTTGGTTAAAAACCCTAATTGGATTAGAATAAGCCTAGTGAGGACGAAAATGACCTAAATGTTCAACAATTGACACAAAATCACATATTGGATGCACAAGATTGGTTAAAAACCCTAATTGGATTAGAATAAGCCTAGGGAGGATGTAAATGAGCTAAATGTGCAACCAACGACACAAAATCACATATTGGATGCACAAGATTGGTTAAAAACCCTAATTGTATTAAAATAAACCTAGAGAGGACGAAAATGACCTAAATGTTCTACTAATAACATAAAATGGCACAAAATCACGTATTGGATGGACAAGATTGGTTAAAAACCCTAATTGGATTAGAATAAGCCTAGGGAGGACTAAAATGACCTAAATGTGCAACCAATGACCCAAAATGACACAAAATCACATATTGGATGCACAAGGTTGGTTAAAAACCCTAATTGGATTAGAATAAGCTTAGGGAGGACGAAAGTGACCTAAATGTTGAACAAATGACACAAAATCACTTATTGGATGCACAAGATTGGTTAAAAACCCTAATTGGATTAGAATAAGCCTAGGGAGGACGAAAATGACGTAAATGTGCAACCAATGACACAAAATCACATATTGGATGCACAAGATTGGTTAAAAACCCTAATTGGATTAGAATAAGCTTAGGGAGTACGAAAATGACCTAAATCTTCATCCAATGACACAAAATCACTTATTGGATGCACAAGATTGGTTAAAAACCCGAATAGGGTTAGAATAAGCCTAGGGAGGACGAAAATGACCTAAATAGGAAACCAACGACTCAAAATCACATATTGGAAGCACAAGATTGGTTAACAACACTAATTGGATTAAAATAAACCAAGGGAGGACAAAAATGACCTAAATGTTCTACCAATAACATAAAATGGCACAAAATCACGTATTGGATGGACAAGATTGGTTAAAAACCCTAATTGGATTAGAATAAGCCTAGGGAAGACAAAAATGACCTAAATGTTCTACCAATAACATAAAATGGCACAAAATCACGTATTGGATGGACAAGATTGGTTAAAAACCCTAATTGGATTAGAATAAGCCTAGGGAGGACAAAAATGACCTAAATGTGCAACCAATGACACAAAATGACACAAAATCACATATTGGATGCACAAGATTGGTTAAAAACCCTAATAGGATTAGAATAAGCCAAGGGAGGACGAAAATGACCTAAATAGGCAACCAACGACTCAAAATCACATATTGGATGCACAAGATTGGTTAAAAACCCTAATTGGATTAGAATAAGCTTAGGGAGTACGAAAATGACCTAAATGTTCATCCAAGGACACAAAATCACTTATTGGATGCACAAGATTGGTTAAAAACCCTAATTAGATTAGAATAAGCTTAGGAAGGACGAAAATGACCTAAATATTCAACCAATGATACAAAATCACTTATTGGATGCACAAGATTGGTTAAAAACCCTAATAGGATTAGAATAAGCCTAGGGAGGACGAAATTGACCTAAATGTGCAACCAATAACACAAAATCACATATTGGATGCACAAGATTAGTTAAAAACCCTAATTGGATTAGAATACGCCTAGGGAGGACGAAAATGACCTAAATGTTGAACCAATGACACAAAATGACACAAAATCACATATTGGATGCACAAGATTGGTTAAAAACCCTAATAGGATTAGAATAAGCCAAGGGAGGACGAAAATGACCTAAATAGGCAACCAACGACTCAAAATCACATATTGGATGCACAAGATTGGTTAAAAACCCTAATTGGATTAGAATAAGCTTAGGGAGTACGAAAATGACCTAAATGTTCATCCATGGACACAAAATCACTTATTGGATGCACAAGATTGGTTAAAAACCCTAATTAGATTAGAATAAGCTTAGGAAGGACGAAAATGACCTAAATATTCAACCAATGACACAAAATCACTTATATGCACAAGATTGGTTAAAATCCCTAATAGGATTAGAATAAGCCTAGGGAGGACGAAAATGACCTAAATGTGCAACCAATAACACAAAATCACATATTGGATGCACAAGATTAGTTAAAAACCCTAATTGGATTAGAATACGCCTAGGGAGGACGAAAATGACCTAAATGTTCAACCAATGACACAAAATCACATATTGGATGCACAAGATTGGTTAAAAACCCTAATTGGATTAGAATAAGCCTAGGGAGGACGAAAATGACCTTAATCTGCAACCACTGACACAAAATCACATATTGGATGCAAAAGATTGGTTAAAAACCCTAATTGGATTAGAATAAGCCTAGGGAGGACGAAAATGACGTAAATATTCTACCAATGACACAAAATGACACAAAATCACATATTGGATGCACAAGATTGGTTAAAAACCCTAATTGGATTAGAATAAGCCTAGGGAGGACGAAAATGACGTAAATGTGCAACCAATGACACAAAATCACATATTGGATGCACAAGATTGGTTAAAAACCCTCATTGGATTAGAATAAGCTTAGGGAGTACGAAAATGACCTAAATCTTCATCCAATGACACAAAATCACTTATTGGATGCACAAGATTGGTTAAAAACCCGAATAGGATTAGAATAAGCCTAGGGAGGACGAAAATGACCTAAATAGGCAACCAACGACTCAAAATCACATATTGGAAGCACAAGATTGGTTAACAACCCTAATTGGATTAGAATAAGCCTAGGGAAGACAAAAATGACCTAAATGTGCAACCAATGACACAAAATGACACAAAATCACATATTGGATGCACAAGATTGGTTAAAAACCCTAATTGGATTAGAATAAGCTTAGGTAGGACGAAAATGACCTAAATGTTCAACCAATGACACAAAATCAATTATTGGATGCACAAGATTGGTTAAAAACCCTTATAGGATTAGAATAAGCCTAGGGAGGACGAAAATGAACTAAATGTTCAACCAATAGCACAAAATGCCATCAAAATCACATATTGGATGCACAAGATTGGTTAAAAACCCTAATTTGATTAGAATAAGCCTAGGGAGGACAAAAATGACCTAAATGTTCAACAAATAGCACAAAATTCCATAAAATCACATATTGGATGCACAAGATTGGTTAAAAACCCTAATTGGTTTAGAATAAGCCTAGGGAGGACGAAAATGACCTAAATGTGCAACCAATGACACAAAATAACACATTGGATCCACAAGGTTGGTTAAAAACCCTAATTGGATTAGAATAAGCTTAGGGAGGACGAAAGTGACCTAAATGTTGAACAAATGACACAAAATCACTTATTGGATGCACAAGATTGGTTAAAAACCCTAATTGGATTAGAATAAGCCTAGGGAGGACGAAAATGACGTAAATGTGCAACCAATGACACAAAATCACATATTGGATGCACAAGATTGGTTAAAAACCCTAATTGGATTAGAATAAGCTTAGGGAGTACGAAAACGACTTAAATCTTCATCCAATGACACAAAATCACTTATTGGATGCACAAGATTGGTTAAAAACCCTAATTGGATTAGAATAAGCTTAGGAAGGACGAAAATGACCTAAATATTCAACCAATGATACAAAATCACTTATTGGATGCACAAGATTGGTTAAAAACCCTAATAGGATTAGAATAAGCCTAGGGAGGACGAAATTGACCTAAATGTGCAACCAATAACACAAAATCACATATTGGATGCACAAGATTAGTTAAAAACCCTAATTGGATTAGAATACGCCTAGGGAGGACGAAAATGACCTAAATGTTGAACCAATTACACAAAATGACACAAATTCACATATTGGATGCACAAGATTGGTTAAAAACCCTAATTGGATTAGAATAAGCCTAATGAGGACGAAAATGACCTAAATGTTCAACCATTGACACAAAATCACATATTGGATGCACAAGATTGGTTAATAACCCTAATTGGATTAGAATAAGCCTAGGGAGGACGTAAATGACGTAAATGTGCAACCAACGACACAAAATCACATATTGGATGCACAAGATTGGTTAAAAACCCTAATTGTATTAAAATAAACCTAGAGAGGACGAAAATAACCTAAATGTTCTACCAATAACATAAAATGGCACAAAATCACGTATTGGATGGACAAGATTGGTTAAAAACCCTAATTGGATTAGAATAAGCCTAGGGAGGACAAAAATGACCTAAATGTGCAACCAATGACACAAAATGACACAAAATCACATATTGGATGCATAAGATTGGTTAAAAACCCTAATTGGATTAGAATAAGCTTAGGTAGGACGAAAATGACCTAAATGTTCAACCAATGACACAAAATCACTTATTGGATGCACAACATTTGTTAAAAACCCTAATAGGATTCGAATAAGCCTAGGGAGGACGAAAATGACCTAAATGTGCAACCAATAACACAAAATCACATATTGGATGCACAAGATTGGTTAAAAACCCTAATTAGATTAGAATAAGCCTAGGGAGGAGAAAAATGACCTAAATGTTCTACCAATGACATAAAATGGCACAAAATCACATGTTGGATGCACAAGATTGGTTAAAACCCTAATTTGATTAGAATAAGCCTAGGGAGGACAAAAATGACCTAAATGTTCAACCAATAGCACAAAATGCCATAAAATTACATATTGGATGCACAAGATTGGTTAAAAACCCTAATTGGTTTAGAATAAGCCTAGGGAGGACGAAAATGACCTAAATGTGCAACCAATGACACAAAATAACACATTGGATGCACAAGGTTGGTTAAAAACCCTAATTGGATTAGAATAAGCTTAGGGAGGACGAAAGTGACCTAAATGTTGAACAAATGAAACAAAAGCACTTATTGGATGCACAAGATTGGTTAAAAACCCTAATTGGATTAGAATAAGCCTAGGGAGGACGAAAATGACGTAAAGGTGCAACCAATGACACAAAATCACATATTGGATGCACAAGATTGGTTAAAAACCCTAATTGGATTAGAATAAGCTTAGGGAGTACGAAAATGACCTAAATCTTCATCCAATGACACAAAATCACTTATTGGATGCACAAGATTGGTTAAAAACCCGAATAGGATAAGAATAAGCCTAGGGAGGACGAAAATGACCTAAATAGGCAACCAACGACTCAAAATCACATATTGGATGCACAAGATTGGTTAAAAACCCTAACTGGATTAAAATAAACCTAGGGAGGACAAAAATGACCTAAATGTTCTACCAATGACATAAAATGGCACAAAATCACATATTGGATGCACAAGATTGGTTAAAAACCTTAATTGGATTAGAATAAGCCTAGCGAGGACGAAAATGACCTAAATGTTCAACCAATGACACATGATGACATATTGGATGCACAAGATTGGTGAAAAACCCTAATTGGATTAGAATAAGCTTAGGGAGTACGAAGATGACCTAAATGTTCATCCAGAGACACAAAATCACTTATTGGATGCACAAGATTGGTTAAAAACCCTAATTGGATTAGAATAAGCTTAGGAAGGACGAAAATGACCTAAATATTCAACCAATGATACAAAATAACTTATTGGATGCACAAGATTGGTTAAAAACCCTAATAGGATTAGAATAAGCCTAGGGACGACGAAAATGACCTAAATGTGCAACCAATAACACAAAATCACATATTGGATGCACAAGATTAGTTAAAAACCCTAATTGGATTAGAATACGCCTAGGGAGGACGAAAATGACCTAAATGTTCAACCAATGACACAAAATGACACAAAATCACATATTGGATGCACAAGAATGGTTAAAAACCCTAATTGGATTAGAATAAGCCTAGTGAGGACGAAAATGACCTATATGTTCAACCATTGACACAAAATCACATATTGGATGCACAAGATTGGTTAAAAACCCTAATTGGATTAGAATAAGCCTAGGGAGGACTTAAATGACCTAAATGTGCAACCAACGACACAAAATCACATATTGGATGCATAAGATTGGTTAAAAACCCTAATTGTATTAAAATAAACCTAGAGAGGACGAAAATGACCTAAATGTTCTACCAATAACATAAAATGGCACAAAATCACGTATTGGATGGACAAGATTGGTTAAAAACCCTAATTGGATTAGAATAAGCCTAGGGAGGACAAAAATGACCTAAATGTGCAACCAATGACACAAAATGACACAAAATCACATATTGGATGCACAAGATTGGTTAAAAACCCTAATAGGATTAGAATAAGCCAAGGGAGGACGAAAATGACCTAAATAGGCAACCAACGACTCAAAATCACATATTGGATGCACAAGATTGGTTAAAAACCCTAATTGGATTAGAATAAGCTTAGGGAGTACGAAAATGACCTAAATGTTCATCCAAGGACACAAAATCACTTATTGGATGCACAAGATTGGTTAAAAACCCTAATTAGATTAGAATAAGCTTAGGAAGGACGAAAATGACCTAAATATTCAACCAATGATACAAAATCACTTATTGGATGCACAAGATTGGTTAAAAACCCTAATAGGATTAGAATAAGCCTAGGGAGGACGAAATTGACCTAAATGTGCAACCAATAACACAAAATCACATATTGGATGCACAAGATTAGTTAAAAACCCTAATTGGATTAGAATACGCCTAGGGAGGACGAAAATGACCTAAATGTTGAACCAATGACACAAAATGACACAAAATCACATATTGGATGCACAAGATTGGTTAAAAACCCTAATTGGATTAGAATAAGCCAAGGGAGGACGAAAATGACCTTAATGTGCAACCACTGACACAAAATCACATATTGGATGCAAAAGATTGGTTAAAAATCCTAATTGGAATAGAATAAGCCTAGGGAGGACGAAAATGACGTAAATGTTCTACCAATGACACAAAATGACACAAAATCACATATTGGATGCACAAGATTGGTTAAAAACCCTAATTGGATTAGAATAAGCCTAGGGAGGACGAAAATGACGTAAATGTGCAACCAATGACACAAAATCACATATTGGATGCACAAGATTGGTTAAAAACCCTAATTGGATTAGAATAAGCTTAGGGAGGACGAAAATGACCTAAATCTTCATCCAATGACACAAAATCACTTATTGGATGCACAAGATTGGTTAAAAACCCGAATAGGATTAGAATAAGCCTAGGGAGGACGAAAATGACCTAAATAGGCAACCAACGACTCAAAATCACATATTGGATGCACAAGATTGGTTAAAAACCCTAATTGGATTAAAATAAACCTAGGGAGGACAAAAATGACCTAAATGTTCTACCAATGACATAAAATGGCACAAAATCACATATTGGATGCACAAGATTGGTTAAAAACCTTAATTGGATTAGAATAAGCCTAGGGAGGACGAAAATGACCTAAATGTTCAACCAATGACACATAATGACATATTGGATGCACAAGATTGGTGAAAAACCCTAATTGGATTAGAATAAGCTTAGGGAGTACGAAGATGACCTAAATGTTCATCCAGAGACACAAAATCACTTATTGGATGCACAAGATTGGTTAAAAACCCTAATTGGATTAGAATAAGCTTAGGAAGGACGAAAATGACCTAAATATTCAACCAATGATACAAAATAACTTATTGGATGCACAAGATTGGTTAAAAACCCTAATAGGATTAGAATAAGCCTAGGGACGACGAAAATGACCTAAATGTGCAACCAATAACACAAAATCACATATTGGATGCACAAGATTAGTTAAAAACCCTAATTGGATTAGAATACGCCTAAGGAGGACGAAAATGACCTAAATGTTCAACCAATGACACAAAATGACACAAAATCACATATTGGATGCACAAGATTGGTTAAAAACCCTAATTGGATTAGAATAAGCCTAGTGAGGATGAAAATGACCTAAATGTTCAACCATTGACACAAAATCACATATTGGATGCACAAGCTTGGTTAAAAACCCTAATTGGATTAGAATAAGCCTAGTGAGGACGAAAATGACCTAAATGTTCAACAATTGACACAAAATCACATATTGGATGCACAAGATTGGTTAAAAACCCTAATTGGATTAGAATAAGCCTAGGGAGGATGTAAATGAGCTAAATGTGCAACCAACGACACAAAATCACATATTGGATGCACAAGATTGGTTAAAAACCCGAATAGGATAAGAATAAGCCTAGGGAGGACGAAAATGACCTAAATAGGCAACCAACGACTCAAAATCACATATTGGATGCACAAGATTGGTTAAAAACCCTAACTGGATTAAAATAAACCTAGGGAGGACAAAAATGACCTAAATGTTCTACCAATGACATAAAATGGCACAAAATCACATATTGGATGCACAAGATTGGTTAAAAACCTTAATTGGATTAGAATAAGCCTAGCGAGGACGAAAATGACCTAAATGTTCAACCAATGACACATAATGACATATTGGATGCACAAGATTGGTGAAAAACCCTAATTGGATTAGAATAAGCTTAGGGAGTACGAAGATGACCTAAATGTTAATCCAGAGACACAAAATCACTTATTGGATGCACAAGATTGGTTAAAAACCCTAATTGGATTAGAATAAGCTTAGGAAGGACGAAAATGACCTAAATATTCAACCAATGATACAAAATCACTTATTGGATGCACAAGATTGGTTAAAAACCCTAATAGGATTAGAATAAGCCTAGGGACGACGAAAATGACCTAAATGTGCAACCAATAACACAAAATCACATATTGGATGCACAAGATTAGTTAAAAACCCTAATTGGATTAGAATATGCGTAAGGAGGACGAAAATGACCTAAATGTTCAACCAATGACACAAAATGACACAAAATCACATATTGGATGCACAAGATTGGTTAAAAACCCTAATTGGATTAGAATAAGCCTAGTGAGGACGAAAATGACCTAAATGTTCAACCATTGACACAAAATCACATATTGGATGCACAAGATTGGTTAAAAACCCTAATTGGATTAGAATAAGCCTAGTGAGGACGAAATTGACCTAAATGTTCAACAATTGACACAAAATCACATATTGGATGCACAAGATTGGTTAAAAACCCTAATTGGATTAGAATAAGCCTAGGGAGGACGTAAATGAGCTAAATGTGCAACCAACGACACAAAATCACATATTGGATGCACAAGATTGGTTAAAAACCCTAATTGTATTAAAATAAACCTAGAGAGGACGAAAATGACCTAAATGTTCTACCAATAACATAAAATGGCACAAAATCACGTATTGGATGGACAAGATTGGTTAAAAACCCTAATTGGATTATAATAAGCTTTGGTAGGACGAAAATGACCTAAATGTTCAACCAATGACACAAAATAACTTATTGGATGCACAAGATTGGTAAAAAACCCTAATTGGATTAGAATAAGCCTAGGGAGGACGAAAATGACCTAAATGTGCAACCAATAACACAAAATCACATATTGGATGCACAAGATTGGTTAAAAACCCTAATTAGATTAGAATAAGCCGAGGGAGGAAAAAAATGACCTAAATGTTCTACCAATGACATAAAATGGCACAAAATCACATGTTGGATGCCCAAGATTGGTTAAAAACCCTAATTTGATTAGAATAAGCCTAGGGAGGCAAAAAATGACCTAAATGTTCAACCAATAGCACAAAATGCCATAAAATCACATATTGGATGCACAAGATTGGTTAAAAACCCTAATTGGTTTAGAATAAGCCTAGGGAGGACGAAAATGACCTAAATGTGCAACCAATGACACAAAATAACACATTGGATGCACAAGGTTGGTTAAAAACCCTAATTGGATTAGAATAAGCTTAGGGAGGACGAAAGTGACCTAAATGTTGAACAAATGACACAAAATCACTTATTGGATGCACAAGATTGGTTAAAAACCCTAATTGGATTAGAATAAGCCTAGGGAGGACGAAAATGACGTAAATGTGGAACCAATGACACAAAATTACATATTGGATGCACAAGATTGGTTAAAAACCCTAATTGGATTAGAATAAGCTTAGGGAGTACGAAAATGACCTAAATCTTCATCCAATGACACAAAATCACTTATTGGATGCACAAGATTGGTTAAAAACCCGAATAGGATTAGAATAAGCCTACGGAGGACGAAAATGACCTAAATAGGCAACCAACGACTCAAAATCACATATTGGATGCACAAGATTGGTTAAAAACCCTAACTGGATTAAAATAAACCTAGGGAGGACAAAAATGACCTAAATGTTCTACCAATGACATAAAATGGCACAAAATCACATATTGGATGCACAAGATTGGTTAAAAACCTTAATTGGATTAGAATAAGCCTAGGGAGGACGAAAATGACCTAAATGTTCAACCAATGATACATAATGACATATTGGATGCACAAGATTGGTGAAAAACCCTAATTGGATTAGAATAAGCTTAGGGAGTACGGAGATGACCTAAATGTTCATCCAAAGACACAAAATCACTTATTGGATGCACAAGATTGGTTAAAAACCCTAATTGGATTAGAATAAGCTTATGAAGGACGAAAATGACCTAAATATTCAACCAATGATACAAAATCACTTATTGGATGCACAAGATTGGTTAAAAACCCTAATAGGATTAGAATAAGCCTAGGGACGACGAAAATGACCTAAATGTGCAACCAATAACACAAAATCACATATTTGATGCACAAGATTAGTTAAAAACCCTAATTGGATTAGAATACGCCTAAGGAGGACGAAAATGACCTAAATGTTCAACCAATGACACAAAATGACACAAAATCACATATTGGATGCACAAGATTGGTTAAAAACCCTAATTGGATTAGAATAAGCCTAGTGAGGACGAAAATGACCTAAATGTTCAACCATTGACACAAAATCACATATTGGATGCACAAGATTGGTTAAAAACCCTAATTGGATTAGAATAAGCCTAGGGAGGACTTAAATGACCTAAATGTGCAACCAACGACACAAAATCACATATTGGATGCATAAGATTGGTTAAAAACCCTAATTGTATTAAAATAAACCTAGAGAGGACGAAAATGAACTAAATGTTCTACCAATAACATAAAATGGCACAAAATCACGTATTGGATGGACAAGATTGGTTAAAAACCCTAATTGGATTAGAATACGCCTAGGGAGGACTAAAATGACCTAAATGTGCAACCAATGACACAAAATGACACAAAATCACATATTGGATGCACAAGGTTGGTTAAAAACCCTAATTGGATTAGTATAAGCTTAGGGAGGACGAAAGTGACCTAAATGTTGAACAAATGACACAAAATCACTTATTGGATGCACAAGATTGGTTAAAAACCCTAATTGGATTAGAATAAGTCTAGGGAGGACGAAAATGACGTAAATGCGGAACCAATGACACAAAATCACATATTGGATGCACAAGATTGGTTAAAAACCCTAATTGGATTAGAATAAGCTTAGGGAGTACGAAAATGACCTAAATCTTCATCCAATGACACAAAATCACTTATTGGATGCACAAGATTGGTTAAAAACCCGAATAGGATTAGAATAAGCCTAAGGAAGCCGAAAATTACCTAAATAGGCAACCAACGACTCAAAATCACATATTGGATGCACAAGATTGGTTAAAAACCCTAACTGGATTAAAATAAACCTAGGGAGGACAAAAATGACCTAAATGTTCTACCAATGACATAAAATGGCACAAAATCACATATTGGATGCACAAGATTGGTTAAAAACCTTAATTGGATTAGAATAAGCCTAGGGAGGACGAAAATGACCTAAATGTTCAACCAATGACACATAATGACATATTGGATGCACAAGATTGGTGAAAAACCCTAATTGGATTAGAATAAGCTTAGGGAGTACGAAAATGACCTAAATGTTCATCCAAAGACACAAAATCACTTATTGGATGCACAAGATTGGTTAAAAACCCTAATTGGATTAGAATAAGCTTAGGTAGGACGAAAATGACCTAAATGTTCAACCAATAGCACAAAATGCCATAAAATCACATATTGGATGCACAAGATTGGTTAAAAACCCTAATTGGTTTAGAATAAGCCTTGGGAAGAAGAAAATAACCTAAATGTGCAACCAATGACACAAAATAACACATTGGATGCACAAGGTTGGTTAAAAACCCTAATTGGATTAGAATAAGCTTAGGGAGGACGAAAGTGACCTAAATGTTGAACAAATGACACAAAATCACTTATTGGATGCACAAGATTGGTTAAAAACCCTAATTGGATTAGAATAAGCCTAGGGAGGACGAAAATGACGTAAATGTGCAACCAATGACACAAAATCACATATTGGATGCACAAGATTGGTTAAAAACCCTAATTGGATTAGAATAAGCTTAGGGAGTACGAAAATGACCTAAATCTTCAACCAATGACACAAAATCACTTATTGGATGCACAAGATTGGTTAAAAACCCGAATAGGATTAGAATAAGCCTAGGGAGGACGAAAATGACCTAAATAGGCAACCAACGACTCAAAATCACATATTGGAAGCACAAGATTGGTTAACAACACTAATTGGATTAAAATAAACCAAGGGACGACAAAAATGACCTAAATGTTCTACCAATAACATAAAATGGCACAAAATCTCGTATTGGATGGACAAGATTGGTTAAAAACCCTAATTGGATTAGAATAAGCTTAGGGAAGACAAAAATGACCTAAATGTGCAACCAATGACACAAAATGACACAAAATCACATATTGGATGCACAAGATTGGTTAAAAACCCTAATTGGATTAGAATAAGCTTAGGTAGGACGAAAATGACCTAAATGTTCAACCAATGACACAAAATCAATTATTGGATGCACAAGATTGGTTAAAAACCCTTATAGGATTAGAATAAGCCTAGGGAGGACGAAAATGACCTAAATGTGCAACCAATAACACAAAATCCCATATTGGATGCACAAGATTAGTAAAAAAAAGCCTAATTGGATTAGAATACGCCTTGGGAGGACGAAAATGACCTAAATGTTCAACCAATGACACAAAATGACACAAAATCACATATTGGATGCACAAGATTGGTTAAAAACCCTAATTGGATTAGAATAAGCCTAGGGAGGACGAAAATGACCTAAATGTTCAACTAGTGACACAAAATCACATATTGGATGCACAAGATTGGTTAAAGACCCTAATTGTATTAAAATAAACCTAGAAAGGACGAAAATGACCTAATTGTTCTACCAATGACATAAAATGGCACAAAATCACATATTGGATGCACAAGATTGGTTAAAAACCCTAATTGGTTTAGAATAAGCCTAGGGAGGACGAAAATGACCTAAATGTGCAACCAATGACACAAAATCACACATTGGATGCACAAGGTTGGTTAAAAACCCTAATTGGATTAGAATAAGCTTAGGGAGGACGAAAGTGACCTAAATGTTCAACAAATGACACAAAATCACTTATTGGATGCACAAGATTGGTTAAAAACCCTAATTGGATTAGAATAAGCCTAGGGAGGACGAAAATGACGTAAATGTGCAACCAATGACACAAAATCACATATTGGATGCACAAGATTGGTTAAAAACCCTAATTGGATTAGAATAAGCTTAGGGAGGACCAAAATGACCTAAATGTTCAACAAATGACACAAAATCACTTATTGGATGCACAAGATTGGTTAAAAACCCTAATTGGATTAGAATAAGCTTAGGAAGGACGAAAATGACCTAAATATTCAACCAATGATACAAAATCACTTATTGGATGCACAAGATTGGTTAAAAACCCTAATAGGATTAGAATAAGCCTAGGGACGACGAAAATGACCTAAATGTGCAACCAATAACACAAAATCACATATTTGATGCACAAGATTAGTTAAAAACCCTAATTGGATTAGAATACGCCTAAGGAGGACGAAAATGACCTAAATGTTCAACCAATGACACAAAATGACACAAAATCACATATTGGATGCACAAGATTGGTTAAAAACCCTAATTGGATTAGAATAAGCCTAGTGAGGACGAAAATGACCTAAATGTTCAACCATTGACACAAAATCACATATTGGATGCACAAGATTGGTTAAAAACCCTAATTGGATTAGAATAAGCCTAGGGAGGACGTAAATGAGCTAAATGTGCAACCAACGACACAAAATCACATATTGGATGCACAAGATTGGTTAAAAACCCTAATTGTATTAAAATAAACCTAGAGAGGACGAAAATGACCTAAATGTTCTACCAATAACATAAAATGGCACAAAATCACGTATTGGATGGACAAGATTGGTTAAAAACCCTAATTGGATTAGAATAAGCCTAGGGAGGACAAAAATGACCTAAATGTGCAACCAATGACACAAAATCACATATTGGATGCACAAGATTGGTTAAAAACCCTAATTGGATTAGAATAAGCTTAGGGAGTACGAAAATGACCTAAATCTTCATCCAATGACACAAAATCACTTATTGGATGCACAAGATTGGTTAAAAACCCGAATAGGATTAGAATAAGCCTAAGGAAGCCGAAAATTACCTAAATAGGCAACCAACGACTCAAAATCACATATTGGATGCACAAGATTGGTTAAAAACCCTAACTGGATTAAAATAAACCTAGGGAGGACAAAAATGACCTAAATGTTCTACCAATGACATAAAATGGCACAAAATCACATATTGGATGCACAGGATTGGTTAAAAACCTTAATTGGATTAGAATAAGCCTAGGGAGGACGAAAATGACCTAAATGTTCAACCAATGACACATAATGACATATTGGATGCACAAGATTGGTGAAAAACCCTAATTGGATTAGAATAAGCTTAGGGAGTACGGAGATGACCTAAATGTTCATCCAAAGACACAAAATCACTTATTGGATGGACAAGATTGGTTAAAAACCCTAATAGGATTAGAATAAGCCTAGGGACGACGAAAATGACCTAAATGTGCAACCAATAACACAAAATCACATATTTGATGCACAAGATTAGTTAAAAACCCTAATTGGATTAGAATACGCCTAAGGAGGACGAAAATGACCTAAATGTTCAACCAATGACACAAAATGACACAAAATCACATATTGGATGCACAAGATTGGTTAAAAACCCTAATTGGATTAGAATAAGCCTAGTGAGGACGAAAATGACCTATATGTTCAACCATTGACACAAAATCACATATTGGATGCACAAGATTGGTTAAAAACCCTAATTGGATTAGAATAAGCCTAGGGAGGACTTAAATGACCTAAATGTGCAACCAACGACACAAAATCACATATTGGATGCATAAGATTGGTTAAAAACCCTAATTGTATTAAAATAAACCTAGAGAGGACGAAAATGACCTAAATGTTCTACCAATAACATAAAATGGCACAAAATCACGTATTGGATGGACAAGATTGGTTAAAAACCCTAATTGGATTAGAATAAGCCTAGGGAGGACAAAAATGACCTAAATGTGCAACCAATGACACAAAATCACATATTGGATGCACAAGATTGGTTAAAAACCCTAATTGGATTAGAATAAGCTTAGGGAGTACGAAAATGACCTAAATCTTCATCCAATGACACAAAATCACTTATTGGATGCACAAGATTGGTTAAAAACCCGAATAGGATTAGAATAAGCCTAAGGAAGCCGAAAATTACCTAAATAGGCAACCAACGACTCAAAATCACATATTGGATGCACAAGATTGGTTAAAAACCCTAACTGGATTAAAATAAACCTAGGGAGGACAAAAATGACCTAAATGTTCTACCAATGACATAAAATGGCACAAAATCACATATTGGATGCACAAGATTGGTTAAAAACCTTAATTGGATTAGAATAAGCCTAGGGAGGACGAAAATGACCTAAATGTTCAACCAATGACACATAATGACATATTGGATGCACAAGATTGGTGAAAAACCCTAATTGGATTAGAATAAGCTTAGGGAGTACGGAGATGACCTAAATGTTCATCCAAAGACACAAAATCACTTATTGGATGCACAAGATTGGTTAAAAACCCTAATTGGATTAGAATAAGCTTAGGAAGGACAAAAATGACCTAAATATTCAACCAATGATACAAAATCACTTATTGGATGCACAAGATTGGTTAAAAACCCTAATAGGATTAGAATAAGCCTAGGGACGACGAAAATGACCTAAATGTGCAACCAATAACACAAAATCACATATTTGATGCACAAGATTAGTTAAAAACCCTAATTGGATTAGAATACGCCTAAGGAGGACGAAAATGACCTAAATATTCAACCAATGACACAAAATGACACAAAATCACATATTGGATGCACAAGATTGGTTAAAAACCCTAATTGGATTAGAATAAGCCTAGTGAGGACGAAAATGACCTAAATGTTCAACCATTGACACAAAATCACATATTGGATGCACAAGATTGGTTAAAAACCCTAATTGGATTAGAATAAGCCTAGGGAGGACTTAAATGACCTAAATGTGCAACCAACGACACAAAATCACATATTGGATGCATAAGATTGGTTAAAAACCCTAATTGTATTAAAATAAACCTAGAGAGGACGAAAATGAACTAAATGTTCTACCAATAACATAAAATGGCACAAAATCACGTATTGGATGGACAAGATTGGTTAAAAACCCTAATTGGATTAGAATAAGCCTAGGGAGGACTAAAATGACCTAAATGTGCAACCAATGACACAAAATGACACAAAATCATATATTGGATGCACAAGATTGGTTAAAAACCCTAATTGGATTAGAATAAGCTTAGGTAGGACGAAAATGACCTAAATGTTCAACCAATGACACAAAATCACTTATTGGATGCACAAGATTGGTTAAAAACCCTAATAGGATTAGAATAAGCCTAGGGAGGACGAAAATGACCTAAATATGCAACCAATAACACAAAATCACATATTGGAAGCACAAGATTGGTTAAAAACCCTAATTGGATTAGAATACGCCTAGGGAGGACGAAAATGACCTAAATGTTTAACCAATGACACAAAATGACACAAAATCACATATTGGATGCACAAGATTGGTTAAAAACCCTAATTGGATTAGAATAAGCCTAGGGAGGACAAAAATGACCTAAATGTTCAACCAATGACATAAAATCACATATTGGATGCACAAGATTGGTTAAAAACCCTAATTAGATTACAATAAGCCTAGGGAGGACAAAAATGACCTAAATGTTCTACCAATGACATAAAATAGCCCAAAATCACATATTGGATGCATAAGATTGGTTAAAAACCCTAATTTGATTAGAATAAGCCTAGGGAGGACGAAAATGACCTAAATGTTCAATTAATAGCACAAAATGCCATAAAATCACATATTGGATGCACAAGATTGATTAAAAACCCTAATTGGTTTAGAATAAGCCTAGGGAGGACGAAAATGACCTAAATGTGCAACCAATGACACAAAATCACACATTGGATGCACAAGGGTTTTTAAAAACCCTAATTGGATTAGAATAAGCTTAGGCAGGTCGAAAGTGACCTAAATGTTCAACAAATGACACAAAATCACTTATTGGATGCACAAGATTGGTTAAAAACCCTAATTGGATTAGAATAAGCCTAGGGAGGACGAAAATGACGTAAATGTGCAACCAATGACACAAAATCACATATTGGATGCACAAGATTGGTTAAAAACCCTAATTGGATTAGAATAAGCTTAGGGAGTACGAAAATGACCTAAATCTTCATCCAATGACACAAAATCACTTATTGGATGCACAAGATTGGTTAAAAACCCGAATAGGATTAGAATAAGCCTAGGGAGGACGAAAATAACCTAAATAGGAAACCAACGACTCAAAATCCATATTGGATGCACAAGATTGGTTAAAAACCCTAACTGGATTAAAATAAACCTAGGGAGGACAAAAATGACCTAAATATTCTACCAATGACATAAAATGGCACAAAATCACATATTGGATGCACAAGATTGGTTAAAAACCTTAATTGGATTAGAATAAGCCTAGGGAGGACGAAAATGACCTAAATGTTCAACCAATGACACATAATGACATATTGGATGCACAAGATTGGTGAAAAACCCTAATTGGATTAGAATAAGCTTAGGGAGTACGAAAATGACCTAAATGTTCATCCAAAGACACAAAATCACTTATTGGATGCACAAGATTGGTTAAAAATCCTAATTGGATTAGAATAAGCTTATGAAGGACGAAAATGACCTAAATATTCAACCAATGATACAAAATCACTTATTGGATGCACAAGATTGGTTAAAAACCCTAATAGGATTAGAATAAGCCTAGGGACGACGAAAATGACCTAAATGTGCAACCAATAACACAAAATCACATATTGGATGCACAAGATTAGTTAAAAACCCTAATTGGATTAGAATACGCCTAGGGAGGACGAAAATGACCTAAATGTTCAACCAATGACACAAAATGACACAAAATCACATATTGGATGCACAAGATTGGTTAAAAAACATAATTGGATTAGAATAAGCATAGGGAGTACGAAAATGACCTAAATGTGCAACCAATGACACAAAATCACATAATGGATGCACAAGATTGGTTAAAAACCCTAATGGATTAGAATAAGCTTAGGGACGACGAAAATGACCTAATTGTTCAACCAATGACACAAAATCACTTATTGGATGCACAAGATTGGTTAAAAACCCTAATTGGATTAGAATAAGCCTAGGGAGGACGAAAATGACCTAAATGTGCAACCAATGACACAAAATCACATATTGGATGCACAAGATTAGTTAAAAACCCTAATTGGATTAGAATACGCCTAGGGAGGACGAAAATGACCTAAATGTTCAACCAATGACACAAAATGACACAAAATCACATATTGGATGCACAAGATTGGTTAAAAACCCTAATTGGATTAGAATAAGCCTAGTGAGGACGAAAATGACCTATATGTTCAACCATTGACACAAAATCACATATTGGATGCACAAGATTGGTTAAAAACCCTAATTGGATTAGAATAAGCCTAGGGAGGACGAAAATGACGTAAATGTGCAACCAATGACACAAAATCACATATTGGATGCACAAGATTGGTTAAAAACCCTCATTGGATTAGAATAAGCTTAGGGAGTACGAAAATGACCTAAATCTTCATCCAATTACACAAAATCACTTATTGGATGCACAAGATTGGTTAAAAACCCAAATAGGATTAGAATAAGCCTAGGGAGGACGAAAATGACCTAAATAGGCAACCAACGACTCAAAATCACATATTGGATGCACAAGATTGGTTAAAAACCCTAATTGGATTAAAATAAACCTAGGGAGGACAAAAATGACCTAAATGTTCTACCAATGACATAAAATGGCACAAAATCACATATTGGATGCACAAGATTGGTTAAAAACCTTAATTGGATTAGAATAAGCCTAGGGAGGACGAAAATGACCTAAATGTTCAACCAATGACACATAATGACATATTGGATGCACAAGATTGGTGAAAAACCCTAATTGGATTAGAATAAGCTTAGGGAGTACGAAGATGACCTAAATGTTTATCCAAAGACACAAAATCACTTATTGGATGCACAAGATTGGTTAAAAACCCTAATTGGATTAGAATAAGCTTAGGAAGGACGAAAATGACCTAAATATTCAACCAATGATACAAAATCACTTATTGGATGCACAAGATTGGTTAAAAACCCTAATAGGATTAGAATAAGCCTAGGGACGACGAAAATGACCTAAATGTGCAACCAATAACACAAAATCACATATTGGATGCACAAGATTAGTTAAAAACCCTAATTGGATTAGAATATGCGTAAGGAGGACGAAAATGACCTAAATGTTCAACCAATGACACAAAATGACACAAAATCACATATTGGATGCACAAGATTGGTTAAAAACCCTAATTGGATTAGAATAAGCCTAGTGAGGACGAAAATGACCTAAATGTTCAACCATTGACACAAAATCACATATTGGATGCACAAGATTGGTTAAAAACCCTAATTGGATTAGAATAAGCCTAGGGAGGACTTAAATGACCTAAATGTGCAACCAACGACACAAAATCACATATTGGATGCATAAGATTGGTTAAAAACCCTAATTGTATTAAAATAAACCTAGAGAGGACGAAAATGAACTAAATGTTCTACCAATAACATAAAATGGCACAAAATCACGTATTGGATGGACAAGATTGATTAAAAACCCTAATTGGATTAGAATAAGCCTAGGGAGGACTAAAATGACCTAAATGTGCAACCAATGACACAAAATGACACAAAATCACATATTGGATGCACAAGATTGGTTAAAAACCCTAATTGGATTAGAATAAGCTTAGGTAGGACGAAAATGACCTAAATGTTCAACCAATGACACAAAATCACTTATAGGATGCACAAGATTGGTTAAAAACCCTAATAGGATTAGAATAAGCCTAAGGAGGACGAAAATGACCTAAATATGCAACCAATAACACAAAATCACATATTGGATGCACAAGATTGGTTAAAAACCCTAATTGGATTAGAATACGCCTAGGGAGGACGAAAATGACCTAAATGTTTAACCAATGACACAAAATGACACAAAATCACATATTGGATGCACAAGATTGGTTAAAAACCCTAATTGGATTAGAATAAGCCTAGGGAGGACGAAAATGACCTAAATGTTCAACCAATGACACAAAATGGCACAAAATCACATATTGGATGCACATGATTAGTTAAAAACCCTAATTGGACTAGAATAAGCTTAGAGAGGACGAAAATGACCTAAATGTTCAACCAATGACACAAAATGACACAAAATCACATATTGGATGCACAAGATTGGTTAAAAAACATAATTGGATTAGAATAAGCCTAGGGAGGACGAAAATGACCTAAATGTGCAACCAATGACACAAAATCACATAATGGATGCAAAAGATTGGTTAAAAACCCTAATTGGATTAGAATAAGCTTAGGGAGGACGAAAATGACCTAAATGTTCATCCAATGACACAAAATCACTTATTGGATGCACAAGATTGGTTAAAAACCCTAATGGATTAGAATAAGCTTAAGGAGGACGAAAATTACCTAAATGTGCAACCAATAACACAAAATCACATATTGGATGCACAAGATTAGTTAAAAACCCTAATTGGATTAGAATACGCCTAGGGAGGACGAAAATGACCTAAATGTTCAACCAATGACACAAAATGACACAAAATCACATATTGGATGCACAAGATTGGTTAAAAACCCGAATAGGATTAGAATAAGCCTAGGGAGGACGAAAATGACCTAAATAGGCAACCAACGACTCAAAATCACATATTGGAAGCACAAGATTGGTTAACAACACTAATTGGATTAAAATAAACCAAGGGAGGACAAAAATGACCTAAATGTTCTACCAATAACATAAAATGGCACAAAATCACGTATTGGATGGACAAGATTGGTTAAAAACCCTAATTGGATTAGAATAAGCCTAGGGAAGACAAAAATGACCTAAATGTGCAACCAATGACACAAAATGACACAAAATCACATATTTGATGCACAAGATTGGTTAAAAACCCTAATTGGATTAGAATAAGCTTAGGTAGGACGAAAATGACCTAAATGTTCAACCAATGACACAAAATCAATTATTGGATGCACAAGATTGGTTAAAAACCCTTATAGGATTAGAATAAGCCTAGGGAGGACGAAAATGACCTAAATGTGCAACCAATAACACAAAATCCCATATTGGATGCACAAGATTAGTTAAAAACCCTAATTGGATTAGAATATGCCTAGGGAGGACGAAAATGAACTAAATGTTCAACCAATAGCACAAAATGCCATCAAAATCACATATTGGATGCACAAGATTGGTTAAAAACCCTAATTTGATTAGAATAAGCCTAGGGAGGACAAAAATGACCTAAATGTTCAACAAATAGCACAAAATTCCATAAAATCACATATTGGATGCACAAGATTGGTTAAAAACCCTAATTGGATTAGAATAAGCTTAGGGAGTACGAAAATGACCTAAATCTTCATCCAATGACACAAAATCACTTATTGGATGCACAAGATTGGTTAAAAACCCGAATAGGATTAGAATAAGCCTAGGGAGGACGAAAATGACCTAAATAGGCAACCAACGACTCAAAATCACATATTGGAAGCACAAGATTGGTTAACAACACTAATTGGATTAAAATAAACCAAGGGACGACAAAAATGACCTAAATGTTCTACCAATAACATAAAATGGCACAAAATCTCGTATTGGATGGACAAGATTGGTTAAAAACCCTAATTGGATTAGAATAAGCTTAGGGAAGACAAAAATGACCTAAATGTGCAACCAATGACACAAAATGACACAAAATCACATATTGGATGCACAAGATTGGTTAAAAACCCTAATTGGATTAGAATAAGCTTAGGTAGGACGAAAATGACCTAAATGTTCAACCAATGACACAAAATCAATTATTGGATGCACAAGATTGGTTAAAAACCCTTATAGGATTAGAATAAGCCTAGGGAGGACGAAAATGACCTAAATGTGCAACCAATAACACAAAATCACATATTGGATGCACAAGATTAGTTAAAAACCCTAATTGGATTAGAATACGCCTAGGGAGGACGAAAATGACCTAAATGTTCAACCAATGACACAAAATGACACAAAATCACATATTGGATGCACAAGAATGGTTAAAAACCCTAATTGGATTAGAATAAGCCTAGTGAGGACGAAAATGACCTATATGTTCAACCATTGACACAAAATCACATATTGGATGCACAAGATTGGTTAAAAACCCTAATTGGATTAGAATAAGCCTAGGGAGGACTTAAATGACCTAAATGTGCAACCAACGACACAAAATCACATATTGGATGCATAAGATTGGTTAAAAACCCTAATTGTATTAAAATAAACCTAGAGAGGACGAAAATGACCTAAATGTTCTACCAATAACATAAAATGGCACAAAATCACGTATTGGATGGACAAGATTGGTTAAACACCCTAATTGGATTAGAATAAGCCTAGGGAGAACAAAAATGACCTAAATGTGCAACCAATGACACAAAATGACACAAAATCACATATTAGATGCACAAGATTGGTTAAAAACCCTAATTGGATTAGAATAAGCTTAGGTAGGACGAAAATGACCTAAATGTTCAACCAATGACACAAAATCACTTATAGGATGCACAAGATTGGTTAAAAACCCTAATAGGATTAGAATAAGCCTAAGGAGGACGAAAATGACCTAAATATGCAACCAATAACACAAAATCACATATTGGATGCACAAGATTGGTTAAAAACCCTAATTGGATTAGAATACGCCTAGGGAGGACGAAAATGACCTAAATGTTTAACCAATGACACAAAATGACACAAAATCACATATTGGATGCACAAGATTGGTTAAAAACCCTAATTGGATTAGAATAAGCCTAGGGAGGACGAAAATGACCTAAATGTTCAACCAATGACACAAAATCACATATTGGATGCACAAGATTGGTTAAAAACCCTAATTAGATTAGAATAAGCTTATGGAGAACGAAAATGACCTAAATGTTCATCCAATGACACAAAATCACTTATTGGATGCACAAGATGGGTTAAAAACCCTAATTGGATTAGAATAAGCCTAGGGAGGACGAAAATGACCTAAATGTGCAACCAATAACACAAAATCACATATTGGATGCACAAGATTAGTTAAAAACCCTAATTGGATTAGAATACGCCTAGGGAGGACGAAAATGACCTAAATGTTCAACCAATGACACAAAATGACACAAAATCACATATTGGATGCACAAGAATGGTTAAAAACCCTAATTGGATTAGAATAAGCCTAGTGAGGACGAAAATGACCTATATGTTCAACCATTGACACAAAATCACATATTGGATGCACAAGATTGGTTAAAAACCCTAATTGGATTAGAATAAGCCTAGGGAGGACTTAAATGACCTAAATGTGCAACCAACGACACAAAATCACATATTGGATGCATAAGATTGGTTAAAAACCCTAATTGTATTAAAATAAACCTAGAGAGGACGAAAATGACCTAAATGTTCTACCAATAACATAAAATGGCACAAAATCACGTATTGGATGGACAAGATTGGTTAAAAACCCTAATTGGATTAGAATAAGCCTAGGGAGGACAAAAATGACCTAAATGTGCAACCAATGACACAAAATGACACAAAATCACATATTGGATGCACAAGATTGGTTAAAAACCCTAATTGGATTAGAATAAGCCTAGTGAGGACGAAAATGACCTATATGTTCAACCATTGACACAAAATCACATATTGGATGCACAAGATTGGTTAAAAACCCTAATTGGATTAGAATAAGCCTAGGGAGGACGAAAATGACGTAAATGTGCAACCAATGACACAAAATCACATATTGGATGCACAAGATTGGTTAAAAACCCTCATTGGATTAGAATAAGCTTAGGGAGTACGAAAATGACCTAAATCTTCATCCAATTACACAAAATCACTTATTGGATGCACAAGATTGGTTAAAAACCCAAATAGGATTAGAATAAGCCTAGGGAGGACGAAAATGACCTAAATAGGCAACCAACGACTCAAAATCACATATTGGATGCACAAGATTGGTTAAAAACCCTAATTGGATTAAAATAAACCTAGGGAGGACAAAAATGACCTAAATGTTCTACCAATGACATAAAATGGCACAAAATCACATATTGGATGCACAAGATTGGTTAAAAACCTTAATTGGATTAGAATAAGCCTAGGGAGGACGAAAATGACCTAAATGTTCAACCAATGACACATAATGACATATTGGATGCACAAGATTGGTGAAAAACCCTAATTGGATTAGAATAAGCTTAGGGAGTACGAAGATGACCTAAATGTTTATCCAAAGACACAAAATCACTTATTGGATGCACAAGATTGGTTAAAAACCCTAATTGGATTAGAATAAGCTTAGGAAGGACGAAAATGACCTAAATATTCAACCAATGATACAAAATCACTTATTGGATGCACAAGATTGGTTAAAAACCCTAATAGGATTAGAATAAGCCTAGGGACGACGAAAATGACCTAAATGTGCAACCAATAACACAAAATCACATATTGGATGCACAAGATTAGTTAAAAACCCTAATTGGATTAGAATATGCGTAAGGAGGACGAAAATGACCTAAATGTTCAACCAATGACACAAAATGACACAAAATCACATATTGGATGCACAAGATTGGTTAAAAACCCTAATTGGATTAGAATAAGCCTAGTGAGGACGAAAATGACCTAAATGTTCAACCATTGACACAAAATCACATATTGGATGCACAAGATTGGTTAAAAACCCTAATTGGATTAGAATAAGCCTAGGGAGGACTTAAATGACCTAAATGTGCAACCAACGACACAAAATCACATATTGGATGCATAAGATTGGTTAAAAACCCTAATTGTATTAAAATAAACCTAGAGAGGACGAAAATGAACTAAATGTTCTACCAATAACATAAAATGGCACAAAATCACGTATTGGATGGACAAGATTGATTAAAAACCCTAATTGGATTAGAATAAGCCTAGGGAGGACTAAAATGACCTAAATGTGCAACCAATGACACAAAATGACACAAAATCACATATTGGATGCACAAGATTGGTTAAAAACCCTAATTGGATTAGAATAAGCTTAGGTAGGACGAAAATGACCTAAATGTTCAACCAATGACACAAAATCACTTATAGGATGCACAAGATTGGTTAAAAACCCTAATAGGATTAGAATAAGCCTAAGGAGGACGAAAATGACCTAAATATGCAACCAATAACACAAAATCACATATTGGATGCACAAGATTGGTTAAAAACCCTAATTGGATTAGAATAAGCTTAGGGAGTACGAAAATGACCTAAATGTTCATCCAAAGACACAAAATCACTTATTGGATGCACAAGATTGGTTAAAAACCCTAATTGATTTAGAATAAGCTTATGAAGGACGAAAATGACCTAAATATTCAACCAATGATACAAAATCACTTATTGGATGCACAAGATTGGTTAAAAACCCTAATTGGATTAGAATAAGCCTAGGGAGGACGAAAATGACGTTAATGTGCAACCAATGACACAAAATCACATATTGGATGCACAAGATTGGTTAAAAACCCTAATTGGATTAGAATAAGCTTAGGGAGTACGAAAATGACCTAAATCTTCATCCAATGACACAAAATCACTTATTGGATGCACAAGATTGGTTAAAAACCCGAATAGGATTAGAATAAGCCTAGGGAGGACGAAAATGACCTAAATAGGAAACCAACGACTCAAAATCACATATTGGATGCACAAGATTGGTTAAAAACCCTAACTGGATTAAAATAAACCTAGGGAGGACAAAAATGACCTAAATATTCTACCAATGACATAAAATGGCACAAAATCACATATTGGATGCACAAGATTGGTTAAAAACCTTAATTGGATTAGAATAAGCCTAGGGAGGACGAAAATGACCTAAATGTTCAACCAATGACACATAATGACATATTGGATGCACAAGATTGGTGAAAAACCCTAATTGGATTAGAATAAGCTTAGGGAGTACGAAAATGACCTAAATGTTCATCCAAAGCCACAAAATCACTTATTGGATGCACAAGATTGGTTAAAAACCCTAATTGGATTAGAATAAGCCTAGGGACGACGAAAATGACCTAAATGTGCAACCAATAACACAAAATCACATATTGGATGCACAAGATTAGTTAAAAACCCTAATTGAATTAGAATACGCCTAGGGAGGACGAAAATGACCTAAATGTTCAACCTATGACACAAAATGACACAAAATCACATATTGGATGCACAAGATTGGTTAAAAACCCTAATTGGATTAGAATAAGCCTAGTGAGGACGAAAATGACCTATATGTTCAACCATTGACACAAAATCACATATTGGATGCACAAGATTGGTTAAAAACCCTAATTGGATTAGAATAAGCCTAGGGAGGACGAAAATGACGTAAATGTGCAACCAATGACACAAAATCACATATTGGATGCACAAGATTGGTTAAAAACCCTCATTGGATTAGAATAAGCTTAGGGAGTACGAAAATGACCTAAATCTTCATCCAATTACACAAAATCACTTATTGGATGCACAAGATTGGTTAAAAACCCAAATAGGATTAGAATAAGCCTAGGGAGGACGAAAATGACCTAAATAGGCAACCAACGACTCAAAATCACATATTGGATGCACAAGATTGGTTAAAAACCCTAATTGGATTAAAATAAACCTAGGGAGGACAAAAATGACCTAAATGTTCTACCAATGACATAAAATGGCACAAAATCACATATTGGATGCACAAGATTGGTTAAAAACCTTAATTGGATTAGAATAAGCCTAGGGAGGACGAAAATGACCTAAATGTTCAACCAATGACACATAATGACATATTGGATGCACAAGATTGGTGAAAAACCCTAATTGGATTAGAATAAGCTTAGGGAGTACGAAGATGACCTAAATGTTTATCCAAAGACACAAAATCACTTATTGGATGCACAAGATTGGTTAAAAACCCTAATTGGATTAGAATAAGCTTAGGAAGGACGAAAATGACCTAAATATTCAACCAATGATACAAAATCACTTATTGGATGCACAAGATTGGTTAAAAACCCTAATAGGATTAGAATAAGCCTAGGGACGACGAAAATGACCTAAATGTGCAACCAATAACACAAAATCACATATTGGATGCACAAGATTAGTTAAAAACCCTAATTGGATTAGAATACGCCTAGGGAGGACGAAAATGACCTAAATGTTCAACCAATGACACAAAATGACACAAAATCAAATATTGGATGCACAAGATTGGTTAAAAACCCTAATTGGATTAGAATAAGCCTAGTGAGGACGAAAATGACCTATATGTTCAACCATTGACACAAAATCACATATTGGATGCACAAGATTGGTTACAAACCCTAATTGGATTAGAATAAGCCTAGGGAGGACTTAAATGACCTAAATGTGCAACCAACGACACAAAATCACATATTGGATGCATAAGATTGGTTAAAAACCCTAATTGTATTAAAATAAACCTAGAGAGGACGAAAATGA
>JBBPBP010000001.1:41906876-41919855 GCA_037974735.1 Cicer chorassanicum
TATTGGATGCACAAGATTGGTTAAAAACCCTAATTGGATTAGAATAAGCCTAGGGACGACGAAAATGACCTAAATGTGCAACCAATAACACAAAATCACATATTGGATGCACAAGATTAGTTAAAAACCCTAATTGAATTAGAATACGCCTAGGGAGGACGAAAATGACCTAAATGTTCAACCTATGACACAAAATGACACAAAATCACATATTGGATGCACAAGATTGGTTAAAAACCCTAATTGGATTAGAATAAGCCTAGTGAGGACGAAAATGACCTATATGTTCAACCATTGACACAAAATCACATATTGGATGCACAAGATTGGTTAAAAACCCTAATTGGATTAGAATAAGCCTAGGGAGGACTTAAATGACCTAAATGTGCAACCAACGACACAAAATCACATATTGGATGCATAAGATTGGTTAAAAACCCTAATTGTATTAAAATAAACCTAGAGAGGACGAAAATGACCTAAATGTTCTACCAATAACATAAAATGGCACAAAATCACGTATTGGATGGACAAGATTGGTTAAAAACCCTAATTGGATTAGAATAAGCCTAGGGAGGACAAAAATGACCTAAATGTGCAACCAATGACACAAAATGACACAAAATCACATATTGGATGCACAAGATTGGTTAAAAACCCTAATAGGATTAGAATAAGCCAAGGGAGGACGAAAATGACCTAAATAGGCAACCAACGACTCAAAATCACATATTGGATGCACAAGATTAATTAAAAACCCAAATTGGATTAGAATAAGCTTAGGGAGTACGAAAATGACCTAAATGTTCATCCAAGGACACAAAATCACTTATTGGATGCACAAGATTGGTTAAAAACCCTAATTGGATTAGAATAAGCTTAGGAAGGACGAAAATGACCTAAATATTCAACCAATGACACAAAATCACTTATATGCACAAGATTGGTTAAAATCCCTAATAGGATTAGAATAAGCCTAGGGAGGACGAAAATGACCTAAATGTGCAACCAATAACACAAAATCACATATTGGATGCACAAGATTAGTTAAAAACCCTAATTGGATTAGAATACGCCTAGGGAGGACGAAAATGACCTAAATGTTCAACCAATGACACAAAATCACATATTGGATGCACAAGATTGGTTAAAAACCCTAATTGGATTAGAATAAGCTTAGGGAGTACGAAAATGACCTAAATGTTCATCCAAGGACACAAAATCACTTATTGGATGCACAAGATTGGTTAAAAACCCTAATTGGATTAGAATAAGCTTAGGAAGGACGAAAATGACCTAAATATTCAACCAATGATACAAAATCACTTATTGGATGCACAAGATTGGTTAAAAACCCTAATAGGATTAGAATAAGCCTAGGGACGACGAAAATGACCTAAATGTGCAACCAATAACACAAAATCACATATTGGATGCACAAGATTAGTTAAAAACCCTAATTGGATTAGAATATGCGTAAGGAGGACGAAAATGACCTAAATGTTCAACCAATGACACAAAATGACACAAAATCACATATTGGATGCACAAGATTGGTTAAAAACCCTAATTGGATTAGAATAAGCCTAGTGAGGACGAAAATGACCTAAATGTTCAACCATTGACACAAAATCACATATTGGATGCACAAGATTGGTTAAAAACCCTAATTGGATTAGAATAAGCCTAGGGAGGACTTAAATGACCTAAATGTGCAACCAACGACACAAAATCACATATTGGATGCATAAGATTGGTTAAAAACCCTAATTGTATTAAAATAAACCTAGAGAGGACGAAAATGAACTAAATGTTCTACCAATAACATAAAATGGCACAAAATCACGTATTGGATGGACAAGATTGATTAAAAACCCTAATTGGATTAGAATAAGCCTAGGGAGGACTAAAATGACCTAAATGTGCAACCAATGACACAAAATGACACAAAATCACATATTGGATGCACAAGATTGGTTAAAAACCCTAATTGGATTAGAATAAGCTTAGGTAGGACGAAAATGACCTAAATGTTCAACCAATGACACAAAATCACTTATAGGATGCACAAGATTGGTTAAAAACCCTAATAGGATTAGAATAAGCCTAAGGAGGACGAAAATGACCTAAATATGCAACCAATAACACAAAATCACATATTGGATGCACAAGATTGGTTAAAAACCCTAATTGGATTAGAATAAGCTTAGGGAGTACGAAAATGACCTAAATGTTCATCCAAAGACACAAAATCACTTATTGGATGCACAAGATTGGTTAAAAACCCTAATTGGATTAGAATAAGCCTAGTGAGGACGAAAATGACCTATATGTTCAACCATTGACACAAAATCACATATTGGATGCACAAGATTGGTTACAAACCCTAATTGGATTAGAATAAGCCTAGGGAGGACTTAAATGACCTAAATGTGCAACCAACGACACAAAATCACATATTGGATGCATAAGATTGGTTAAAAACCCTAATTGTATTAAAATAAACCTAGAGAGGACGAAAATGACCTAAATGTTCTACCAATAACATAAAATGGCACAAAATCACGTATTGGATGGACAAGATTGGTTAAAAACCCTAATTGGATTAGAATAAGCCTAGGGAGGACAAAAATGACCTAAATGTGCAACCAATGACACAAAATGACACAAAATCACATATTGGATGCACAAGATTGGTTAAAAACCCTAATTGGATTAGAATAAGCTTAGGTAGGACGAAAATGACCTAAATGTTCAACCAATGACACAAAATCACTTATAGGATGCACAAGATTGGTTAAAAACCCTAATAGCATTAGAATAAGCCTAAGGAGGACGAAAATGACCTAAATATGCAACCAATAACACAAAATCACATATTGGATGCACAAGATTGGTTAAAAACCCTAATTGGATTAGAATACGCCTAGGGAGGACGAAAATGACCTAAATGTTTAACCAATGACACAAAATGACACAACATCACATATTGGATGCACAAGATTGGTTAAAAACCCTAATTGGATTAGAATAAGCCTAGGGAGGACGAAAATGACCTAAATGTTCAACCAATGACATAAAATCACATATTGGATGCACAAGATTGGTTAAAAACCCTAATTAGATTACAATAAGCCTAGGGAGGACAAAAATGACCTAAATGTTCTACCAATGACATATAATGGCACAAAATCACATATTGGATGCACAAGATTGGTTAAAAACCCTAATTTTGATTAGAATAAGCCTAGGGAGGACGAAAATGACCTAAATGTTCAACCAATAGCACAAAATGCCATAAAATCACATATTGGATGCACAAGATTGGTTAAAGACCCTAATTGGTTTAGAATAAGCCTAGGGAGGACGAAAATGACCTAAATGTGCAACCAATGACACAAAATCACACATTGGATGCACAAGAATGGTTAAAAACCCTAATTGGATTAGAATAAGCTCAGGGAGGACGAAAGTTACCTAAATGTTCAACAAATGACACGAAATCACTTATTGGATGCACAAGATTGGTTAAAAACCCTAATTGGATTAGAATAAGCCTAGGGAGGACGAAGATGACGTAAATGTGCAACCAATGACACAAAATCACATAATGGATGCACAAGATTGGTTAAAAACCCTAATTGGATTAGAATAAGCTTAGGGAGTACGAAAATGACCTAAATCTTCATCCAATGACACATAATCACTTATTGGATGCACAAGATTGGTTAAAAACCCGAATAGGATTAGAATAAGCCTAGGGAGGACGAAAATGACCTAAATAGGCAACCAACGACTCAAAATCACATATTGGATGCACAAGATTGGTTAAAAACCCTAACTGGATTAAAATAAACCTAGGGAGGACAAAAATGACCTAAATGTTCTACCAATGACATAAAATGGCACAAAATCACATATTGGATGCACAAGATTGGTTAAAAACCTTAATTGGATTAGAATAAGCCTAGGGAGGACGAAAATGACCTAAATGTTCAACCAATGACAAATAATGACATATTGGATGCACAAGATTGGTGAAAAACCCTAATTGGATTAGAATAAGCTTAGGGAGTACAAAAATGACCTAAATGTTCATCCAAAGACACAAAATCACTTATTGGATGCACAAGATTTGTTAAAAACCCTAATTGGATTAGAATAAACTTAGGAAGGACGAAAATGACCTAAATATTCAACCAATGATACAAGATCACTTATTGGATGCACAAGATTGGTTAAAAACTCTAATAGGATTAGAATAAGCCTAGGGACGACGAAAATGACCTAAATGTGCAACCAATAACACAAAATCACATATTGGATGCACAAGATTAGTTAAATACCCTAATTGGATTAGAATACGCCTAGGGAGGACGAAAATGACCTAAATGTTCAACCAATGACACAAAATGACACAAAATCACATATTGGATGCACAAGATTGGTTAAAAACCCTAATTGGATTAGAATAAGCCTAGTGAGGACGAAAATGACCTAAATGTTCATCCGTTGACACAAAATCACATATTGGATGCACAAGATTGGTTAAAAACCCTAATTGGATTAGAATAAGCCTAGGGAGGACTTAAATGACCTAAATGTGCAACCAACGACAAAAAATCACATATTGGATGCATAAGATTGGTTAAAAACCCTAATTGTATTAAAATAAACTTAGAGAGGACGAAAATGACCTAAATGTTCTACCAATAACATAAAATGGCACAAAATCACGTATTGGATGGACAAGATTGGTTAAAAACCCTAATTGGATTAGAATAAGCCTAAAGAGGACAAAAATCACCTAAATGTGCAACCAATGACACAAAATGACACAAAATCACATATTGGATGCACAAGATTAATTAAAAACGCTAATAGGATTAGAAGAAGCTTTGGTAGGACGAAAATGACCTAAATGTTCAACCAATGACACAAAATCACTTATTGGATGCACAAGATTGGTTAAAAACCCTAATAGGATTAGAATAAGCCTAGGGAGGACGAAAATGACCTAAATATGCAACCAATAACACAAAATCACATATTGGATGCACAAGATTGGTTAAAAACCCTAATTGGATTAGAATACGCCTAGGGAGGACGAAAATGACCTAAATGTTTAACCAATCACACAAAATGACACAAAATCACATATTGGATGCACAAGATTGGTTAAAAACCCTAATTGGATTAGAATAAGCCTAGGGAGGAAGAAAATGACCTAAATGTTCAACCAATGACCTTAAATCACATATTGGATGCACAAGATTGGTTAAAAACCCTAATTAGATTACAATAAGCCTAAGGAGGACAAAAATTACCTAAATGTTCTACCAATGACATAAAATGGCACAAAATCACATATTGGATGCACAAGATTGGTTAAAAACCCTAATTTGATTAGAATAAGTCTAGGGAGGACGAAAATGACCTAAATCTTCAACCAATAGCACAAAATGCCATAAAATCACATATTGGATGCACAAGATTGGTTAAAAACCCTAATTGGTTTAGAATAAGCCTAGGGAGGACGAATATGACCTAAATGTGCCACCAATGACAGAAAATCACACATTGGTTACAAACCCTAATTGGATTAGAATAAGCTGAGGGAGGACGAAAGTTACCTAAATGTTCAACAATTGACACAAAATCACTTATTGGATGCACAAGATTGGTTAAAAACCCTAATTGGATTAGAATAAGCCTAGGGAGCACGAAAATGACGTAAATGTGCAACCAATGACACAAAATCACATATTGGATGCACAAGATTGGTTAAAAACCCTAATTGGATTAGAATAAGCTTAGGTAGTACGAAAATGACCTAAATCTTCATCCAATGACACATAATCACTTATTGGATGCACAAGATTGGTTAAAAACCCGAATAGGATTAGAATAAGCCTAGGGAGGACGAAAATGACCTAAATAGGCAACCAACGACTCAAAATCACATATTGGATGCACAAGATTGGTTAAAAACCCTAACTGGATTAAAATAAACCTAGGGAGGACAAAAATGACCTAAATGTTCTACCAATGACATAAAATGGCACAAAATCACGCATTGGATGCACAAGATTGGTTAAAAACCTTAATTGGATTAGAATAAGCCTAGGGAGGACGAAAATGACCTAAATGTTCAACCAATGACACATAATGACATATTGGTTGCACTAGATTGGTTAAAAACCCTAATTGGATTAGAATAAGCTTAGGGAGTATGAAAATGACCTAAATGTTCATCCAAGGATACAAAATCACTTATTGGATGCACAAGATTGGTTAAAAACCCTAATTGGATTAGAATATGCTTAGGAAGGACGAAAATGACCTAAATATTCAACCAATCACACAAAATCACTTACTGGATGCACAAGATTGGTTAAAAACCCTAATAGGATTAGAATAAGCCTAGGGAGGATGAAAATGACCTAAATGTGCAACCAATAACACAAAATCACATATTGGATGCACAAGATTAGTTAAAAACCCTAATTGGATTAGAATACGCCTAGGGAGGACGAAAATGACCTAAATGTTCAACCAATGACACAAAATCACATATTGGATGCACAAGATTGGTTAAAAACCCTAATTGGATTAGAATAAGCCTAGGGAGGAAGAAAATAACCTAATTGTTCAACCATTGACACAAAATCACATATTGGATGCACAAGATTGGTTAAAAACCCTAATTCGATTAGAATAAGCCTAGGGAGGACGTAAATGACCTAAATGTGCAACCAACGACACAAAATCACATATTGGATGCACAAGATTGGTTAAAAACCCTAATTGTATTAAAATAAACCTAGAGAGGACAAAAATGACCTAAATGTTCTACCAATAACATAAAATAGCACAAAATCACGTATTGGATGGACAAGATTGGTTAAAAACCCTAATTGGATTAGAATAAGCCTAGGGAGGACAAAAATGACCTTAATGTGCAACCAATGACACAAAATCACATATTGGATGCACAAGATTGGTTAAAAACCCTAATTAGATTAGAATAAGCTTAGGGAGGACGAAAATGACCTAAATAGGCAACCAACGACTCAAAATCACATATTGGAAGCACAAGATTGGGTAACAACACTAATTTGATTAAAATAAACCAAGGGAGGACAAAAATGACCTAAATGTTCTACCAATAATATAAAATGCCACAAAATCACATATTCGATGCACAAGATTGGTTAAAAACCCTAATTGGATTAGAATAAGCTTAGGTAGGACGAAAATGACCTAAATGTTCAACCAATGACACAAAATCAATTATTGGATGCACAAGATTGGTTAAAAACCCTTATAGGATTAGAATAAGCCTAGGGAGGACGAAAATGACCTAAATGTGCAACCAATAACACAAAATCCCATATTGGATGCACAAGATTAGTTAAAAACCCTAATTGGATTAGAATACGCCTAGGGAGGACGAAAATGAACTAAATGTTCAACCAATAGCACAAAATGCCATCAAATCACATATTGGATGCACAAGATTGGTTAAAAACCCTAATTGGTTTAGAATAAGCCTGGGGAGGACGAAAATGACCTAAATGTGCAACCAATGACACAAAATCACACATTGGATGCACAAGGTTGGTTAAAAACCCTAATTGGATTAGAATAAGTTTAAGGAGGATGAAAGTGACCTAAATGTTCAACAAATGACACAAAATCACTTATTGGATGCACAAGATTGGTTAAAAACCCTAATTGGATTAGAATAAGCCTAGGGAGGACGAAAATGACGTAAATGTGCAACCAATGACACAAAATCACATATTGGATGCACAAGATTGGTTAAAAACCCTCATTGGATTAGAATAAGCTTAGGGAGTACGAAAATGACCTAAATCTTCATCCAATGACACAAAAGCACTTATTGGATGCACAAGATTGGTTAAAAACCCAAATACGATTAGAATAAGCCTAGGGAGGACGAAAATGACCTAAATAGGCAACCAACGACTCAAAATCACATATTGGATGCACAAGATTGGTTAAAAACCCTAATTGGATTAAAATAAACCTAGGTTGGACAAAAATGACCTAAATGATCTACCAATAACATAAAATGGCACAAAATCACGTATTGAATGGACAAGATTGGTTAAAAACCCTAATTGGATTAGAATAAGCCTAGGGAGGACAAAAATGACCTAAATGTGCAACCAATGACACAAAATGACACAAAATCACATATTGGATGCACAAGATTGGTTAAAAATCCTAATAGGATTAGAATAAGCCAAGGGAGGACGAAAATGACCTAAATAGGCAACCAACGACTCAAAATCACATATTGGATGCACAAGATTGGTTAAAAACTCTAATTGGATTAGAATAAGCTTAGGGAGTACGAAAATGACCTAAATGTTCATCCAAGGACACAAAATCACTTATTGGATGCACAAGATTGGTTAAAAACCCTAATTGGATTAGAATAAGCTTAGGAAGGACGAAAATGACCTAAATGTTCAACCAATGACACAAAATCACTTATATGCACAAGAATTGTTAAAATCCCTAATAGGATTAGAATAAGCCTAGGGAGGAGGAAAATGACCTAAATATGCAACCAATAACACAAAATCACATATTGGATGCCCAAGATTGGTTAAAAACCCTAATTGGATTAGAATACGCCTAGGGAGGACGAAAATGACCTAAATGTTTAACCAATCACACAAAATGACACAAAATCACATATTGGATTCACAAGATTGGTTAAAAACCCTAATTGGATTAGAATAAGCCTAGCGAGGAAGAAAATGACCTAAATGTTCAACCAAGACATAAAATCACATATTGGATGCACAAGATTGGTTAAAAACCCTAATTAGATTACAATAAGCCTAGAGAGGACTTAAATGACCTAAATGTGCAACCAACGACACAAAATCACATATTGGATGCATAAGATTGGTTAAAAACCCTAATTGTATTAAAATAAACTTAGAGAGGACGAAAATGACCTAAATGTTCTACCAATAACATAAAATGGCACAAAATCACATATTGGATGCACAAGATTGGTTAAAAACCCTAATTGGATTAGAATAAACTTAGGAAGGACGAAAATGACCTAAATATTCAACCAATGATACAAGATCACTTATTGGATGCACAAGATTGGTTAAAAACTCTAATAGGATTAGAATAAGCCTAGAGACGACGAAAATGACCTAAATGTGCAACCAATAACACAAAATCACATATTGGATGCACAAGATTAGTTAAAAACCCTAATTGGATTAGAATACGCCTAGGGAGGACGAAAATCACCTAAATGTTCAACCAATGACACAAAATGACACAAAATCACATATTGGATGCACAAGATTGGTTAAAAACCCTAATTGGATTAGAATAAGCCTAGTGAGGAAGAAAATGACCTAAATGTTCATCCGTTGACACAAAATCACATATTGGATGCACAAGATTGGTTAAAAACCCTAATTGGATTAGAATAAGCCTAGGGAGGACTTAAATGACCTAAATGTGCAACCAACGACACAAAATCACATATTGGATGCATAAGATTGGTTAAAAACCCTAATTGTATTAAAATAAACTTAGAGAGGACGAAAATGACCTAAATGTTCTACCAATAACATAAAATGGCACAAAATCACATATTGGATGGACAAGATTGGTTAAAAACCCTAATTGGATTAGAATAAGCCTAAAGAGGACAAAAATCACCTAAATGTGCAACCAATGACACAAAATGACACAAAATCACATATTGGATGCACAAGATTGGTTAAAAACGCTAATAGGATTAGAAGAAGCTTTGGTAGGACGAAAATGACCTAATTGTTCAACCAATGACACAAAATCACTTATTGGATGCACAAGATTGGTTAAAAACCCTAATAGGATTAGAATAAGCCTAGGGAGGACGAAAATGACCTAAATATGCAACCAATAACACAAAATCACATATTGGATGCACAAGATTGGTTAAAAACCCTAATTGGATTAGAATAAGCTTAGGGAGTACGAAAATGACCTAAATGTTCATCCAAGGACACAAAATCACTTATTGGATGCACAAGATTGGTTAAAAACCCTAATTGGATTAGAATAAGCTTAGGAAGGACGAAAATGACCTAAATATTCAACGAATGACACAAAATCACTTATATGCACAAGATTGGTTAAAATCCCTAATAGGATTAGAATAAGCCTAGGGAGGACGAAAATGACCTAAATGTGCAATCAATAACACAAAATCACATATTGGATGCACAAGATTAGTTAAAAACCCTAATTGGATTAGAATACGCCTAGGGAGGACGAAAATGACCTAAATGTTCAACCAATGACACAAAATGACACAAAATCACATATTGGATGCACAAGATTGGTTAAAAACCCGAATAGGATTAGAATAAGCCTAGGGAGGACGAAAATGACCTAAATAGGCAACCAACGACTCAAAATCACATATTGGAAGCACAAGATTGGTTAACAACACTAATTGGATTAAAATAAACCAAGGGAGGACAAAAATGACCTAAATGTTCTACCAATAACATAAAATGGCACAAAATCACGTATTGGATGGACAAGATTGGTTAAAAACCCTAATTGGATTAGAATAAGCCTAGGGAAGACAAAAATGACCTAAATGTGCAACCAATGACACAAAATGACACAAAATCACATATTGGATGCACACGATTGGTTAAAAACCCTAATTGGATTAGAATAAGCTTAGGTAGGACGAAAATGACCTAAATGTTCAACCAATGACACAAGATCAATTATTGGATGCACAAGATTGGTTAAAAACCCTTATAGGATTAGAATAAGCCTAGGGAGGACGAAAATGACCTAAATGTGCAACCAATAACACAAAATCCCATATTGGATGCACAAGATTAGTTAAAAACCCTAATAGGATTAGAATAAGCCTAGGGAGGATGAAAATGACCTAAATGTGCAACCAATAACACAAAATCACATATTGGATGCACAAGATTAGTTAAAAACCCTAATTGGATTAGAATACGCCTAGGGAGGACGAAAATGACCTAAATGTTCAACAAATGACACAAAATCACATATTGGATGCACAAGATTGGTTAAAAACCCTAATTGGATTAGAATAAGCCTAGGGAGGAAGAAAATGACCTAATTGTTCAACCATTGACACAAAATCTCATTTTGGATGCACAAGATTGGTTAAAAACCCTAATTCGATTAGAATAAGCCTAGGGAGGACGTAAATGACCTAAATGTGCAACCAACGACACAAAATCACATATTGGATGCACAAGATTGGTTAAAATCCCTAATTGTATTTAAATAAACCTAGAGAGGACGAAAATGACCTAAATGTTCTACCAATAACATAAAATAGCACAAAATCACGTATTGGATGGACAAGATTGGTTAAAAACCCTAATTGGATTAGTATAAGCCTAGGGAGGACAAAAATGACCTAAATGTGCAACCAATGACACAAAATCACATATTGGATGCACAAGATTGGTTAAAAACCCTAATTGGATTAGAATAAGCTTAGGGAGTACGAAAATGACCTAAATCTTCATCTAATGATACAAAATCACTTATTGGATGCACAAGATTGGTTAAAAAACCGAATAGGATTAGAATAAGCCTAGGGAGGACGAAAATGACCTAAATAGGCAACCAACGACTCAAAATCACATATTGGAAGCACAAGATTGGTTAACAACACTAATTGGATTAAAATAAACCAAGGGAGGACAAAAATGACGTAAATGTTCTACCAATAACATAAAATGGCACAAAATCACGTATTGGATGGACAAGATTGGTTAAAAACCCTAATTGGATTAGAATAAGCCTAGGGAAGACAAAAATGACCTAAATGTGCAACCAATGACACAAAATCACATATTCGATGCACAAGATTGGTTAAAAACCCTAATTGGATTAGAATAAGCTTAGGGAGTACGAAAATGACCTAAATCTTCATCCAATGACACATAATCACTTATTGGATGCACAAGATTGGTTAAAAACCCGAATAGGATTAGAATAAGCCTAGGGAGGACGAAAATGACCTAAATAGGCAACCAACGACTCAAAATCACATATTGGATGCACAAGATTGGTTAAAAACTCTAACTGGATTAAAATAAACCTAGGGAGGACAAAAATGACCTAAATGTTCTACCAATGACATAAAATGGCACAAAATCACGCATTGGATGCACAAGATTGGTTAAAAACCTTAATTGGATTAGAATAAGCTTAGGGAGTATGAAAATGACCTAAATGTTCATCCAAGGATACAAAATCACTTATTGGATGCACAAGATTGGTTAAAAACCCTAATTGGATTAGAATAAGCTTAGGAAGGACGAAAATGACCTAAATATTCAACCAATCACACAAAATATCTTATTGGATGCACCAGATAGGTTAAAAACCCTAATAGGATTAGAATAAGCCTAGGGAGGATGAAAATGACCTAAATGTGCAACCAATAACACAAAATCACATATTGGATGCACAAGATTAGTTAAAAACCCTAATTGGATTAGAATACGCCTAGGGAGGACGAAAATGACCTAAATGTTCAACAAATGACACAAAATCACATATTGGATGCACAAGATTGGTTAAAAACCCTAATTGGATTAGAATAAGCCTAGGGAGGAAGAAAATGACCTAATTGTTCAACCATTGACACAAAATCACATTTTGGATGCACAAGATTGGTTAAAAACCCTAATTCGATTAGAATAAGCCTAGGGAGGACGTAAATGACCTAAATGTGCAACCAACGACACAAAATCACATATTGGATGCACAAGATTGGTTAAAATCCCTAATTGTATTAAAATAAACCTAGAGAGGACGAAAATGACCTAAATGTTCTACCAATAACATAAAATAGCACAAAATCACGTATTGGATGGACAAGATTGGTTAAAAACCCTAATTGGATTAG
>JBBPBP010000001.1:41922832-41943492 GCA_037974735.1 Cicer chorassanicum
AAGGACGAAAATGACCTAAATATTCAACCAATGACACAAAATCACTTATATGCACAAGATTGGTTAAAATCCCTAATAGGATTAGAATAAGCCTAGGGAGGACGAAAATGACCTAAATGTGCAACCAATAACACAAAATCACATATTGGATGCACAAGATTAGTTAAAAACCCTAATTGGATTAGAATACGCCTAGGGAGGACGAAAATGACCTAAATGTTCAACCAATGACACAAAATCACATATTGGATGCACAAGATTGGTTAAAAACCCTAATTGGATTAGAATAAGCTTAGGGAGTACGAAAATGACCTAAATGTTCATCCAAGGACACAAAATCACTTATTGGATGCACAAGATTGGTTAAAAACCCTAATTGGATTAGAATAAGCTTAGGAAGGACGAAAATGACCTAAATATTCAACGAATGACACAAAATCACTTATATGCACAAGATTGGTTAAAATCCCTAATAGGATTAGAATAAGCCTAGGGAGGACGAAAATGACCTAAATGTGCAATCAATAACACAAAATCACATATTGGATGCACAAGATTAGTTAAAAACCCTAATTGGATTAGAATACGCCTAGGGAGGACGAAAATGACCTAAATGTTCAACCAATGACACAAAATGACACAAAATCACATATTGGATGCACAAGATTGGTTAAAAACCCTAATTGGATTAGAATAAGCCAAGGGAGGACGAAAATGACCTTAATGTGCAACCACTGACACAAAATCACATATTGGATGCAAAAGATTGGTTAAAAACCCTAATTGGAATAGAATAAGCCTAGGGAGGACGAAAATGACGTAAATGTTCTACCAATGACACAAAATGACACAAAATCACATATTGGATGCACAAGATTGGTTAAAAACCCTAATTGGATTAGAATAAGCCTAGGGAGGACGAAAATGACGTAAATGTGCAACCAATGACACAAAATCACATATTGGATGCACAAGATTGGTTAAAAACCCTAATTGGATTAGAATAAGCTTAGGGAGTACGAAAATAACCTAAATCTTCATCCAATGACACAAAATCACTTATTGGATGCACAAGATTGGTTAAAAACCCGAATAGGATTAGAATAAGCCTAGGGAGGACGAAAATGACCTAAATAGGAAACCAACGACTCAAAATCACATATTGGAAGCACAAGATTGGTTAACAACACTAATTGGATTAAAATAAACCAAGGGAGGACAAAAATGACCTAAATGTTCTACCAATAACATAAAATGGCATAAATCACGTATTGGATGGACAAGATTGGTTAAAAACCCTAATTGGATTAGAATAAGCCTAGGGAAGACAAAAATGACCTAAATGTTCTACCAATAACATAAAATGGCACAAAATCACGTATTGGATGGACAAGATTGGTTAAAAACCCTAATTGGATTAGAATAAGCCTAGGGAGGACAAAAATGACCTAAATGTGCAACCAATGACACAAAATGACACAAAATCACATATTGGATGCACAAGATTGGTTAAAAACCCTAATAGGATTAGAATAAGCCAAGGGAGGATGAAAATGACCTAAATAGGCAACCAACGACTCAAAATCACATATTGGATGCACAAGATTAATTAAAAACCCTAATTGGATTAGAATAAGCTTAGGGAGTACGAAAATGACCTAAATGTTCATCCAAGGACACAAAATCACTTATTGGATGCACAAGATTGGTTAAAAACCCTAATTGGATTATAATAAGCTTAGAAAGGACGAAAATGACCTAAATATTCAACCAATGACACAAAATCACTTATATGCACAAGATTGGTTAAAATCCCTAATAGGATTAGAATAAGCCTAGGGAGGACGAAAATGACCTAAATGTGCAACCAATAACACAAAATCACATATTGGATGCACAAGATTAGTTAAAAACCCTAATTGGATTAGAATACGCCTAGGGAGGACGAAAATGACCTAAATGTTCAACCAATGACACAAAATCACATATTGGATGCACAAGATTGGTTAAAAACCCTAATTGGATTAGAATAAGCTTAGGGAGTACGAAAATGACCTAAATGTTCATCCAAGGACACAAAATCACTTATTGGATGCACAAGATTGGTTAAAAACCCTAATTGGATTAGAATAAGCTTAGGAAGGACGAAAATGACCTAAATATTCAACGAATGACACAAAATCACTTATATGCACAAGATTGGTTAAAATCCCTAATAGGATTAGAATAAGCCTAGGGAGGACGAAAATGACCTAAATGTGCAATCAATAACACAAAATCACATATTGGATGCACAAGATTAGTTAAAAACCCTAATTGGATTAGAATACGCCTAGGGAGGACGAAAATGACCTAAATGTTCAACCAATGACACAAAATGACACAAAATCACATATTGGATGCACAAGATTGGTTAAAAACCCGAATAGGATTAGAATAAGCCTAGGGAGGACGAAAATGACCTAAATAGGCAACCAACGACTCAAAATCACATATTGGAAGCACAAGATTGGTTAACAACACTAATTGGATTAAAATAAACCAAGGGAGGACAAAAATGACCTAAATGTTCTACCAATAACATAAAATGGCACAAAATCACGTATTGGATGGACAAGATTGGTTAAAAACCCTAATTGGATTAGAATAAGCCTAGGGAAGACAAAAATGACCTAAATGTGCAACCAATGACACAAAATGACACAAAATCACATATTTGATGCACAAGATTGGTTAAAAACCCTAATTGGATTAGAATAAGCTTAGGTAGGACGAAAATGACCTAAATGTTCAACCAATGACACAAAATCAATTATTGGATGCACAAGATTGGTTAAAAACCCTTATAGGATTAGAATAAGCCTAGGGAGGACGAAAATGACCTAAATGTGCAACCAATAACACAAAATCCCATATTGGATGCACAAGATTAGTTAAAAACCCTAATTGGATTAGAATATGCCTAGGGAGGACGAAAATGAACTAAATGTTCAACCAATAGCACAAAATGCCATCAAAATCACATATTGGATGCACAAGATTGGTTAAAAACCCTAATTTGATTAGAATAAGCCTAGGGAGGACAAAAATGACCTAAATGTTCAACAAATAGCACAAAATTCCATAAAATCACATATTGGATGCACAAGATTGGTTAAAAACCCTAATTGGATTAGAATAAGCTTAGGGAGTACGAAAATGACCTAAATCTTCATCCAATGACACAAAATCACTTATTGGATGCACAAGATTGGTTAAAAACCCGAATAGGATTAGAATAAGCCTAGGGAGGACGAAAATGACCTAAATAGGCAACCAACGACTCAAAATCACATATTGGAAGCACAAGATTGGTTAACAACACTAATTGGATTAAAATAAACCAAGGGACGACAAAAATGACCTAAATGTTCTACCAATAACATAAAATGGCACAAAATCTCGTATTGGATGGACAAGATTGGTTAAAAACCCTAATTGGATTAGAATAAGCTTAGGGAAGACAAAAATGACCTAAATGTGCAACCAATGACACAAAATGACACAAAATCACATATTGGATGCACAAGATTGGTTAAAAACCCTAATTGGATTAGAATAAGCTTAGGTAGGACGAAAATGACCTAAATGTTCAACCAATGACACAAAATCAATTATTGGATGCACAAGATTGGTTAAAAACCCTTATAGGATTAGAATAAGCCTAGGGAGGACGAAAATGACCTAAATGTGCAACCAATAACACAAAATCCCATATTGGATGCACAAGATTAGTAAAAAAAAGCCTAATTGGATTAGAATACGCCTTGGGAGGACGAAAATGACCTAAATGTTCAACCAATGACACAAAATGACACAAAATCACATATTGGATGCACAAGATTGGTTAAAAACCCTAATTGGATTAGAATAAGCCTAGGGAGGACGAAAATGACCTAAATGTTCAACTAGTGACACAAAATCACATATTGGATGCACAAGATTGGTTAAAGACCCTAATTGTATTAAAATAAACCTAGAAAGGACGAAAATGACCTAATTGTTCTACCAATGACATAAAATGGCACAAAATCACATATTGGATGCACAAGATTGGTTAAAAACCCTAATTGGTTTAGAATAAGCCTAGGGAGGACGAAAATGACCTAAATGTGCAACCAATGACACAAAATCACACATTGGATGCACAAGGTTGGTTAAAAACCCTAATTGGATTAGAATAAGCTTAGGGAGGACGAAAGTGACCTAAATGTTCAACAAATGACACAAAATCACTTATTGGATGCACAAGATTGGTTAAAAACCCTAATTGGATTAGAATAAGCCTAGGGAGGACGAAAATGACGTAAATGTGCAACCAATGACACAAAATCACATATTGGATGCACAAGATTGGTTAAAAACCCTAATTGGATTAGAATAAGCTTAGGGAGTACGAAAATGACCTAAATCTTCATCCAATGACACAAAATCACTTATTGGATGCACAAGATTGGTTAAAAACCCGAATAGGGTTAGAATAAGCCTAGGGAGGACGAAAATGACCTAAATAGGAAACCAACGACTCAAAATCACATATTGGAAGCACAAGATTGGTTAACAACACTAATTGGATTAAAATAAACCAAGGGAGGACAAAAATGACCTAAATGTTCTACCAATAACATAAAATGGCACAAAATCACGTATTGGATGGACAAGATTGGTTAAAAACCCTAATTGGATTAGAATAAGCCTAGGGAAGACAAAAATGACCTAAATGTTCTACCAATAACATAAAATGGCACAAAATCACGTATTGGATGGACAAGATTGGTTAAAAACCCTAATTGGATTAGAATAAGCCTAGGGAGGACAAAAATGACCTAAATGTGCAACCAATGACACAAAATGACACAAAATCACATATTGGATGCACAAGATTGGTTAAAAACCCTAATAGGATTAGAATAAGCCAAGGGAGGACGAAAATGACCTAAATAGGCAACCAACGACTCAAAATCACATATTGGATGCACAAGATTAATTAAAAACCCAAATTGGATTAGAATAAGCTTAGGGAGTACGAAAATGACCTAAATGTTCATCCAAGGACACAAAATCACTTATTGGATGCACAAGATTGGTTAAAAACCCTAATTGGATTAGAATAAGCTTAGGAAGGACGAAAATGACCTAAATATTCAACCAATGACACAAAATCACTTATATGCACAAGATTGGTTAAAATCCCTAATAGGATTAGAATAAGCCTAGGGAGGACGAAAATGACCTAAATGTGCAACCAATAACACAAAATCACATATTGGATGCACAAGATTAGTTAAAAACCCTAATTGGATTAGAATACGCCTAGGGAGGACGAAAATGACCTAAATGTTCAACCAATGACACAAAATGACACAAAATCACATATTGGATGCACAAGATTGGTTAAAAACCCTAATTGGATTAGAATAAGCCTAGGGAGGACGAAAATGACCTTAATGTGCAACCACTGACACAAAATCACATATTGGATGCAAAAGATTGGTTAAAAACCCTAATTGGATTAGAATAAGCCTAGGGAGGACGAAAATGACGTAAATGTTCTACCAATGACACAAAATGACACAAAATCACATATTGGATGCACAAGATTGGTTAAAAACCCTAATTGGATTAGAATAAGCCTAGGGAGGACGAAAATGACGTAAATGAGCAACCAATGACACAAAATCACATATTGGATGCACAAGATTGGTTAAAAACCCTAATTGGATTAGAATAAGCTTAGGGAGTACGAAAATGACCTAAATCTTCTTCCAATGACACAAAATCACTTATTGGATGCACAAGATTGGTTAAAAACCCGAATAGGATTAGAATAAGCCTAGAGAGGACGAAAATGACCTAAATAGGAAACCAACGACTCAAAATCACATATTGGAAGCACAAGATTGGTTAACAACACTAATTGGATTAAAATAAACCAAGGGAGGACAAAAATGACCTAAATGTTCTTCCAATAACATAAAATGGCACAAAATCACGTATTGGATGGACAATATTGGTTAAAAACCCTAATTGGATTAGAATAAGCCTAGGGAAGACAAAAATGACCTAAATGTGCAACCAATGACACAAAATGACACAAAATCACATATTGGATGCACAAGATTGGTTAAAAACCCTAATTGGATTAGAATAAGCTTAGGTAGGACGAAAATGACCTAAATGTTCAACCAATGACACAAAATCAATTATTGGATGCACAAGATTGTTTAAAAACCCTTATAGGATTAGAATAAGCCTAGGGAGGACGAAAATGACCTAAATGTGCAACCAATAACACAAAATCCCATATTGGATGCACAAGATTAGTTAAAAACCCTAATTGGATTAGAATACGCCTAGGGAGGACGAAAATGAACTAAATGTTCAACCAATAGCACAAAATGCCATCAAAAATCACATATTGGATGCACAAGATTGGTTAAAAACCCTAATTGGATTAGAATAAGCCTAGGGAGGACGAAAATGAACTAAATGTCCAACCAATGACACAAAATCACATATTGGATGCACAAGATTGGTTAAAACCCTAATTGAATTAGAATAAGCTTAGGAAGGACGAAAATGACCTAAATATTCAACCAATGACACAAAATCACTTATTGGATGCACAAGTTTGGTTAAAAACCCTAATAGGATTAGAATAAGCCTAGGGAGGACGAAAATGACCTAAATGAGCAACCAATGACACAAAATCACATATTGGATGCACAAGATTAGTAAAAAAAGCCTAATTGGATTAGAATACGCCTTGGGAGGACGAAAATGACCTAAATGTTCAACCAATGACACAAAATCACATATTGGATGCACAAGATTGGTTAAAAACCCTAATTGGATTAGAATAAGCCTAGGGAGGACGAAAATGACCTAAATGTTCAACTAGTGACACAAAATCACAAATTGGATGCACAAGATTGGTTAAAGACCCTAATTGTATTAAAATAAACCTAGACAGGACGAAAATGACCTAATTGTTCTACCAATGACACAAAATGACACAAAATCACATATTGGATGCACAAGATTGGTTAAAAACCCTAATTAGATTAGAATAAGCCTAGGGAGGACGAAAATGACCTAAATGTTCAACCAATGACACAAAATCACATATTGGATGCACAAGATTGGTTAAAAACCCTAATTGGATTAGAATAAGCCTAGGGAGGACGAAAATGACCTAAATGTGCAACCAATAACACAAAATCCCATATTGGATGCACAAGATTAGTTAAAAACCCTAATTGGATTAGAATACGCCTAGGGAGGACGAAAATGAACTAAATGTTCAACCAATAGCACAAAATGCCATCAAATCACATATTGGATGCACAAGATTGGTTAAAAACCCTAATTGGTTTAGAATAAGCCTAGGGAGGACGAAAATGACCTAAATGTGCAACCAATGACACAAAATCACACATTGGATGCACAAGGTTGGTTAAAAACCCTAATTGGATTAGAATAAGCTTAGGTAGGACGAAAATGACCTAAATGTTCAACCAATGACACAAAATCAATTATTGGATGCACAAGATTGGTTAAAAACCCTTATAGGATTAGAATAAGCCTAGGGAGGACGAAAATGACCTAAATGTGCAACCAATAACACAAAATCCCATATTGGATGCACAAGATTAGTTAAAAACCCTAATTGGATTAGAATATGCCTAGGGAGGACGAAAATGAACTAAATGTTCAACCAATAGCACAAAATGCCATCAAAATCACATATTGGATGCACAAGATTGGTTAAAAACCCTAATTTGATTAGAATAAGCCTAGGGAGGACAAAAATGACCTAAATGTTCAACAAATAGCACAAAATTCCATAAAATCACATATTGGATGCACAAGATTGGTTAAAAACCCTAATTGGATTAGAATAAGCTTAGGGAGTACGAAAATGACCTAAATCTTCATCCAATGACACAAAATCACTTATTGGATGCACAAGATTGGTTAAAAACCCGAATAGGATTAGAATAAGCCTAGGGAGGACGAAAATGACCTAAATAGGCAACCAACGACTCAAAATCACATATTGGAAGCACAAGATTGGTTAACAACACTAATTGGATTAAAATAAACCAAGGGACGACAAAAATGACCTAAATGTTCTACCAATAACATAAAATGGCACAAAATCTCGTATTGGATGGACAAGATTGGTTAAAAACCCTAATTGGATTAGAATAAGCTTAGGGAAGACAAAAATGACCTAAATGTGCAACCAATGACACAAAATGACACAAAATCACATATTGGATGCACAAGATTGGTTAAAAACCCTAATTGGATTAGAATAAGCTTAGGTAGGACGAAAATGACCTAAATGTTCAACCAATGACACAAAATCAATTATTGGATGCACAAGATTGGTTAAAAACCCTTATAGGATTAGAATAAGCCTAGGGAGGACGAAAATGACCTAAATGTGCAACCAATAACACAAAATCCCATATTGGATGCACAAGATTAGTAAAAAAAAGCCTAATTGGATTAGAATACGCCTTGGGAGGACGAAAATGACCTAAATGTTCAACCAATGACACAAAATGACACAAAATCACATATTGGATGCACAAGATTGGTTAAAAACCCTAATTGGATTAGAATAAGCCTAGGGAGGACGAAAATGACCTAAATGTTCAACTAGTGACACAAAATCACATATTGGATGCACAAGATTGGTTAAAGACCCTAATTGTATTAAAATAAACCTAGAAAGGACGAAAATGACCTAATTGTTCTACCAATGACATAAAATGGCACAAAATCACATATTGGATGCACAAGATTGGTTAAAAACCCTAATTGGTTTAGAATAAGCCTAGGGAGGACGAAAATGACCTAAATGTGCAACCAATGACACAAAATCACACATTGGATGCACAAGGTTGGTTAAAAACCCTAATTGGATTAGAATAAGCTTAGGGAGGACGAAAGTGACCTAAATGTTCAACAAATGACACAAAATCACTTATTGGATGCACAAGATTAGTTAAAAACCCTAATTGGATTAGAATAAGCCTAGGGAGGACGAAAATGACGTAAATGTGCAACCAATGACACAAAATCACATATTGGATGCACAAGATTGGTTAAAAACCCTCATTGGATTAGAATAAGCTTAGGGAGTACGAAAATGACCTAAATCTTCATCCAATGACACAAAATCACTTATTGGATGCACAAGATTGGTTAAAAACCCAAATAGGATTAGAATAAGCCTAGGGAGGACGAAAATGACCTAAATAGGCAACTAACGACTCAAAATCACATATTGGATGCACAAGATTGGTTAAAAACCCTAATTGGATTAAAATAAACCTAGGGAGGACAAAAATGACCTAAATGTTCTACCAATAACATAAAATGGCACAAAATCACGTATTGGATGGACAAGATTGGTTAAAAACCCTAATTGGATTAGAATAAGCCTAGGGAGGACAAAAATGACCTAAATGTGCAACCAATGACACAAAATGACACAAAATCACATATTGGATGCACAAGATTGGTTAAAAACCCTAATAGGATTAGAATAAGCCAAGGGAGGACGAAAATGACCTAAATAGGCAACCAACGACTCAAAATCACATATTGGATGCACAAGATTAATTAAAAACCCTAATTGGATTAGAATAAGCTTAGGGAGTACGAAAATGACCTAAATGTTCATCCAAGGACACAAAATCACTTATTGGATGCACAAGATTGGTTAAAAACCCTAATTGGATTAGAATAAGCTTAGGAAGGACGAAAATGACCTAAATATTCAACCAATGATACAAAATCACTTATTGGATGCACAAGATTGGTTAAAAACCCTAATAGGATTAGAATAAGCCTAGGGTGGACGAAAATGACCTAAATGTGCAACCAATAACACAAAATCACATATTGGATGCACAAGATTGGTTAAAAACCCTAATTGGATTAGAATACGCCTAGGGAGGACGAAAATGACCTAAATGTTTAACCAATGAGACAAAATGACACAAAATCACATATTGGATGCAAAAGATTGGTTAAAAACCCTAATTGGATTAGAATAAGCCTATGGAGGACGAAAATGACCTAAATGTTCAACCAATGACATAAAATCACATATTGGATGCACAAGATTGGTTAAAAACCCTAATTAGATTAGAATAAGCCTAGGGAGGACAAAAATCACCTAAATGTTCTACCAATGGCATAAAATGGCACAAAATCACATATTGGATGCAAAATATTGGTTAAAAACCCTAATTTGATTAGAATAAGCCTAGGGAGGACGAAAATGACCTAAATGTTCAACCAATAGCACAAAATGCCATAAAATCACATATTGGATGCACAAGATTGGTTAAAAACCTTAATTGGTTTAGAATAAGCCTAGGGAGGACGAAAATGACCTAAATGTTCAACCAATGACACATAATGACATATTGGATGCACAAGATTGGTTAAAACCCCTAATTGGATTAGAATAAGCTTAGGGAGTACGAAAATGACCTAAATGTTCATCCAAGGACACAAAATCACTTATTGGATGCACAAGATTGGTTAAAAACCCTAATTGGATTAGAATAAGCTTAGGAAGGACGAAAATGACCTAAATATTCAACCAATGATACAAAATCACTTATTGGATGCACAAGATTGGTTAAAAACCCTAATAGGATTAGAATAAGCCTAAGGAGGACGAAAATGACCTAAATGTGCAACCAACAACAGAAAATCACATATTGGATGCACAAGATTAGTTAAAAACCCTAATTGGATTAGAATACGCATAGGGAGGACGAAAATGACCTAAATGTTCAACCAATGACACAAAATGACACAAAATCACATATTGGATGCACAAGATTGGTTAAAAACCCTAATTGGATTAGAATAAGCCTAGGGAGGACGAAAATGACCTAAATGTTCAACTAGTGACACAAAATCACATATTGGATGCACAAGATTGGTTAAAAACCCTAATTGGATTAGAATAAGCCTAGGGAGGACGAAAATGAACTAAATGTCCAACTAATGACACAAAATCACATATTGGATGCACAAGATTGGTTAAAACCCTAATTGAATTAGAATAAGCTTAGGAAGGACGAAAATGACCTAAATATTCAACCAATGACACAAAATCACTTATTGGATGCACAAGTTTGGTTAAAAACCCTAATAGGATTAGAATAAGCCTAGGGAGGACGAAAATGACCTAAATGAGCAACCAATGACACAAAATCACATATTGGATGCACAAGATTAGTAAAAAAAGCCTAATTGGATTAGAATACGCCTTGGGAGGACGAAAATGACCTAAATGTTCAACCAATGACACAAAATGACACAAAATCACATATTGGATGCACAAGATTGGTTAAAAACCCTAATTGGATTAGAATAAGCCTAGGGAGGACGAAAATGACCTAAATGTTCAACTAGTGACACAAAATCACAAATTGGATGCACAAGATTGGTTAAAGACCCTAATTGTATTAAAATAAACCTAGACAGGACGAAAATGACCTAATTGTTCTACCAATGACACAAAATGACACAAAATCACATATTGGATGCACAAGATTGGTTAAAAACCCTAATTAGATTAGAATAAGCCTAGGGAGGACGAAAATGACCTAAATGTTCAACCAATGACACAAAATCACATATTGGATGCACAAGATTGGTTAAAAACCCTAATTGGATTAGAATAAGCCTAGGGAGGACGAAAATGACCTAAATGTGCAAGCAATAACACAAAATCCCATATTGGATGCACAAGATTAGTTAAAAACCCTAATTGGATTAGAATACGCCTAGGGAGGACGAAAATGAACTAAATGTTCAACCAATAGCACAAAATTCCATCAAAAATCACATATTGGATGCACAAGATTGGTTAAAAACCCTAATTGGATTAGAATAAGCCTAGAGAGGACGAAAATGAACTAAATGTCCAACCAATGACACAAAATCACATATTGGATGCACAAGATTGGTTAAAACCCTAATTGAATTAGAATAAGCTTAGGAAGGACGAAAATGACCTAAATATTCAACCAATGACACAAAATCACTTATTGGATGCACAAGTTTGGTTAAAAACCCTAATAGGATTAGAATAAGCCTAGGGAGGACGAAAATGACCTAAATGAGCAACCAATGACACAAAATCACATATTGGATGCACAAGATTAGTAAAAAAAGCCTAATTGGATTAGAATACGCCTTGGGAGGACGAAAATGACCTAAATGTTCAACCAATGACACAAAATGACACAAAATCACATATTGGATGCACAAGATTGGTTAAAAACCCTAATTGGATTAGAATAAGCCTAGGGAGGAAGAAAATGACCTAAATGTTAAACCAATGACACATAATCACATATTGGATGCACAAGATTGGTTAAAAACCCTAATTGGATTAGAATAAGCCTAGGGAGGAAGAAAATGACCTAATTGTTCAACCATTGACACAAGATTGGTTAAAAACCCTAATAGGATTAGAATAAGCCTAGGGAGGATGAAAATGACCTAAATGTGCAACCAATAACACAAAATCACATATTGGATGCACAAGATTAGTTAAAAACCCTAATTGGATTAGAATACGCCTAGGGAGGACGAAAATGACCTAAATGTTCAACCAATGACACAAAATCACATATTGGAAGCACAAGATTGGTTAAAAACCCTAATTGGATTAGAATAAGCCTAGGGAGGAAGAAAATGACCTAATTGTTCAACCATTGACACAAAATCACATTTTGGATGCACAAGATTGGTTAAAAACCCTAATTCGATTAGAATAAGCCTAGGGAGGACGTAAATGACCTAAATGTGCAACCAACGACACAAAATCACATATTGGATGCACAAGATTGGTTAAAAACCCTAATTGTATTAAAATAAACCTAGAGAGGACGAAAATGACCTAAATGTTCTACCAATAACATAAAATAGCACAAAATCACGTATTGGATGGACAAGATTGGTTAAAAACAGTAATTGGATTAGTATAAGCCTAGGGAGGACAAAAATGACCTAAATGTGCAACCAATGACACAAAATCACATATTGGATGCACAAGATTGGTTAAAAACCCTAATTGGATTAGAATAAGCTTAGGTAGGACGAAAATGACCTAAATGTTCAACCAATGACACAAAATCAATTATTGGATGCATAAGATTGGTTAAAAACCCTTATAGGATTAGAATAAGCCTAGGGAGGACGAAAATGACCTAAATGTGCAACCAATAACACAAAATCCCATATTGGATGCACAAGATTAGTTAAAAACCCTAATTGGATTAGAATACGCCTAGGGAGGACGAAAATGACCTAAATGTTCAACCAATAGCACAAAATGCCATCAAATCACATATTGGATGCACAAGATTGGTTAAAAACCCTAATTGGTTTAGAATAAGCCTAGGGAGGACGAAAATGACCTAAATGTGCAACCAATGACACAAAATCACACATTGGATGCACAAGGTTGGTTAAAAACCCTAATTGGATTAGAATAAGCTTAGGGAGGACGAAAGTGACCTAAATGTTCAACAAATGACACAAAATCACTTATTGGATGCACAAGATTGGTTAAAAACCCTAATTGGATTAGAATAAGCCTAGGGAGGACGAAAATGACCTAAATGTTCAACTAGTGACACAAAATCACATATTGGATGCACAAGATTGGTTAAAGACCCTAATTGTATTAAAATAAACCTAGAGAGGACGAAAATGACCTAATTGTTCTACCAATGACATAAAATGGCACAAAATCACATATTGGATGCACAAGATTGGTTAAAAACCCTAATTAGATTAGAATAAGCCTAGGGAGGACGAAAATGACCTAAAAGTTCAACCAATGACACAAAATCACATATTGGATGCACAAGATTGGTTAAAAACCCTAATTGGATTAGAATAAGCCTAGGGAGGAAGAAAATGACCTAAATGTTAAACCAATGACACAAAATCACATATTGGATGCACAAGATTGGTTAAAAACCCTAATTGGATTGAAATAAACCTTGGGAGGACAAAATGACCTAAATGTTCTACCAATGACATAAAATGGCAAAAAATCACGCATTGGATGCACAAGATTGGTTAAAAACCCTTATTGGATTAGAATAAGCCTAGGGAGGACGAAAATGACCTAAATATTCAACCAATGACACAAAATCACTTATTGGATGCACAAGTTTGGTTAAAAACCCTAATAGGATTAGAATAAGCCTAGGGAGGACGAAAATGACCTAAATGAGCAACCAATGACACAAAATCACATATTGGATGCACAAGATTAGTAAAAAAAGCCTAATTGGATTAGAATACGCCTTGGGAGGACGAAAATGACCTAAATGTTCAACCAATGACACAAAATGACACAAAATCACATATTGGATGCACAAGATTGGTTAAAAACCCTAATTGGATTAGAATAAGCCTAGGGAGGACGAAAATGACCTAAATGTGCAACCAATGACACAAAATCACATATTGGATGCACAAGATTAGTTAAAAACCCTAATTGGATTAGAATACGCCTAGGGAGGACGAAAATGACCTAAATGTTCAACCAATGACACAAAATGACACAAAATCACATATTGGATGCACAAGATTGGTTAAAAACCCTAATTGGATTAGAATAAGCCTAGGGAGGACAAAAATGACCTTAATGTGCAACCACTGACACAAAATCACATATTGGATGCAAAAGATTGGTTAAAAACCCTAATTGGATTAGAATAAGCCTAGGGAGGACGAAAATGACGTAAATGTTCTACCAATGACACAAAATGACACAAAATCACATATTGGATGCACAAGATTGGTTAAAAACCCTAATTGGATTAGAATAAGCCTAGGGAGGACGAAAATGACGTAAATGTGCAACCAATGACACAAAATCACATATTGGATGCACAAGATTGGTTAAAAACCCTAATTGGATTAGAATAAGCTTAGGGAGTACGAAAATGACCTAAATCTTCATCCAATGACACAAAATCACTTATTGGATGCACAAGATTGGTTAAAAACCCGAATAGGGTTAGAATAAGCCTAGGGAGGACGAAAATGACCTAAATAGGAAACCAACGACTCAAAATCACATATTGGAAGCACAAGATTGGTTAACAACACTAATTGGATTAAAATAAACCAAGGGAGGACAAAAATGACCTAAATGTTCTACCAATAACATAAAATGGCACAAAATCACGTATTGGATGGACAAGATTGGTTAAAAACCCTAATTGGATTAGAATAAGCCTAGGGAAGACAAAAATGACCTAAATGTTCTACCAATAACATAAAATGGCACAAAATCACGTATTGGATGGACAAGATTGGTTAAAAACCCTAATTGGATTAGAATAAGCCTAGGGAGGACAAAAATGACCTAAATGTGCAACCAATGACACAAAATGACACAAAATCACATATTGGATGCACAAGATTGGTTAAAAACCCTAATAGGATTAGAATAAGCCAAGGGAGGACGAAAATGACCTAAATAGGCAACCAACGACTCAAAATCACATATTGGATGCACAAGATTGGTTAAAAACCCTAATTGGATTAGAATAAGCTTAGGGAGTACGAAAATGACCTAAATGTTCATCCATGGACACAAAATCACTTATTGGATGCACAAGATTGGTTAAAAACCCTAATTGGATTAGAATAAGCTTAGGAAGGACGAAAATGACCTAAATATTCAACGAATGACACAAAATCACTTATATGCACAAGATTGGTTAAAATCCCTAATAGGATTAGAATAAGCCTAGGGAGGACGAAAATGACCTAAATGTGCAATCAATAACACAAAATCACATATTGGATGCACAAGATTAGTTAAAAACCCTAATTGGATTAGAATACGCCTAGGGAGGACGAAAATGACCTAAATGTTCAACCAATGACACAAAATGACACAAAATCACATATTGGATGCACAAGATTGGTTAAAAACCCGAATAGGATTAGAATAAGCCTAGGGAGGACGAAAATGACCTAAATAGGCAACCAACGACTCAAAATCACATATTGGAAGCACAAGATTGGTTAACAACACTAATTGGATTAAAATAAACCAAGGGAGGACAAAAATGACCTAAATGTTCTACCAATAACATAAAATGGCACAAAATCACGTATTGGATGGACAAGATTGGTTAAAAACCCTAATTGGATTAGAATAAGCCTAGGGAAGACAAAAATGACCTAAATGTGCAACCAATGACACAAAATGACACAAAATCACATATTGGATGCACAAGATTGGTTAAAAACCCTAATTGGATTAGAATAAGCTTAGGTAGGACGAAAATGACCTAAATGTTCAACCAATGACACAAAATCAATTATTGGATGCACAAGATTGGTTAAAAACCCTTATAGGATTAAAATAAGCCTAGGGAGGACGAAAATGACCTAAATGTGCAACCAATAACACAAAATCCCATATTGGATGCACAAGATTAGTTAAAAACCCTAATTGGATTAGAATACGCCTAGGGAGGACGAAAATGAACTAAATGTTCAACCAATAGCACAAAATGCCATCAAATCACATATTGGATGCACAAGATTGGTTAAAAACCCTAATTGGTTTAGAATAAGCCTAGGGAGTACGAAAATGACCTAAATGTGCAACCAATGACACAAAATCACACATTGGATGCACAAGGTTGGTTAAAAACCCTAATTGGATTAGAATAAGCTTAGGGAGGACGAAAGTGACCTAAATGTTCAACAAATGACACAAAATCACTTATTGGAAGCACAAGATTGGTTAAAAACCCTAATTGGATTAGAATAAGCCTAGGGAGGACGAAAATGACGTAAATGTGCAACCAATGACACAAAATCACATATTGGATGCACAAGATTGGTTAAAAACCCTCATTGGATTAGAATAAGCTTAGGGAGTACGAAAATGACCTAAATCTTCATCCAATGACACAAAATCACTTATTGGATGCACAAGATTGGTTAAAAACCCAAATAGGATTAGAATAAGCCTAGGGAGGACGAAAATGACCTAAATAGGCAACCAACGACTCAAAATCACATATTGGATGCACAAGATTGGTTAAAAACCCTAATTGGATTAAAATAAACCTAGGGAGGACAAAAATGACCTAAATGTTCTACCAATAACATAAAATGGCACAAAATCACGTATTGGATGGACAAGATTGGTTAAAAACCCTAATTGGATTAGAATAAGCCTAGGGAAGACAAAAATGACCTAAATGTGCAACCAATGACACAAAATGACACAAAATCACATATTCGATGCACAAGATTGGTTAAAAACCCTAATTGGATTAGAATAAGCTTAGGTAGGACGAAAATGACCTAAATGTTCAACCAATGACACAAAATCAATTATTGGATGCACAAGATTGGTTAAAAACCCTTATAGGATTAGAATAAGCCTAGGGAGGACGAAAATGACCTAAATGTGCAACCAATAACACAAAATCCCATATTGGATGCACAAGATTAGTAAAAAAAAGCCTAATTGGATTAGAATACGCCTTGGGAGGACGAAAATGACCTAAATGTTCAACCAATGACACAAAATGACACAAAATCACATATTGGATGCACAAGATTGGTTAAAAACCCTAATTGGATTAGAATAAGCCTAGGGAGGACGAAAATGACCTAAATGTTCAACTAGTGACACAAAATCACATATTGGATGCACAAGATTGGTTAAAGACCCTAATTGTATTAAAATAAACCTAGAAAGGACGAAAATGACCTAATTGTTCTACCAATGACATAAAATGGCACAAAATCACATATTGGATGCACAAGATTGGTTAAAAACCCTAATTGGTTTAGAATAAGCCTAGGGAGGACGAAAATGACCTAAATGTGCAACCAATGACACAAAATCACACATTGGATGCACAAGGTTGGTTAAAAACCCTAATTGGATTAGAATAAGCTTAGGGAGGACGAAAGTGACCTAAATGTTCAACAAATGACACAAAATCACTTATTGGATGCACAAGATTGGTTAAAAACCCTAATTGGATTAGAATAAGCCTAGGGAGGACGAAAATGACGTAAATGTGCAACCAATGACACAAAATCACATATTGGATGCACAAGATTGGTTAAAAACCCTAATTGGATTAGAATAAGCTTAGGGAGTACGAAAATGACCTAAATCTTCATCCAATGACACAAAATCACTTATTGGATGCACAAGATTGGTTAAAAACCCGAATAGGGTTAGAATAAGCCTAGGGAGGACGAAAATGACCTAAATAGGAAACCAACGACTCAAAATCACATATTGGAAGCACAAGATTGGTTAACAACACTAATTGGATTAAAATAAACCAAGGGAGGACAAAAATGACCTAAATGTTCTACCAATAACATAAAATGGCACAAAATCACGTATTGGATGGACAAGATTGGTTAAAAACCCTAATTGGATTAGAATAAGCCTAGGGAAGACAAAAATGACCTAAATGTTCTACCAATAACATAAAATGGCACAAAATCACGTATTGGATGGACAAGATTGGTTAAAAACCCTAATTGGATTAGAATAAGCCTAGGGAGGACAAAAATGACCTAAATGTGCAACCAATGACACAAAATGACACAAAATCACATATTGGATGCACAAGATTGGTTAAAAACCCTAATAGGATTAGAATAAGCCAAGGGAGGACGAAAATGACCTAAATAGGCAACCAACGACTCAAAATCACATATTGGATGCACAAGATTGGTTAAAAACCCTAATTGGATTAGAATAAGCTTAGGGAGTACGAAAATGACCTAAATGTTCATCCATGGACACAAAATCACTTATTGGATGCACAAGATTGGTTAAAAACCCTAATTGGATTAGAATAAGCTTAGGAAGGACGAAAATGACCTAAATATTCAACGAATGACACAAAATCACTTATATGCACAAGATTGGTTAAAATCCCTAATAGGATTAGAATAAGCCTAGGGAGGACGAAAATGACCTAAATGTGCAATCAATAACACAAAATCACATATTGGATGCACAAGATTAGTTAAAAACCCTAATTGGATTAGAATACGCCTAGGGAGGACGAAAATGACCTAAATGTTCAACCAATGACACAAAATGACACAAAATCACATATTGGATGCACAAGATTGGTTAAAAACCCTCATTGGATTAGAATAAGCTTAGGGAGTACGAAAATGACCTAAATCTTCATCCAATGACACAAAATCACTTATTGGATGCACAAGATTGGTTAAAAACCCAAATAGGATTAGAATAAGCCTAGGGAGGACGAAAATGACCTAAATAGGCAACCAACGACTCAAAATCACATATTGGATGCACAAGATTGGTTAAAAACCCTAATTGGATTAAAATAAACCTAGGGAGGACAAAAATGACCTAAATGTTCTACCAATAACATAAAATGGCACAAAATCACGTATTGGATGGACAAGATTGGTTAAAAACCCTAATTGGATTAGAATAAGCCTAGGGAGGACAAAAATGACCTAAATGTGCAACCAATGACACAAAATCACATATTGGATGCACAAGATTGGTTAAAAACCCTAATTGGATTAGAATAAGCCTAGGGAGGACGAAAATGACCTAAATGTGCAACCAATGACACAAAATCACATATTGGATGCACAAGATTGGTTAAAAACCCTAATGGATTAGACTAAGCTTACGGAGGACGAAAATGACCTAAATCTTCAACCAATGACACAAAATCACTTATTGGATGCACAAGATTGGTTAAAAACCCTAATTGGATTAGAATAAGCATACGGAGGACGAAAATGACCTAAATGTTCAACCAATGACACAAAATCACATATTGGATGCACAAGATTGGTTAAAAACCCTAATTAGATTAGAATAAGCCTAGGGAGGACGAAAATGACCTAAATGTTCAACCAATGACACAAAATCACATATTGGATGCACAAGATTGGTTAAAAACCCTAATTGGATTAGAATAAGCCTAGGGAGGAAGAAAATGACCTAAATGTTAAACCAATGACACAAAATCACATATTGGATGCACAAGATTGGTTAAAAACCCTAATTGGATTGAAATAAACCTTGGGAGGACAAAATGACCTAAATGTTCTACCAATGACATAAAATGGCAAAAAATCACGCATTGGATGCACAAGATTGGTTAAAAACCCTTATTGGATTAGAATAAGCCTAGGGAGGACGAAAATGACATAAATGTTCAACCAATGACACATAATGACATATTGGATGCACAAGATTGGTTAAAAACCCTAATTGGATTAGAATAAGCTTAAGGAGTATGAAAATGACCTAAATATTCAACCAATCACACAAAATCACTTATTGGATGCACAAGATTGGTTAAAAACCCTAATAGGATTAGAATAAGCCTAGGGAGGATGAAAATGACCTAAATGTGCAACCAATAACACAAAATCACATATTGGATGCACAAGATTAGTTAAAAACCCTAATTGGATTAGAATACGCCTAGGGAGGACGAAAATGACCTAAATGTTCAACCAATGACACAAAATCACATATTGGA
>JBBPBP010000001.1:41959229-41977089 GCA_037974735.1 Cicer chorassanicum
ACACAAAATCACATATTGGATGCACAAGATTGGTTAAAAACCCTAATTGGATTAGAATAAGCTTAGGAAGGACGAAAATGACCTAAATATTCAACCAATGACACAAAATCACATTATGGATGCACAAGATTGGTCAAAAACCTTAATTGGATTAGAGTAAGCTTAGGGAGGACGAAAATGACCTAAATGTGCAACCAACGACACAAAATCACATATTGGATGCACAAGATTAGTTAAAAACCCTAATTGGATTAGAATATGCCTAGGGAGGAAGAAAATGACCTAAATGTTCGACCAATGACACAAAATCACATATTGGATGCACAAGATTGGTTAAAATCCCTAATTGGATTAGAATAAGCCTAGGGAGGACAAAAATGACCTAAATGTTCTACCAATGACATAAAATGGCACAAAATAACATATTAGATGCACAAGATTGGTTAAAAACACTAATTGGATTAGAATAAGTCTAGGGAGGACGAAAAAGACCTAAATGTGCAACCAATGACACAAAATCACACATTGGATGCACAAAATTGGTTAAAAACCCTAATTGGATTAGAATAAGCTTAGGGAGGACCAAAATGACCTAAATGTTCAACAAATAACAAAAAATCACTTATTGGATGCACAAGATGGGTTAAAAACCCTAATTGGATTAGAATAACCCTGGGGAGGACGAAAATGACCTAAATGTTCATCAAATGACAAAAAATGACTTATTGGATGCTCAAGATTGGTTAAAAACCCTAATCGGATTAGAATAAGCCTGGGGAGGACGAAAATGACCTAAATGTGCAACCAATGACACAAAATCACATATTGGATGCACAAGATTGGTTATAAAACCTAATTGGATTAGAATAAACTTAGGGAGGACGAAAATGACCTAAATGTCCATCCAATGACACAAAATCACTTATTGGATGCACAAGATTGGTTAAAAACCCTAATTGGATTAGAATAAGCCTAGGGAGGACGTAAATGACCTAAATGTGAAACCAACGACACAAAATCACATATTGGATGCACAAGATTGGTTAAAAACCCTAATTGGATTAGAATAAACCTAGGGAGGACGAAAATGACCTAAATGTCCAACCAATGACACAAAATGACACAAAATCACATATTGGATGCACAAGATTGGTTAAAAACCCTAATTGAATTAGAATAAGCTTAGGAAGGACGAAAATGACCTAAATATTAAACCAATGACACAAAATCACATTATGGATGCACAAGATTGGTTAAAAACCCTAATAGGATTAGAATAAGCCAAGGGAGGACGAAAATGACCTAAATAGGCAACCAACGACTCAAAATCACATATTGGATGCACAAGATTGGTTAAAAACCCTAATTGGATAAAAATAAACCTAGGGAGTACAAAAATGACCTAAATGTTCTACCAATGACATAAAATGGAAAAAAATCACGTATTGGATGCACAAGATTGGTTAAAAACCCTAATTGGATTAGGATAAGCCTAGGGAGGACGAAAATGACCTAAATGTTCAACCAATGACACAAAATGACATATTGGATGCACAAGATTGGTTAAAAACCCTAATTGGATTAGAATAAGCTTAGGGAGTACGAATATGACCTAATTGTTTATCCAAGGACACAAAATCACATATTGGATGCACAAGATTGGTTAAAAACCCTAATTGGATTAGAATACACCTAGGGAGGACGAAAATGACCTAAATGTCCAACCAATGACACAAAATGACACAAAATCACATATTGGATGCACAAGATTGGTTAAAAACCCTAATTGAATTAGAATAAGCTTAGGAAGGACGAAAATGACCTAAATATTCAACCAATGACACAAAATCACTTATTGGATGCACCAGATTGGTTAAAAACCCTAACAGGATTAGAATAAGCCTAGGGAGGACGAAAATGACCTAAATGTGCAACCAATGACACAAAATCACATATTGGATGCACAAGATTAGTAAAAAACCCTAATTGGATTAGAATACGCCTTGGGAGGACGAAAAATGACCTAAATGTTCAACCAATGACACAAAATCACATATTGGATGCACAAGATTGGTTAAGAACCCTAATTGGATTAGAATAAGCCTAGGGAGGACCAAAAATGACCTAAATGTTCAACTAGTGACACAAAATCACATATTGGATGCACAAGATTGGTTAAAGACCCTAATTGTATTAAAATAAACCTAGAGAGGACGAAAATGACCTAATTGTTCTACCAATGACATAAAACGGCACAAAATCACATATTGGATGCACAAGATTGGTTAAAACCCTAATTGGATTAGATTAAGCCTAGTAAGGACGAAAATGACCTAAATGTGCAACCACTGACACAAAATCACATATTGGATGCACAAGATTGGTTAAAAACCCTAATTGGATTAGAATAAGCCTAAGGAGGACGAAAAGGACGTAAATGTTCTACCAATGACACAAAATGACACAAAATAACATATTGGATGCACAAGATTGGTTAAAAACCCTAATTCGATTAAAATAAACTTAGGGAGGACAAAAATGACCTAAATGTTCTACCAATGACATAAAATGGCAAAAAATCACGTATTGGATGCACAAGATTGGTTAAAAACCCTAATTGGATTAGAATAAGCCTAGGGAGGACGAAAATGACCTAAATGTTCAACCAATGACACAAAATGACATATTGGATGCACAAGATTGGTTAAAAACCCGAATTGGATTAGAATAAGCTTAGGGAGTACGATTATGACCTAAATGTTTATCCAAGGACACAAAATCACTTATTGGATGCACAAGATTGGTTAAAAACCCTAATTGGATTAGAATAAGCTTAGGAAGGACAAAAATGACCTAAATATTCAACCAATGACACAAAATCACTTATATGCACAATATTGGTTAAAATCCCTAATAGGATTAGAATAAGCCTAGGGAGGACGAAAATGACCTAAATGTGCAACCAATAACACAAAATCACATATTGCATGCACAACATTAGTTAAAAACCCTAATTGGATTAGAATAAGCCTAGGGAGGACGAAAATGACCTAAATGTTCAACCAATGACACAAAATCACATATTGGATGCACAAGATTGGTTAAAAACCCTAATTGGATTAGATTAAGCCTAGTAAGGACGAAAATGACCTAAATGTGCAACCACTGACACAAAATCGCATATTGGATGCACAAGATTGGTTAAAAACCCTAATTGGATTAGAATAAGCCTAAGGAGGACGAAAATGACGTAAATATTCTACCAATGACACAAAATGACACAAAATCACATATTGGATGCACAAGATTGGTTAAAAACCCTTATTGGATTAGAATAAGCCTAGGGAGGACGAAAATGACCTAAATGTTCAACCAATGACACAAAATCACATATTGGATGCACAAGATTGGTTAAAAACCCTAATTGAATTAGAATAAGCTTAGGAAGGACGAAAATGACCTAAATATTCAACCAATGACACAAAATCACATATTGGATGCACAAGATTGGTTAAAAACCCTAATTGGATTAAAATAAACCTTGGGAGGACAAAAATGACATAAATGTTCTACCAATGACATAAAATGGCAAAAAATCACGCATTGGATGCACAAGATTGGTTAAAAACCCTAATTGGATTAGAATAAGCCTAGGGAGGACGAAAATGACCTAAATGTTCAACCAATGACACAAAATAACACAAAATCACATATTGGATGCACAAGATTGGTTAAAAACCCTAATTGGATTAGAATAAGCCTAGGGAGGACGAAAATGACCTAAATGTTCAACTAGTGACACAAAATCACATATTGGATGTACAAGATTGGTTAAAGACCCTAATTGTATTAAAATAAACCTAGAGAGGACGAAAATGACCTCCTTGTTCTACCAATGACATAAAATGGCACAAAATCACATATTGGATGCACAAGATTGGTTAAAAACCCTAATTGGATTAGAATAAGCCTAGGGAGGACTAAAATGACCTAAATGTTCAACAAATGACACAAAATCACTTATTGGATGCAAAAGATTGGTTAAAAACTCTAATTGGATAAGAATAAGTCTAGGGAGGACAAAAATGACCCAAATGTGCAACCAATGACTCAAAATCACATACTGGATGCACAAGATTGGTTAAAAACCCTAATTGGATTACAATAAGTTTAGGGAGGACGAAAATGACCTAAATGTTCTACCAATGACATAAAATGGCACAAAATCACATATTAGATGCACAAGATTGGTTAAAAACACTATTTGGATTAGAATAAGGCTAGGGAGGACGAAAAAGACCTAAATGTGCAACCAATGACACAAAATCACACATTGGGTGCACAAGATTGGTTAAAAACCCTAATTGGATTAGAATAAGCTTAAGGAGGACCAAAATGACCTAAATGTTCAACAAATGACACAAAATCACTTATTGGATGCACAAGATTGGTTAAAAACCCTAATTGGATTAGAATAACCCTAGGGAGGACGAAAATGACCTAAATGTTCATCAAATGACACAAAATGACTTATTGGATGCACAAGATTGGTTAAAAACCCTAATTGGATTAGAATAAGCCTGGGGAGGACGAAAATGACCTAAATGTGCAACCAATGACACAAAATCACATATTGGATGAACAAGATTGGTTATAAAACCTAATTGGATTAGAATAAGCTTAGGGAGGACGAAAATGACCTAAATGTCCATCCAATGACACAAAATCACTTATTGGATGCACAAGATTGCTTAACAACCCTAATTGGATTAGAATAAGCCTAGGGAGGACGTAAATGACCTAAATGTGAAACCAAAGACACAAAATCACATATTGGATGCACAAGATTGGTTAAAAACCCTAATAGGATTAGAATAAGCCTAGGGAGGACGAAAATGACCTAAATGTCCAACCAATGACACAAAATGACACAAAATCACATATTGGATGCACAAGATTGGTTAAAAACCATAATTGGATTAGAATAAGCCTAGGGAGGACGAAAATGACCTAAATGTTCAACCAATGACACAAAATTACACAACATCACATATTGGATGCACAAGATTGGTTAAAAACCCTAATTGGATTAGAATAAGCTTAGGAAGGACGAAAATGACCTAAATATTCAACCAATGACACAAAATCACATTATGGATGCCCAAGATTGGTCAAAAACCTAATTGGATTAGAGTAAGCCTAGGGAGGACGAAAATGACCTAAATGTTCAACCAACGACACAAAATCACATATTGGATGCACAAGATTAGTTAAAAACCCTAATTGGATTAGAGTATGCCTAGGGAGGAAGAAAATGACCCAAATGTTCGACCAATGACACAAAATCACATAATGGATGCACAAGATTGGTTAAAATCCCTAATTGGATTAGAATAAGCCTAGGGAGGACAAAAATGACCAAAATGTTCTACCAATGACATAAAATGGAACAAAATAACATATTAGATGCACAAGATTGGTTAAAAACACTAATTGGATTAGAATAAGCCTAGGGAGGACAAAAAAGACCTAAATGTGCAACCAATGACACAAAATCACACATTGGATGCACAAGATTGGTTAAAAACCCTAATTGGATTAGAATAAGCTTAGGGAGGACCAAAATGACCTAAATGTTCAACAAATGACACAAAATCACTTATTGGATGCACAAGATTGGTTAAAAACCCTAATTGGATTAGAATAACCCTAGGGAGGACGAAAATGACCTAAATGTTCATCAAATGACAAAAAATGACTTATTGGATGCACAAGATTGGTTAAAAACCCTAATCGGATTAGAATAAGCCTGGGGAGGACGAAAATGACCTAAATGTGCAACCAATGACACAAAATCACATATTGGATACACAAGATTGGTTATAAAACCTAATTGGATTAGAATAAGCTTAGGGAGGACGAAAATGACCTAAATGTCCATCCAATGACACAAAATCACTTATTGGATGCACAAGATTGGTTAAAAACCCTAATTGGATTAGAATAATCCTAGGGAGGACTTAAATGACCTAAATGTGAAACCAACGACACAAAATCACATATTGGATGCACAAGATTGGTTAAAAACCCTAATTGGATTAGAATAAGCCTAGGGAGGACAAAAATGACCTAAATGTCCAACCAATGACACAAAATGACACAAAATCACATATTGGATGCACAAGATTGGTTAAAAACCCTAATTGAATTAGAATAAGCTTAGGAAGGACGAAAATGACCTAAATATTCAACCAATGACACAAAATCACGTTATGGATGCACAAGATTGGTTAAAAACCCTAATAGGATTAGAATAAGCCAAGGGAGGACGAAAATGACCTAAATAGGCAACCAACGACTCAAAATCACATATTGGATGCACAAGATTGGTTAAAAACCCTAATTGGATAAAAATAAACCTAGGGAGTACAAAAATGACCTAAATGTTCTACCAATGACATAAAATGGCAAAAAATCACGTATTTGATGCACAAGATTGGTTAAAAATCCTAATTGGATTAGAATAAGCCTAGGGAGGACGAAAATGACCTAAATGTTCAACCAATGACACAAAATGACATATTGGATGCACAAGATTGGTTAAAAACCCTAATTGGATTAGAATAAGCTTAGGGAGTACGAATATGACCTAAATGTTTATCCAAGGACACAAAATCACATATTGGATGCACAAGATTAGTAAAAAAAACCTAATTGGATTAGAATACGCCTAGGGAGGACGAAAATGACCTAAATGTTCAACCAATGACACAAAATGACACAAAATCACATATTGGATGCACAAGATTGGTTAAAAACCCTAATTGGATTAGAATAAGCCTAGGGAGGACGAAAATGACCTAAATGTTCAACTAGTGACACAAAATCACATATTGGATGCACAAGATTGGTTAAAGACCCTAATTGTATTAAAATAAACCTAGAGAGGACAAAAATGACCTAAATGTTCTACCAATGACATAAAATGGAACAAAATAACATATTAGATGCACAAGATTGGTTAAAAACACTAATTGGATTAGAATAAGCCTAGGGAGGACGAAAAAGACCTAAATGTGCAACCAATGACACAAAATCACACATTGGATGCACAAGATTGGTTAAAAACCCTAATTGGATTAGAATAAGCTTAGGGAGGACCAAAATGACCTAAATGTTCAACAAATGACACAAAATCACTTATTGGATGCACAAAATTGGTTAAAAACCCTAATTGGATTAGAATAACCCTAGGGAGGACGAAAATGACCTAAATGTTCATCAAATGACAAAAAATGACTTATTGGATGCACAAGATTGATTAAAAACCCTAATCGGATTAGAATAAGCCTGAGGAGGACGAAAATGACCTAAATGTGCAACCAATGACACAAAATCACATATTGGATACACAAGATTGGTTATAAAACCTAATTGGATTAGAATAAGCTTAGGGAGGACGAAAATAACCTAAATGTCCATCCAATGACACAAAATCACTTATTGGATGCACAAGATTGGTTAAAAACCCTAATTGGATTAGAATAATCCTAGGGAGGACGTAAATGACCTAAATGTGAAACCAACGACACAAAATCACATATTGGATGCACAAGATTGGTTAAAAACCCTAATTGGATTAGAATAAGCCTAGGGAGGACGAAAATGACCTAAATGTCCAACCAATGACACAAAATGACACAAAATCACATATTGGATGCACAAGATTGGTTAAAAACCATAATTGGATTAGAATAAGCCTAGGGAGGACGAAAATGACCTAAATGTTCAACCAATGACACAAAATTACACAAAATCACATATTGGATGCACAAGATTGGTTAAAAACCCTAATTGGATTAGAATAAGCTTAGGAAGGACGAAAATGACCTAAATATTCAACCAATGAAACAAAATCACATTATGGATGCCCAAGATTGGTCAAAAACCTTAAGTGGATTAGAGTAAGCTTAGGGAGGACGAAAATGACCTAAATGTGCAACCAACGACACAAAATCACATATTGGATGCACAAGATTAGTTAAAAACCCTAATTGGATTAGAATATGCCTAGGGAGGAAGAAAATGACCTAAATGTTCGACCAATGACACAAAATCACATATTGGATGCACAAGATTGGTTAAAATCCCTAATTGGATTAGAATAAGCCTAGGGAGGACAAAAATGACCTAAATGTTCTACCAATGACATAAAATGGCACAAAATAACATATTAGATGCACAAGATTGGTTAAAAACACTAATTGGATTAGAATAAGTCTAGGGAGGACGAAAAAGACCTAAATGTGCAACCAATGACACAAAATCACACATTGGATGCACAAAATTGGTTAAAAACCCTAATTGGATTAGAATAAGCTTAGGGAGGACCAAAATGACCTAAATGTTCAACAAATAACAAAAAATCACTTATTGGATGCACAAGATGGGTTAAAAACCCTAATTGGATTAGAATAACCCTGGGGAGGACGAAAATGACCTAAATGTTCATCAAATGACAAAAAATGACTTATTGGATGCTCAAGATTGGTTAAAAACCCTAATCGGATTAGAATAAGCCTGGGGAGGACGAAAATGACCTAAATGTGCAACCAATGACACAAAATCACATATTGGATGCACAAGATTGGTTATAAAACCTAATTGGATTAGAATAAACTTAGGGAGGACGAAAATGACCTAAATGTCCATCCAATGACACAAAATCACTTATTGGATGCACAAGATTGGTTAAAAACCCTAATTGGATTAGAATAAGCCTAGGGAGGACGTAAATGACCTAAATGTGAAACCAACGACACAAAATCACATATTGGATGCACAAGATTGGTTAAAAACCCTAATTGGATTAGAATAAACCTAGGGAGGACGAAAATGACCTAAATGTCCAACCAATGACACAAAATGACACAAAATCACATATTGGATGCACAAGATTGGTTAAAAACCCTAATTGAATTAGAATAAGCTTAGGAAGGACGAAAATGACCTAAATATTCAACCAATGACACAAAATCACTTATTGGATGCACAAGATTGGTTAAAAACCCTAATAGGATTAGAATAAGCCTAGGGAGGACGAAAATGACCTAAATGTGCAACCAATGACACAAAATCACATATTGGATGCACAAGATTAGTAAAAAAAGCCTAATTGGATTAGAATACGCCTAGGGAGGACGAAAATGACCTAAATGTTCAACCAATGACACAAAATGACACAAAATCACATATTGGATGCACAAGATTGGTTAAAAACCCTAATTGGATTAGAATAAGCCTAGGGAGGACGAAAATGACCTAAATGTTCAACTAGTGACACAAAATCACATATTGGATGCACAAGATTGGTTAAAGACCCTAATTGTATTAAAATAAACCTAGAGAGGACGAAAATGACCTAAATGTTCTACCAATGACATAAAATGGAACAAAATAACATATTAGATGCACAAGATTGGTTAAAAACACTAATTGGATTAGAATAAGCCTAGGGAGGACGAAAAAGACCTAAATGTGCAACCAATGACACAAAATCACACATTGGATGCACAAGATTGGTTAATAACCCTAATTGGATTAGAATAAGCTTAGGGAGGACCGAAATGACCTAAATTTTCAACCAATGACACAAAATCACTTATTGGATGCACAAGATTGGTTAACAACCCTAATTGGATTAGAATAAGCCTAGGGAGGACGTAAATGACCTAAATGTGAAACCAAAGACACAAAATCACATATTGGATGCACAAGATTGGTTAAAAACCCTAATAGGATTAGAATAAGCCTAGGGAGGACGAAAATGACCTAAATGTCCAACCAATGACACAAAATGACACAAAATCACATATTGGATGCACAAGATTGGTTAAAAACCATAATTGGATTAGAATAAGCCTAGGGAGGACGAAAATGACCTAAATGTTCAACCAATGACACAAAATTACACAACATCACATATTGGATGCACAAGATTGGTTAAAAACCCTAATTGGATTAGAATAAGCTTAGGAAGGACGAAAATGACCTAAATATTCAACCAATGACACAAAATCACATTATGGATGCCCAAGATTGGTCAAAAACCTAATTGGATTAGAGTAAGCCTAGGGAGGACGAAAATGACCTAAATGTTCAACCAACGACACAAAATCACATATTGGATGCACAAGATTAGTTAAAAACCCTAATTGGATTAGAGTATGCCTAGGGAGGAAGAAAATGACCCAAATGTTCGACCAATGACACAAAATCACATAATGGATGCACAAGATTGGTTAAAATCCCTAATTGGATTAGAATAAGCCTAGGGAGGACAAAAATGACCAAAATGTTCTACCAATGACATAAAATGGAACAAAATAACATATTAGATGCACAAGATTGGTTAAAAACACTAATTGGATTAGAATAAGCCTAGGGAGGACAAAAAAGACCTAAATGTGCAACCAATGACACAAAATCACACATTGGATGCACAAGATTGGTTAAAAACCCTAATTGGATTAGAATAAGCTTAGGGAGGACCAAAATGACCTAAATGTTCAACAAATGACACAAAATCACTTATTGGATGCACAAGATTGGTTAAAAACCCTAATTGGATTAGAATAACCCTAGGGAGGACGAAAATGACCTAAATGTTCATCAAATGACAAAAAATGACTTATTGGATGCACAAGATTGGTTAAAAACCCTAATCGGATTAGAATAAGCCTGGGGAGGACGAAAATGACCTAAATGTGCAACCAATGACACAAAATCACATATTGGATACACAAGATTGGTTATAAAACCTAATTGGATTAGAATAAGCTTAGGGAGGACGAAAATGATCTAAATGTCCATCCAATGACACAAAATCACTTATTGGATGCACAAGATTGGTTAAAAACCCTAATTGGATTAGAATAATCCTAGGGAGGACGTAAATGACCTAAATGTGAAACCAACGACACAAAATCACATATTGGATGCACAAGATTGGTTAAAAACCCTAATTGGATTAGAATAAGTCTAGGGAGGACGAAAATGACCTAAATGTCCAACCAATGACACAAAATGACACAAAATCACATATTGGATGCACAAGATTGGTTAAAAACCCTAATTGAATTAGAATAAGCTTAGGAAGGACGAAAATGACCTAAATATTCAACCAATGACACAAAATCACGTTATGGATGCACAAGATTGGTTAAAAACCCTAATAGGATTAGAATAAGCCAAGGGAGGACGAAAATGACCTAAATAGGCAACCAACGACTCAAAATCACATATTGGATGCACAAGATTGGTTAAAAACCCTAATTGGATAAAAATAAACCTAGGGAGTACAAAAATGACCTAAATGTTCTACCAATGACATAAAATGGCAAAAAATCACGTATTGGATGCACAAGATTGGTTAAAAATCCTAATTGGATTAGAATAAGCCTAGGGAGGACGAAAATGACCTAAATGTTCAACCAATGACACAAAATGACATATTGGATGCACAAGATTGGTTAAAAACCCTAATTGGATTAGAATAAGCTTAGGGAGTACGAATATGACCTAAATGTTTATCCAAGGACACAAAATCACATATTGGATGCACAAGATTAGTAAAAAAAACCTAATTGGATTAGAATACGCCTAGGGAGGACGAAAATGACCTAAATGTTCAACCAATGACACAAAATGACACAAAATCACATATTGGATGCACAAGATTGGTTAAAAACCCTAATTGGATTAGAATAAGGCTAGGGAGGACGAAAATGACCTAAATGTTCAACTAGTGACACAAAATCACATATTGGATGCACAAGATTGGTTAAAGACCCTAATTGTATTAAAATAAACCTAGAGAGGACGAAAATGACCTAAATGTTCTACCAATGACATAAAATGGAACAAAATAACATATTAGATGCACAAGATTGGTTAAAAACACTAATTGGATTAGAATAAGCCTAGGGAGGACGAAAAAGACCTAAATGTGCAACCAATGACACAAAATCACACATTGGATGCACAAGATTGGTTAATAACCCTAATTGGATTAGAATAAGCTTAGGGAGGACCGAAATGACCTAAATTTTCAACCAATGACACAAAATCACTTATTGGATGCACAAGATTGGTTAACAACCCTAATTGGATTAGAATAAGCCTAGGGAGGACGTAAATGACCTAAATGTGAAACCAAAGACACAAAATCACATATTGGATGCACAAGATTGGTTAAAAACCCTAATAGGATTAGAATAAGCCTAGGGAGGACGAAAATGACCTAAATGTCCAACCAATGACACAAAATGACACAAAATCACATATTAGATGCACAAGATTGGTTAAAAACACTAATTGGATTAGAATAAGCCTAGGGAGGACGAAAAAGACCTAAATGTGCAACCAATGACACAAAATCACACATTGGATGCACAAGATTGGTTAATAACCCTAATTGGACTAGAATAAGCTTAGGGAGGACCAAAATGACCTAAATGTTCAACAAATGACACAAAATCACTTATTGGATGCACAAGATTGGTTAAAAACCCTAATTGGATTAGAATAACCCTAGGGAGGACGAAAATGACCTAAATGTTCATCAAATGACAAAAAATGACTTATTGGATGCACAAGATTGGTTAAAAACCCTAATCGGATTAGAATAAGCCTGGGGAGGACGAAAATGACCTAAATGTGCAACCAATGACACAAAATCACATATTGGATACACAAGATTGGTTATAAAACCTAATTGGATTAGAATAAGCTTAGGGAGGACGAAAATGACCTAAATGTCCATCCAATGACACAAAATCACTTATTGGATGCACAAGATTGGTTAAAAACCCTAATTGGATTAGAATAATCCTAGGGAGGACTTAAATGACCTAAATGTGAAACCAACGACACAAAATCACATATTGGATGCACAAGATTGGTTAAAAACCCTAATTGGATTAGAATAAGCCTAGGGAGGACAAAAATGACCTAAATGTCCAACCAATGACACAAAATGACACAAAATCACATATTGGATGCACAAGATTGGTTAAAAACCCTAATTGAATTAGAATAAGCTTAGGAAGGACGAAAATGACCTAAATATTCAACCAATGACACAAAATCACGTTATGGATGCACAAGATTGGTTAAAAACCCTAATAGGATTAGAATAAGCCAAGGGAGGACGAAAATGACCTAAATAGGCAACCAACGACTCAAAATCACATATTGGATGCACAAGATTGGTTAAAAACCCTAATTGGATAAAAATAAACCTAGGGAGTACAAAAATGACCTAAATGTTCTACCAATGACATAAAATGGCAAAAAATCACGTATTGGATGCACAAGATTGGTTAAAAATCCTAATTGGATTAGAATAAGCCTAGGGAGGACGAAAATGACCTAAATGTTCAACCAATGACACAAAATGACATATTGGATGCACAAGATTGGTTAAAAACCCTAATTGGATTAGAATAAGCTTAGGGAGTACGAATATGACCTAAATGTTTATCCAAGGACACAAAATCACATATTGGATGCACAAGATTAGTAAAAAAAACCTAATTGGATTAGAATACGCCTAGGGAGGACGAAAATGACCTAAATGTTCAACCAATGACACAAAATGACACAAAATCACATATTGGATGCACAAGATTGGTTAAAAACCCTAATTGGATTAGAATAAGGCTAGGGAGGACGAAAATGACCTAAATGTTCAACTAGTGACACAAAATCACATATTGGATGCACAAGATTGGTTAAAGACCCTAATTGTATTAAAATAAACCTAGAGAGGACGAAAATGACCTAAATGTTCTACCAATGACATAAAATGGAACAAAATAACATATTAGATGCACAAGATTGGTTAAAAACACTAATTGGATTAGAATAAGCCTAGGGAGGACGAAAAAGACCTAAATGTGCAACCAATGACACAAAATCACACATTGGATGCACAAGATTGGTTAATAACCCTAATTGGATTAGAATAAGCTTAGGGAGGACCGAAATGACCTAAATTTTCAACCAATGACACAAAATCACTTATTGGATGCACAAGATTGGTTAACAACCCTAATTGGATTAGAATAAGCCTAGGGAGGACGTAAATGACCTAAATGTGAAACCAAAGACACAAAATCACATATTGGATGCACAAGATTGGTTAAAAACCCTAATAGGATTAGAATAAGCCTAGGGAGGACGAAAATGACCTAAATGTCCAACCAATGACACAAAATGACACAAAATCACATATTGGATGCACAAGATTGGTTAAAAACCATAATTGGATTAGAATAAGCCTAGGGAGGACGAAAATGACCTAAATGTTCAACCAATGACACAAAATTACACAAAATCACATATTGGATGCACAAGATTGGTTAAAAACCCTAATTGGATTAGAATAAGCTTAGGAAGGACGAAAATGACCTAAATATTCAACCAATGAAACAAAATCACATTATGGATGCCCAAGATTGGTCAAAAACCTTAAGTGGATTAGAGTAAGCTTAGGGAGGACGAAAATGACCTAAATGTGCAACCAACGACACAAAATCACATATTGGATGCACAAGATTAGTTAAAAACCCTAATTGGATTAGAATATGCCTAGGGAGGAAGAAAATGACCCAAATGTTCGACCAATGACACAAAATCACATAATGGATGCACAAGATTGGTTAAAATCCCTAATTGGATTAGAATAAGCCTAGGGAGGACAAAAATGACCTAAATGTTCTACCAATGACATAAAATGGAACAAAATAACATATTAGATGCACAAGATTGGTTAAAAACACTAATTGGATTAGAATAAGCCTAGGGAGGACGAAAAAGACCTAAATGTGCAACCAATGACACAAAATCACACATTGGATGCACAAGATTGGTTAAAAACCCTAATTGGATTAGAATAAGCTTAGGGAGGACCAAAATGACCTAAATGTTCAACAAATGACACAAAATCACTTATTGGATGCACAAAATTGGTTAAAAACCCTAATTGGATTAGAATAACCCTAGGGAGGACGAAAATGACCTAAATGTTCATCAAATGACAAAAAATGACTTATTGGATGCACAAGATTGATTAAAAACCCTAATCGGATTAGAATAAGCCTGAGGAGGACGAAAATGACCTAAATGTGCAACCAATGACACAAAATCACATATTGGATACACAAGATTGGTTATAAAACCTAATTGGATTAGAATAAGCTTAGGGAGGACGAAAATAACCTAAATGTCCATCCAATGACACAAAATCACTTATTGGATGCACAAGATTGGTTAAAAACCCTAATTGGATTAGAATAATCCTAGGGAGGACGTAAATGACCTAAATGTGAAACCAACGACACAAAATCACATATTGGATGCACAAGATTGGTTAAAAACCCTAATTGGATTAGAATAAGCCTAGGGAGGACGAAAATGACCTAAATGTCCAACCAATGACACAAAATGACACAAAATCACATATTGGATGCACAAGATTGGTTAAAAACCCTAATTGAATTAGAATAAGCTTAGGAAGGACGAAAATGACCTAAATATTCAACCAATGACACAAAATCACGTTATGGATGCACAAGATTGGTTAAAAACCCTAATAGGATTAGAATAAGCCAAGGGAGGACGAAAATGACCTAAATAGGCAACCAACGACTCAAAATCACATATTGGATGCACAAGATTGGTTAAAAACCCTAATTGGATAAAAATAAACCTAGGGAGTACAAAAATGACCTAAATGTTCTACCAATGACATAAAATGGCAAAAAATCACGTATTTGATGCACAAGATTGGTTAAAAATCCTAATTGGATTAGAATAAGCCTAGGGAGGACGAAAATGACCTAAATGTTCAACCAATGACACAAAATGACATATTGGATGCACAAGATTGGTTAAAAACCCTAATTGGATTAGAATAAGCTTAGGGAGTACGAATATGACCTAAATGTTTATCCAAGGACACAAAATCACATATTGGATGCACAAGATTAGTAAAAAAAACCTAATTGGATTAGAATACGCCTAGGGAGGACGAAAATGACCTAAATGTTCAACCAATGACACAAAATGACACAAAATCACATATTGGATGCACAAGATTGGTTAAAAACCCTAATTGGATTAGAATAAGCCTAGGGAGGACGAAAATGACCTAAATGTTCAACCAATGACACAAAATGACATATTGGATGCACAAGATTGGGTAAAAACCCTAATTGGATTAGAATAAGCTTAGGGAGTACGAAAATGACCTAAATGTTCATCCAAGGACACAAAATCAATTATATGCACAAGATTGGTTAAAATCCCTAATAGGATTAGAATAAGCCTAGGGAGGACGAAAATGACCTAAATGTGCAACCAATAACACAAAATCACATATTGGATGCACAAGATTAGTTAAAAACCCTAATTGGATTAGAATACACCTAGGGAGGACGAAAATGACCTAAATGTTCAACCAATGACACAAAATGACACAAAATCACATATTGGATGCACAAGATTGGTTAAAAACCCTAATTGGATTAGAATAAGCCTAGGGAGGACGAAAATGACCTAAATGTTCAACTAGTGACACAAAATCACATATTGGATGCACAAGATTGGTTAAAAACCCTAATTGAATTAGAATAAGCTTAGGAAGGACGAAAATGACCTAAATATTCAACCAATGACACAAAATCACTTATTGGATGCACAAGATTGGTTAAAAACCCTAATAGGATTAGAATAAGCCTAGGGAGGACGAAAATGACCTAAATGTGCAACCAATGACACAAAATCACATATTGGATGCACAAGATTAGTAAAAAAAGCCTAATTGGATTAGAATACGCCTAGGGAGGACGAAAATGACCTAAATGTTCAACCAATGACACAAAATGACACAAAATCACATATTGGATGCACAAGATTGGTTAAAAACCCTAATTGGATTAGAATAAGCCTAGGGAGGACGAAAATGACCTAAATGTTCAACTAGTGACACAAAATCACATATTGGATGCACAAGATTGGTTAAAGACCCTAATTGTATTAAAATAAACCTAGAGAGGACGAAAATGACCTAAATGTTCTACCAATGACATAAAATGGAACAAAATAACATATTAGATGCACAAGATTGGTTAAAAACACTAATTGGATTAGAATAAGCCTAGGGAGGACGAAAAAGACCTAAATTTGCAACCAATGACACAAAATCACACATTGGATGCACAAGATTGGTTAATAACCCTAATTGGATTAGAATAAGCTTAGGGAGGACCGAAATGACCTAAATGTTCAACAAATGACACAAAATCACTTATTGGATGCACAAGATTGGTTAAAAACCCTAATTGGATTAGAATAACCCTAGGGAGGACGAAAATGACCTAAATGTTCATCAAATGACAAAAAATGACTTATTGGATGCACAAGATTGGTTAAAAACCCTAATCGGATTAGAATAAGCTTGGGGAGGACGAAAATGACCTAAATGTGCAACCAATGACACAAAATCACATATTGGATACACAAGATTGGTTATAAAACCTAATTGGATTAGAATAAGCTTAGGGAGGACGAAAATGACCTAAATGTCCATCCAATGACACAAAATCACTTATTGGATGCACAAGATTGGTTAAAAACCCTAATTGGATTAGAATAATCCTAGGGAGGACATAAATGACCTAAATGTGAAACCAACGACACAAAATCACATATTGGATGCACAAGATTGGTTAAAAACCCTAATTGGATTAGAATAAGCCTAGGGAGGACGAAAATGACCTAAATGTCCAACCAATGA